>OZ024740.1:248171700-248241700 GCA_964016885.1 Eledone cirrhosa | reverse complement strand
TTCAAATTTTTCCATTATATATATACCCACATATACATACAGACACACACACACACATATATATATATATATATATACATACACATACGCATATATATGCGCATATACATACATTAATACACACATATATATATAGAAGTAGTTCTACAACGGTTATCACACCACCTCCGAGAACAATTTGTTTCGCCTCAAACAAATTGTTCTCGGAGGTGGTGTGATAACCGTTGTGGAACTACTTCTACCAAACTCGTCCCATGGAATTAGTGCTCTACTACTGCGGATATAACCCACCAGTGTTCTACCACTATATATATATATATATATATATATATATATATATATATATATATATATATATATATATATATATATATATATATATATATATATATATATATATATAGTATATATATATATATAGTATATATATATATATATATAGTAATAATAATAAATTTTTGAAGATTAAATCCAAAGAGGGCTCGATACGGATAAATATATATCAAATATATAAGAACCGTAGAGCAAATATTTATTAAAATAACAGATTAAAGTTTAAGCAAAGAATCGCTGCTTTCACCCTTAACGGGATCTTCTGAAACTAACAAAGTCAATCTGTGAACGCAGAAGTGAATATTTCAAAAAACGTTGCAACCGGAGGAAGACAGGAAGACGATACTGTGGTTCGTGGAAATGTTCCCTGGCAAAGAAGGGGAAAAAACGAATATAATACGTCATTATTTGGAGCGGTGAAAAACAATTACACGCAAAGACAAAACCACGTTTATGGTATAAAAGAAGTCGTAGACTAATGTTGTATTAGGTGGTTCATGGAGACGTTCTCTGGCAATGAACGGAAAAAACGAAGATAATACGTCATATGTGGAACGGCGAGAACAATTGCACGCAAAGACAAAACCACGTAAATTGTATAACTGAAGTCGTAGACTAAAATTCTAACTAGGAAACCGAATGATTCTCGGCTTCAGAGTTAAGAATAAAGTAAATAAAATACAGAGGTAATTAAAATTAAATAAATACATAGACGCATCCATATACGTACATACACAAGCATACGCGAAAACATTCGCCATAGGTATACAAATACAGGCACGTACACACAAAAAAAAAACCGCACCCACATACAGAACCCACGCAACGCCTGTACCCGCACGCATACGAATGTATACATCAAATACACATAAAAATATATATAAAAACATAAATATATATATATATCTGTGTGTGTGTGTGCGTGTATACATATAATTAAATAAACGTATATAAATAAATAAATACGTATATAACAAGCGCACGCACAGACCTACATGTAAATACACATATGTTCGGAGACGAACATCAACCAAAACACGAAGTACACATATACACACACCATACATACGTACGAACCCGCATACTCACACAGACGCAAAACTCACGTATACACATAACCAAAAGCATATGTACCAGAATATATAATATATACGCCATAACATATACAATCAAGTATATGTACGAGAAAGTATACGTACCTTCACAAAACATACAGGTAATATATACTTACCTATACAAATAAGTAATGGTATAAACATAACATATACTGCTACCACATCAAGACGTAAAATATCCGCGTATAGTTCGTTCTATCCGTTAGGGTATAATGTGGGGCTGTAATACAGGAAAGTTTTGTGCAATTTATGTTTACAAGCCGAAATTGCCTCAGATTTTTTGTTTAAGATGTGGTCTTTGGCGTAGAGTATTTCCAGGGCCTCAGCGGCGCTGAGGTCACATGGTCTTTTATTTCCGTTATACGATCTAGCCCTAGCTAGGATCTCCCAGTGTAACTTATATTGGGTGTGGTTGTCTTTTAGACTCCAGATATAAGCTGAAAGTGACGTCATATTCCTTCTTAAAAAGTAACGAAAAGAATGGGTATGCATGTAAAGACGCTGCTTGAATCTATTGGCGGTTAACCCTATGTAGGCCCTACGGGACGTGGGTGTTTCAACCTTACATGTGTAGACAATGTTACTAGAGAGGCATTTCCCAGATAGGGGGCAGTCAACCCGATTCCTAAAATTACAGTTAGTACTAACTACAGGGTTGCACGTGTTCCTACGGCTAGGTAGTTTAGCTAAATTTGAAGCTCTGATGTTATGTGCAAGGTTAGGAGTCGTAGAGTAAGAAATTTTAATAGTAATTCTATTAAAAATTTTACTATATTTATGTGTAGGGGGAAAATGCTTCATAATAAGGGAGATAAAGATCTTAGCTAATGGTGTGGCCACCTCCATATTATATGGTGGGTTATACCATATAATGCGCCGGGATCTATTTCTTCTAGGTCTATTCTCGTACTCTGTATATGCTACCTGATCGACAAATCCACTCCGAGCAAGAGCTTCATTGTAATATGTGGAATGGTCGTTGAAAATATGCTCGTTAGTAGATAGACGGGAAAGCCTCAAAGAAACGTTTCTTACCAGGTTCTTGGTTATGCTGGCAGGATGGTTAGAATGCTTATTTATGTAATTAAGCGTATCATTCGGCTTTCTATACGGGTAATGCAAGCCATTCGATAAATTGAGGGTAACGTCGAGGTAATTAATGACCGAGAGGTTGGCCTCAACCTGTATAGAGAGGTTGAAGCCTTTAAAGAAGGCTGTGAGTTCTTTTCTGAACCTGTCACAAGCACGTGGGCCGCACTTAGTCATGGTCAAAAGACCATCATCACGGAACAAACCACCGCCTACGTTGGAGAATTCTTCCTTGATAGAGAAAAGAAGGAAAAGGCCGATAAGATCAGTAACCTCCGCAGATACGCTGGCGCCCATACTCACGTCGAATGGGGTACTATTAGATTTTTTAATCCAAATAGAGTCGTCGGAATTAATCACCGACTTACGGGCATTGAGGATGACATCAACTTCAAAATCCTTAACCACTGTGAGTGTTTTAGCGAAATTGATAGCTCTAAGGAGAAGTGGTAAAGTGATGGAGGAGTAGTAATTATTGATGTCGAATTGGATAAAACGGCAATGTTCCTTGTTACATATGCCGTTGAACCAATCAATCACCGCGAAAGAATTGTTCCACAGTGCAAGAGGGGCCAAACTTCTAATTTCAGGTATAATTCTATAAAGAATCCTTTTACTAAGTCTACCTAAATCGGACTTCGTAGGGTTAATAAGCCGAATAGAGGGGTTGTTCAGAAAATTGGATTTGTGATCCTTCAGGGTAAAGTGGGGAGAAATAGGGTCCAGAGCTTCAGTCCGGTCCAGGATGTTGAGATCAGAGGTGATTTTAAACCCAGCATCGTTGATTTCATTAATGACGCTCCGATTAGTTTTCCAGTAATCCTTAGTTACAGCATTATGTAGCAGTTGATGGTAAGTACTGCGCTCCACTTGATATAGATTGCCAGTTTTGTCGGAATGAACGTGCAAGGCATTAGAATCCTCAATAGAACGAATTCTATTCTTCGGGTCCTGCTGGAAGGAATTGCTCCTATTCCGAAATTTGATACTCCGTATGAGTTCCAAGACATCATTTTCGAAGGGTAGCAATGCTGGGTTACTCGGAGGGTTATTATAGGTTTTAAACCCAAATTTATCCTGTTTGTTGTCTGCTTTTCCCTGATTATCGAAATAAAAGGCACATATATATATATATATATATATATGAAAAATGGCGTGCTTTGTTGTTGAAAATGGGGTACATATGAATAAAATTAGTCCTTCATCAGTGATCTTCCAACCGTCATTGGTATTTCTTCGTATTAAAGATCATATACCTCTGGTTGTGGCGAGCAATAACCAAAGAAAGTTATTGGGACACGTAAAATAGGGTGAAGCGAGCGAGACATGTAAACAAATAGAGATGGTAATGCAATGGAAAGAGAGGAAGAGGAGAAACAAGTCCGTGATATCTATGAACTTAAGTTCGGTGAAATCATAGACGAGAGATACAGATCATCCGACCTGGGTGAGATGTGAGCGAGAAAAGGATTTCACACAGGTCAAACGGGAGGAAGTGAGAGAGGGGGAGAAGCAGAGAGTGAGTGAGTGAAAGTGTGAGGAAGAGGCCAGCTGAGAGAGAGTGACTAGCTATACCTCTGGTTGGTGCGAGCAATAACTAAAAAAAAGTTATTGGGATACGTAAAATAGGGTGAAGCGAGCGAGACATGTAAACAAACAGAGATGGTAATGCAACAGAAAGAGATTTCACCGAACTTAAGTTCATAGATATCACGGACTTGTTTCTCCTCTTCCTCTCTTTCCGTTGCATTACCATCTCTGTTTGTTTACATGTCTCGCTCGATTCAAACCTGACTCTGAAATCGCGCGGTCCTCGGATACGTCTCGATTCTACGAAGCAGATTTTCCTATAAACAAACAGAGATGATAATGTAACGGAAAGAGAGGAAGAGGTATATGATCTTTAATGCGAAGAAATACCAATGACGGTTGGAAGATCACTGATGAAGGACTAATTTTATTCATATATATATATATATATATATATATATATATATATATATATATATATATATATATATATATATATATATATATATATACATACATACATACACCTACATACACACACACTCACATAGTCACACACACACATATATATATATATACGTGTGTGTGTGTGTATGTTTACGCAAACTCACATGCATATATATATATATGTACATACATGCATATATATATATATATATATATATATATATATATATATATATATATATATATATATATATATATATATATATATATATATATATATATATATACATATATATATACATACATTCATACATACAAATGCACTTATACAAACGGAAAAGGCAAGTAGGCAACGAGTACTTACATAACCTCAATATTATAAGACGGACCGAAAAGGGCGAAGGTTGTGGGTAGTGGGCGGAGTGGGGTGCGATGGAGAGGGAAGGGATATGTCGAGTGAGGTGTTTTTTGAAACTATCGTTCTGGTGGAAGGATTTATACTTTGCATAGTTTCTGTGCATGCAATTCGGGCAGTGTTCCGAGAGTTTGTTCAGTGTCGGGTCCTTGGCAAAAAATATTTCATAGGTCTCCGAAATACAAAGGTCGCAACACCTGTGTCCTCCTATGTATGAGCGCGCTCTCTGGAGTTATTTCCATTTGAGCGTGAAAGGAGTGGAGTTTCTTTCGAGGTCCCAGACATAGGAGGCGAGTGTTGTCTGATTGTATTTGTCCGGTCTTCTGAAGGAGTGGGTATGGGCATACCACCTGGTCTTAAAATTGTTGGAAGTCATTCCGATATATGTTTTTTTTTTGTCAATGCTTAAGACGACATCACACTTATATACGATGTCATTCATCAGGCATTTATTTTCGAGTGGACACGCTTCCTTATTGTGACAATTGCACAAGACTCCCGTCCAAGGGTGGGTTTCGGAGGTATTAGGCTTACTTAATTTAGTGTTGAGGTTGGCTATATTCCTAGCTAAGTTAGGTGTAGTAGAGTAGGAGAGTCTAATCGTGTTATATAGTGTAGTACCTATGTTGTGTGGGGAAGTGTTTATTCAGCAATTTGAAGGAAGTCCTAGCTATAGGTGTAGATACCGCTCTGTTGAAGGGAGGGGTTGTAGCAACTAATTTGGCTATGCCTATTTCTCCTAGGGGTTCTTGGTGCATTTTCTAGATAGATAATCTTTTCTTTAAAACCACTGCAGGCAAGGGCTTCATTGTAGTAAGTAGCAGAGGCATTAAAAATGTCTTCATTGGTTGAGAGACCGGAAATTCTAAGTGAGACACTTTTAACTAAGTTATCAGTAATATTTTTGGGGTGGTTCGAACTAACATCTATTTATCTAAGGGATTCATTAGGTTTGTGGTACGGATAATAGAGGGAAGTTTCTAAATCTAAGGTAACATCTAAAAAATGGCGTTAGTCATATTTGATTCAATGGTGATTCTAGAACCTAGATTACGGAACAAAGAGTGTAAGTTTTTCCGAAACCCATCAGTGGTTCTAAGATTTACCTTGTGCAAAGCAAAAAGGACATCATCGTGGTACAATCCTCCGGTTAGGCCTGTGAAAAGGTTCTTCGAGTGATCTAAGATATACAGGCTAACCAGGTCGCTAAGTTCTGCAGAGTCACTTGCTCCCATACTGACGTCAAATAGGGTTTCAGACTTCTTATTAATCCAGTAATAGCTTTCATAATATAAGAAGGTCTGATGGACATGGAGCGCCACGTCCTGCTCAACATCAGTGATGGTGGTAAAGTTCCTAGCAAAAGCATATGCATCGTTCAGTAAAGGCTCTGAAATAGAGGCGTAGTAATCCTCTATAACCAGTTGCAGAAAACGGTATTACATTTCTTAGGCAATTCCTGGAACCAAGAGATTGCATCGAACGTTCTGCTCCAGAGTGGGAAAGGTGAGGTAGCACGCTAGTATTTTATCGAGGATTTTACTGATTGATCCGATGTCCGAGCGTGTAAGGTTAATCAATCGAACCGGCGGTTTGTAAAAGAAATTGGCCTTGTGGTCTTTAAGGGTAAAGTGCGGAGTCTCTACCCTTAAGGGTTCAGTCCGGTCTTCAACTTTAAGGGTTTTTGCCATCTCTTTAGCAACTACTTTTTTGTAAGTGGTCGTGATGGCTTTTTTTGTCAGCTTCTGGTAGGTCCGTAAGTCCACCTAATAAAGATTTTTCGTTTTATCAGAGGGGATATGGAGATTGGGGGAACTCTTCATTTTAAGCAGTTTGTCTTTTAAATAGGCCTGGAATAGTGTGTTGACTCTACGAAAATTTGTGTTTCTGATCATTTTGAAGAGGTCCTCCTCAATATGCTCTTGGTAGAAGGTGCCTTATTAGTTTTGAAACCGAACTTCTCGTCATTGATAAATGCTACATCAGGGTGGTCGAAGAAGAAGGCTCTCCATCTAATACGCTTGATGAACTCGTTTGTACGCCTGATAAGAGTTTTTAAGTACTGTTTCCCTGGTGGAATAAAGATATTCTTCATGGAAGTATCGATATCAAGTTTGGTCAGCATGGTTTCTTGGTGATGGTTAAGAGGGGCACGGTTAGGTGCTAAAAGATATGTGTATCCCGGGTTCAATCGGGGGTAACCACAGTAAGGTACTCAATACATATAATATAGAAATGGCTCCTAAAGGATTAGAAATGTTTCATTCCTTACTTTCTGTGGTTACCCCGATTGAACGCGGGATATACAGACACACACATATATATACGTATATATAATTTACATATATATCATGTGTGTGTGTATATATATATATATATATATATATATATATATATATATATATATATATATATATATATATATATATATATATATATATATATACACACATCCACACAGCATGCACATTAGGCATATGACTTTTTTACAACCGCATATGAGCATGTTATTTTCTAATGAGGTTTTTGTCATAAAGAAAGAATTACAGTAGTTTTTTTGTAAATTTTGAAAAAAATTCTTGCGCATACTAAATTATATTTTTAATTTTTTGGTAATTAGCCAGTCCCGTAAAATAAATACCTAAAACAATAAAAAATTTATTTTAATTATTAGTTAAACAAAATTTAATCTCTAAGCTTCTACTACTTTTACAAAATGGCAAAAGGTCCTGCACAACTTTTACAGCTCGCTCAGCGCAAATGTTCGAGCGTTGCGTCACAATTGGATATTCTTCATTAGACCAACATTTTCTGACGGTGTTTGCAGCCTTTTCACACTTGGCCTTAATTAGTTGGTCAATGAGTTTCTGCTTGCTGTCAGCTCTATACAGTTGACTTGAGAACCACATTTTCCCCCACATTCCGCAGATGTATTCGGCACCAGCGCGCAGCTTCGCTCGTTCATCAGGCATCAAAATAAACACAAGCAACAAATAAATTGCTCAGCTATTCCAACGAGCATTGTGCACATTAGGTAATTTCTTAAAATTTATTTTAGGAAACGCACCGTTTTCAAAGAAATGTTGCACGGCTATCATGAGATGCCGAAGGAAATCCATGTCACTTCTCCAGCGTGGCAGGGTTTCATTAATTTCCGTCGTTCCATTTGAAAAGTTCTGCTTCAGTTCGTCATAGCTCTTTAAAATGTCCTCAACAAAGTAATAATTGATATATGGCGAAGTTGTTTTGCTACTATATGGTTGATCAAAATAAACTTTCAATGCACGGTCTAAAATGTGGTGCTGGCATCCAACATATAATGGCTTGCTGTAACCGCGACCCGCGAACTCACTGTTGAGCATGGCAACAACTCCTGCCTTTTTGCCGGTATTGACACTAGTTGTGTCGGAGACTATCATCACGATAGATTCCCACAGTTCATATTTGTCAATAACTCCTTTCAATCCATTAAATATAGTAAGAGCCTTTCCATCGGTTAATGCCATCGGCCTCAGGCGTATTTCTTTCTCATCATTTTTTATCACTACAACCTGATATTCTACGTCTCTCATTCGTTTTCCATCAAAATGAAGGCTCCATTTTTCCCTTTTGAGTTCATTTTTCCACATTTCCATGAGTTTCTCACCTCTGATAACTGCTTTGTGCACTGCCGACTGACTCGGGGTGCTCACCACTTTTAAATTCGTTGCAAACTGCTGCTGCTTTTCTACTAGGTAATTTAGTATTTCTTACTAGGTTAACAGCATGAGCTGTGTTGTCTCTTTTTCGTTTTTTTTCTGGTGAAGGTGAAGGTGAAGGTTTGTAATCGCTGGTATTTGTATCGGTGTCACTGTAACTTTCATTTGAGTCCAGATGAATGTATGAGCAGGATGGCTTATCATGATCTAGTTCTTATTTTTTGTTTTTAATTCTCTTAGAAGGATGGATTTTCTTTTCACTGTCTATTTTCATTGTAGTATACCCAACCTTTCCACAACTCTCAACTTACTTTTCATAAAATGACAAATCTTCGGCTGCTAATATCCCATATCTTTTTGTAATGTCAAACAGATTATTGAAATTCGTAGAGCCAGGTCTTTTCACTTCTTTTTCCTTTTTTTTTAAATTATTTTTTCAATTTTTTGAGGTATTGAAAGTTTGTTGATAGTTGGAAAGCTGAACTTTCCCATAAACTTTCACATTCTCCAGTAATTATCTTAATTCTTTTTTTGGTATTTTTCTCTTCAGCAGCAAGAGTGATATATCTATCAACGATCTGTTGCTCAGTAGGTAGCTTGCATAATTTGATTAATGAACTTTGAATTTTCGTTTTCCTAGATTTCTTTCTCTTCTCAAAATGACAAATATTTTGTGCCCAAATCTTTTTACTTTCCTCTTTAGCAACTGGATTTTTATACATCAGAAATTTATAATATTAATATAATATAATTATAAATATTAAAATCTATTAATAAATATACCTCGCAAATTTATTCTATTTATGTATTTTATGAATTTTATGAACAGATTAAACTGACAAATAAGTGATGAACAAGCAAAGTTGATCCATTAAACAATTTGAAGAAGAATACTATATTTTATAAACTGTTAAATTGCACACTATATTTTTTATTACATACACATTTAGAATGTTGGTATCAGTGTATATATATATATACTATTAAGAATGACAATAAATGCAGGTGAGTGTTGTGACATGGTTTTACTTCACAGAAGACAAATAAATTAATAGAAATAATTTTTACCACATGTTGATGGTCAGTTGGTCGCAACTCCCAGACTGGAGCGTGTAGAGAAAGAGAGAGATAAGACAGGAGTCATCTCTTGACAAGGTCTGAAGTGGTTCTTCTTGCTGCGGCGTAGGAAGTGAGAGAGTTAATGCCTTGATGTTCTCAAATATATAGTCCCCAGGGGGACGCAACTCCATTTAGTACATGGATCTGCCACTGGGAGTCGCGACCGTCACAAAGGGACGCAACTCCGCTACAGTACCCTCCTCCAGACGATAGGCGAAAAGCCCGAAGGTAACTGCAGCGAACCCACAAGCATGGGCTCCCAGCACTGGCATGAAATATTAACGAAAAGGAACATGTATAAATCAGGCATGAAATATTAACGAAAAGGTACATGTATAAATCAGGCATGAAATAGTAACGAAAAGGTACATGTATAAATAGTAATACAATAAAGAGAAAAACAAAAAAGAGGCTCCAGTAGCCAGTTCACATGAAAACAGTTTGGCAGAGTTTTTTGGGCCAGTGGACTCTTCGACCGGAACGGGTCGTGGTCTTGTATGTAGGTGAAGGTGAGGCAGAAGGAGCAGGTGTATGCACAAGAGAGAAAGATTGGGGTATTTGTGGCTCGGGTGTATGAGCGTCATTGTATGCCCTTTTTAGTCTATCCACCGAAATTGTCTCTCTGGACCCCTATATGTCTACTGTGAAATGTTTGTCAGTACGTGCTAACACACAGTAGGGTCCAGAGTACGGTTGTGTGAGGGGTGGAGTAACCGCATCGTTTCTGACGAATACATGTGTCCACGAGGCAACATCCCTCTGGACTGCAGCTTTAATAGTTTGTTTCCTAGTATTCATGGGCGGTAAGTCCTGAAAGCGCATACGAGATACGTAGGAAACAGGGTCCTGAAAAGCAAGATCAACAGGGGCAAGAATTTACCCAGGCAACGCTAGAGGAGCACCATACAGTAATTCGGCCAAGGTCCTCATTAATTGACGACCGAATTCCTAACAACACAATAGGAAGGTACTCGCTCCAACGTTGAGAGTCTGGATAGGCGCGAAGAGCGGCCCTTAATTGGCGGTGGAATCGTTCCACCATTCCGTTCGAAGCAGGATGATAAGCTGTGGTCCGAATCCGTTGAGCACCAATTATCTTTGTCAGCTCAGAGAAAAGATGAGACTCAAATTGTCTGTGGTGACTGTAGTTGGTACCCCAAAGCGGGTAATCCACCCTGATGCCAGGGCACGCACTATTGTCTCAGCAGTAATATCTTTTAAAGGGATGGCTTCAGGCCATCGCGAAAAACGATCGATACTGGTCAAGAGGTACGAATATCCACTACTGAATGGCCAAGGTCCAACGATATCAATGTGGATGTGTTGAAACCGAGCATCTGGAGTACTGAAAGTACCAAGTGGAGTCCGGATGTGTCTGTGGACTTTAGATCTCTGACACTGTGTGCAGGAACGGCACCAGACAGTAATTTCTCGCCTCATATTGGGCCAGAAAAATCTAGCCGTTATAAGCTTTACTGTGGCAGAAATTCCTGGGTGAGAAATGCTGTGCAAAGCAAGGAACACAATTCGACGGTGAGTCTCAGGAACATATGGTCGTGGTGAATCCGTAGATACATCACATAGAATCTGTCTGTCGGTGGTCGACAAGGGCAGATATTTGAAGATGCAAGTCGCAAATTCGGCAGAAAGAATATCCAACGATTGGAGTGCAGGTTGGTCTGCAGCTAAACGACTTAAGTCGATCTCCTGGGATGACGAGATGGAGCTCATTGGCAAACGTGACAATGCGTCTGCAGCTATGTTAAGCGAGCCAGCAATGTGCTGGATATCATTTGTAAATTGCGAAACGTAATCCAGGTGCCTTGACTCTCTGGGCGAATATCTGTCGGCTTTAGCCCTCAAAGCGAAGGTCAGAGGTTTGTGGTCGGTTAAAACAGTAAAATTTCTCCCCTCAAGAATATGAGATAAATGTTTCAACGACAGATATATGGCTAATAATTCCCGCCCAAAAGTGCTGTAACGCGTTTCTGCTGGTTTCAGCTTCCTTGCGAAAAATGCTAAAGGTTGTTGGTTTCCAGCGTTGTACTGCTGTAAAACTGCTCCCACAGCGGTTTCAGATGCATCAACACAAAGCGAAAGCTTGGCCTCTGGTACCGGGTGGGCTAGCAAAGGTGAACTAGCGAGTGCTGTCTTGGCAGTCTGGAAGTCTTGAAGCTGTCCTTGTGTCAAGGAAATATCCTCATTCTTCTTACGACGATTTTTCAAAATGTCAGTAAGGGAAGATAGCAAATTAGCACAATGAGGAACGAAACGCCTATAGAAATTGATTAGGCCTAAGAAGTGACGCAACTGGTGAAGTGTAGTAGGCGGAGGTAAATCCTGTATGGCTTGAACTCGCTGAGGGAGCGCCCTAATACCTTCGGCGTCGATGAGGTGGTCTAAAAAATTTAACGAAGTGGAACGAAAACACACTTTGCGGGATTCACACGAACGCGGTAATCCTGCAGTCGCCGAAATAAGAGATGCATGTGGCGCATATGCTCTTCCGGAGAGGAACCAGCGACGAGAAGATCGTCTATGTATGCATAAACGAAGTCCAGACCACGAGTGACTTCGTCTATGAACCGCTGAAAAGTGCTAGCGGCGTTCCTGAGTCCGAAAGGCATGGTAAAAATTTCGAAGGATCCGAAAGGAGTTGTAATCGCCGTTTTCGGAATATCCTCCTTCCTGACCGGAATTTGGTGGCAGGCTCGCACTAAATCTAGTTTTGAGAAAATCTTACACCCCTGCAGTGAAGATGCGAAATCCTGGAGATGGGGAATGGGATACCTATCCGGGCCGGTCATAGCATTTAACCTCCTATAATCCCCAGTGGGTCTCCAGTCGCCGGAAGTCTTGGGCACCATGTGAAGCCCAAGGACTCGTAGATGGGCGAATAATGCCCAGCTGCAGCATATGGTCGAACTCGGACGATGCTGCCTTTAATTTGTCCGCCGGTAAGCGGCGTGGATGCGAAAACACTGGAGCACTGGTGGTGGAAATGAAATGTTCGGTTGAGTGTGTTGGCTCAGTGACTCGAAAATTTCCATCGGTGAGCTCCGGGAAAGAACCTAACAACGAATGGTAGGCGTCTCCAGCGGCAGCGATGAAGAATATGGGGCTGACTGTTGGAGCATTGGCTTTCCGGCCACGAATTGAAAAACCGGTGCATATTATATCTGGTCCTGCTTAACTATGAAAAATTATTTGTATATATGTATACGTATATATGTGTATATATATATGTACACGTGAAAATATGTATTTGTGTAATTATATTTATGCATTTATTTACTGTTATTATTGTTTTGACGTTGTATACAAATAAGTTGTGGAATCTAACTTGAAGTGCATACATATATATTAGCCTGGACGTGTGGTGGTGCGTGTATAATTCAGCATGTGAAATCTTCTGGAAATTGTGTGTACCGTATTTATTGTACCAAAAAAATGGATTGCTTTTAATTTTGATTATAATATCCATATAGTGCATGCTTATTCGTTTGAGTGCCTGAGTGAATAACATCAGCAGTCTGGTGTGTAGTAAACACTACCTCCTCGTATGACGCAGTATTTGTTTTAAAATGTAAATAAAACCACACGGGTTTGTTATATTTTTGTATTTAATGTCATGTTTAAAGCAACTATATCTTATGTAATTCTGATGACATCTAATATTATAATCTTAATGTTAAGGATGAAACACAATAAAATTAAAATGTGATATAATTAGCAGTATTTGGCTTATTTCTCAATGTATTCATTGCTCTACGTGAATTCATAATCGTTCATAGTAGGATTTCATACATTTCTCTAAAACTGTATGTAGCCTTGTGTACGTAAAAAATCTCGTATTTTTGAGCTGTATAACTTCTTCAACTATAATTATTTGCTTTCGTATTTGAAATCATATTATACTATATATATATATATACGTATAAAATCTCATATTTTTGAGCTGTATAACTTCTTCAACTATAATTATTTGCTTTCGTATTTGAAATCATATGATACTATATATAGAGTATAATATGATTTCAAATACGAAAGCAAATAATTATAGTTGAAGAAGTTATACAGCTCAAAAATATGAGATTTTATACGTATATATATATATATAGTATAATATGATTTCAAATACGAAAGCAAATAATTATAGTTGAAGAAGTTATACAGCTCAAAAATACGAGATTTTTTACGTACACAAGGCTACATACAGTTTTATAGAAATGTATGAAATCCTACTATGAATGATTATATATATATATTATATATATTATATATATATATATATATATTATATATATATATATATTATATATATTATATATATATATATATTATATATATATATATATATTATATATATATATATATTATATATATATATATATATATATATATATATATATATATATATATATATATATATATGTAGGAGGTGAGTTTTATTGTAGTACAATAAAGCAATGCAGATATCGGATAAGAAGCACTCTACAGTTTGTGGGACTGGAGTATGCATAATATATATATATATGTATATATATATATATTGTTATACTTTGGGAGGGTCATGTTGCCAATAAGAAACACACGCACCAGTTGCTTTCACTTCAATTTATTATAATAAATTTATAAATTTATGGTTGGTTGGTTGGTTCCACAACCAGATAGTTGTTTATATATTGTCATAGTTCTTTCGTCACACACTCTGTGACCTCTTCAGTGACTGGGGATTCCTTTCTTTGTTTCTGTGCCTCTCCTTTGTTCTGTCCTACGCCATTTTGTTTCTCTGTGTGTGCTGTGTGCTCAGTCTGCGCATGCGCCACATCCGGGTGTCTGTGTGTGTTTATGTTCATTTATTTATTTGTTTATTTACATGTTACTGGTTGGTTGTTTGTTCTATGTGTGTGTGTGTTTTCATTTTGTCCTTAATTGTAAGTTGTGATGTTGCTGTTCCACTCATATTTTCTATTTAATTTTGGTTGTAATTCTTTTATGTTTATTGCCTCTGTAATTTGTCTAAACATTGCGTCTTTTCTGTGTGTAGATTCTATTTTTATTTCTGTTCTCTAGTTTACCCTTGTGTTCTATTTTAGCATGTTGGTAGAGTACAGATGATTCTTTACTATCTTGAAGGTCTCGCCAGTGTTCATTTATCCGTTCCCCTACACTACGAGCTGTCTCACCTATGTACACTATATTTTCTACATTGTCCTTCAGTACATCTTATGCTATACACTACATTTTTAGTTTTACAGTTAATAGGGGGGCTTATTTTACAGGTTATACATTTCTTATCTATACATGAGGGTCTTTGAAAAGGGTATGTCTTGCTAATAAGTGTTTTTTTACGGAGGTACCTGGTCTTTCTACTATCTTAATATTGAGTTTATGTTTATTTAGGGCCCTTCTAAATTTGTAAGCTAATTCAACTCTAGGGGTTGTATTGATGAACATTACACTCTGGTATTTATTGCTATCATACCATGAGTTTATTCTATTAGCCTTGTTCCTAGCTCTTTCTATTCTATTCCAAAATTTGCTCCTATACAAGGGGCAGGTCCCATTTATGTCATTATTTACCATTTTTTCCCATTTGGTTCTGGTTCCTCTATACACTCTGATTTTATCTCTCTGATTGTAGACAGAGAACTGCATACGGTGGATGAAGTGTTGTATGTGTCTCTCTAGTTCTTCGGGGTTGCACATGCGGGACACGTTTCTCATCACCCGTACCAAATCCGCAATCAGTATGTTGATTTTGGTATGGTCCGAAACGGCCGAATTTCGGTGGATCAGATGTAGTTAAGACACCCCCACTAGAGAACAGTCAGGAACTAGAGAAAAACACAATGGAAAGCATCCAGCAAATAGCTAACTCCATCCACCAGAGCATTAGAGTTACTATAGACTACCCAAGTAAACACCCCAACCATCGATTACCTGTACTAGACACAGAGCTCTGGTTAGATACCATTAACAACCAAAAACAAATCCTCCATTCCCATTATGCCAAACCCATGACTTCCAAACATCTGATCCACCGAAACTCGGCCGTTTCGGACCATACCAAAATAAAATCTACACACAGAAAAGACGCAATGTTTAGACAAATTACAGAGGCAATAAACATAAAAGAATTACAACCAAAATTAAATAGAAAATATGAGTGGAACAGCAACATCACAACTTACAATTAAGGACAAAATGAAAACACACACACACATAGAACAAACAACCAACCAGTAACATGTAAATAAACAAATAAATAAATGAACATAAACACACACAGACACCCGGATGTGGCGCATGCGCAGACTGAGCACACAGCACACACAGAGAAACAAAATGGCGTAGGACAGAACAAAGGAGAGGCACAGAAACAAAGAAAGGAATCCCCAGTCACTGAAGAGGTCACAGAGTGTGTGACGAAAGAACTATGACAATATATAAACAACTATCTGGTTGTGGAACCAACCAACCAACCATAAATTTATAAATTTATTATAATAAATTGAAGTGAAAGCAACTGGTGCGTGTGTTTCTTATTGGCAACATGACCCTCCCAAAGTATAACAATATCGGTTTCAACACACGATTTCAGATAAAGAATCTTGCTAAACAAATTCAGAAACGATATATATATATATATATTATATATATATATATATATATATATATATATATATATATATATATATATATATATATAGTCTGTTATTTTAATAAATATATATATATATATATAGATAAATATATATATATATAGATATATAGAGAGAGAATTAGTATATTTACCAACATATGCGTACAGATGTACACTAATGCTAATATATATATATATATATATATATATATATATATATATATATATATATAGAGAGAGAGAGAGAGAGAGAGAGAGAGAGAGAGAGAGAGAGAGAGAGAGAGAGAGAGAGAAGCACTAACATAAAATCTGCCGACTTTTTCTTAACAGATGTGAAGCACTCCACGATTTTTATTCATCCAAAGTTTTAGTATAATAAACAAGAAAGACTTTTATTCGTACATCCCTATTTATTTTGTTATACGTATTTAAAAGACGTAAGGCAGTTGTATAACAACTGCCCTACGTGTTCTCTTCAGACAAATATCTAAACGAGATGTAAAGTTACCTTGATATGTTACCGGTCATGCGTGTTATTCGCCGACCAGTAAGCATATGTCCGAAACTTTCAAGTACCAGATCTTATATGTGTGGGAAATAGATATTCCAATGGGCGTTGTTGATTGTGAACTGGCTATCGTATCAAGTTACCAGTTTGGTCGTCTGGTTCGTAGTAAAGCATGTATGAACAGTTAGTCTATCTTTTTAATTTTATATATATATATATATATTTTTATTTGTCTGACCCGAATTTTCTTGGTCGTATTTTCGGCTGTGCGAATGATTGTTTAAGCATCGTCTCAGTGTGTTGGTATTTAAACGTTAGTTATAGCTCTGGTTTATCCAAACTATTGAGCACTTTGCCACACATTTCGAAGATTGTGTTTCGTTGTTTCGTGGGCCGAGGTTCCGATTCTCGATAATTTATTTGTATATATTCCTATATACTTTTATTTCTGGACTAGATTTTATTCACTCAGATATTAATTTTAATTTTAGATATTTGTGCTTTGATGCTGATGTTATAATGTATCTATATATTTATGAATGGTTAATTAATTATTTGGTGATCTATTTAATATTATTTACTGAAGTTTTAACTATACACTCTACGGAATGTCTTATTAATTTTGTGTAAACAAGAATTAAAAGTTTCAGAGCGTTTGTTAATAATTTTATGTCTACTATTCATGATGTGTAAAGTCTCTGTAGTACAGAGGTAACACCCCCTAGATATACATCTATTTATATATAGAAAAGCATGTGAGAGTTTTGACCAAGAAAGGGAGTATTCCACTCGTTTATTTTTTAGCGACCAAATCAGTTCCGACAGGCCCGTGCTAGATCTTTTATCAGTTCTTTTAAATGAGTGGTGATGGTTGTACCACTTTTCCTTAAATCTAGTAGAAGTTGCAACAATATTTCTATAAGTCTTACTACTCGTTTTTGCTTCACATTCATAAACAATATTTTTCTCTAAACAGTTATTTTTTATTGGGCTATAGTTATTAACTATTACGATTTCTGCAATTGTAATTATTTACGTTACCATTCATTGCTCCCTCCCTGTGTCCGTTGGTTTGTCTCATTTGTGTCAATGGTGTTATCCCTGTTATTCGAGTTGCTGTTTATTCTATCAGTGTTTATATGCTTGCTATTGTGAGTTATCTCCTTATTTTTAATTCCCAGATTTCTATTGTTATTTTTCGCTATATTCCGGGCTATACTTTTGGTTGTCGAGTAAGAAAGTTTAATTGTGTTGATTAAATATTTGACTGTATTTATGTGATTTAGGAAAACATTTATCTAATGTGTTTAAAAAAAGCCTAGCTATGTTTTTTTGTATTCTTAAGGAGTGGGTAGATTGTACCACGGAGCGGGATCAACTCTCTTATGTAACTTTATGGTGGTATTTGAGTTATATCTATTTGGAGCTGGGTTTGTCCCGTCTCTATTGTTTTGGGTTCTAGTACCTCTATTATCTCCATTACCGTTGTGTGTATGTTAGTGTTTATATCTATGGTTTGTTTGGGTCTATGTGTGGGTGTGTAATTGTTTCTATCTTTTTGTATGTATTGTATTTTATCGTGGTATCCAGCTCTAGCCAATGTATTATTGTAGTAACTGGCCTTGCTATCGAAGATTTCCCTATTTGCTGAGCGTCTAAAGATTCTGTTCTACACTTTTCACTATGGCTTTTTAAACATTTCTATGGTGGTTTGAGAAGTAGCTAACGTAGTTGCGGTTTTAATTTAATTTGTGGTATGGGTGTATAGGCTAGAATTAAGGTTTAGTGTTATGTTGAGGAAGTTGACTATTCTATTGTTATTTCCTATTTCTAGACCGTAATTGATCAAAAAGCCTATTATTATTTTCTTTTTCCCACTTAGGGCAGTGTTGTTATGGTTAATTAAAGTGAAAAGAGCATCATCGCGGTACAAACCTCCGGCCAGTTCCGTCATCCTTTTAATTATGTGTAAGATGTAAAATCCCACAGGTCCATAACCTGAGCTGAGTCTGTAGATGCCATAGTGATGTCAAAGTTTTCTGGTCTGTCCGCCCGAGTCCATAATTCCTCGTTGAATTCTATTATAGTTTTTCTGGCTGTTAGAATAATGTTAACTTCCTCACGAGTAAGATTCGTATACTTCATTGTATATATAAGGGCCCTATTGTGTAGTATTGGTGAAATTGATGAGTCGTAGCTAGTTATGTCCATTTGTATAAATTTAGTCCTATTTTTTTTTGTTTTCTAGTTCAGTGAATATATATTAAAAAAAAAAATAAACTAACAGTTCCTACATACCTTACTACGAACCAGACGACCAATCTGGTAACTTGATACGCTAGCCAGTTTACAATCAACAACACCAGTTGGAACAACTATCTTCTGCACATATAAGAACTGCTACTTGAGAAATTCGGACATATGCTTACTGGTCGGCGAGTAACACGTATGACTGGTAATATATCAATGGAACTTTAGATCTCGTTTAGATATTTGTCTGAAGAGAACACATAAGGAAGTTGTTATACAACTGCCTTATGTCTTTGAAATATGTATAACAAAATAAATAGGGATGTACGAATAAAACAGTCTTTCTTGTTTATTATATATACATATAGATAAATTAGGTGAGGCATATGCATGTGTATGCCAGGGCATGTCTATATGTGTATATTTACGTCTCTGCAACCTATTATCTTTGTCTATCTCTCCCTCTCTCTAGCTCGTTATATGTCCATTAACTTTCACCCCAAATATAATATTCTATATTGGTGTATTTCATGGCACCCCAAAAGACAAAGTTGAAGATAAGCTTTTGCTCTTTTCTTTTTCTCTCTCATTCCTCTTTTTGTATTTTAATAACAGCAATATGTGAAAAACTCTGCCAAAATCTATGAAAAGCATAACGTTAACACTAATTGCATACATATACAGGATTAACAGTAGTCATGGTAGTGGGGTGGCTAATCTAGCCATGTGTAAAACCCCCACGATTATCAACAAGAAACTGCACAACCACTACCAAAGGATGACCATATTACTACTATGAGGTAACACATTTCAGGACTGCCACTCTTATGGAATACACTGAAAGGTAGATCTGGGGGAAGTGTTGAGATGCGCAAGAGATGTGTGGGTGTGTACAAGAGATGAGAGAGAAGAGGTACTTCAGCAAGACTACTCACAGGCCAACAACATAAATATAAGCTTTTCTGAGGAAGAAATGAAGATGGAGTAAGTGGAGTGGGTAGTCTATTAGCTGAGAAGTGAATAGATAAGGTAATTGAGGTAGAATAAGAAATAGAATTATCAAGTTCAGGATATTCATCGGCAATAGAATGACAACAGTTATCTCTACAAATGCACCACTACAATAAAGAACAAAAGGAGTTTCTATACACAACTTCAGTTAGAGATGACAGAGACTTCATCAACCTAGCTAGCGATCAATGGACATGTTCGACAGCAGCAGGGTGGCTACACTGAAGAGGGAATGAAGCTCCTAGAATTCTATGATGCAAATGAACTAACTATTTGCAACACTAACTTCAGAAAATCAGCCAACTGCTTCATCACCTACCAATCAGGCAAACACAATCCAGATTGAGCTTTTACTTGTTAGACAATGGGATAGGCAGATGGTTATGAAGAATGCACTCCACAACATAAGGTAGTTATTAGTGACATCAGAATTAGCACAAGACAGAACAAGAAATGTAGGAAAATCTGGAGAAGGAGAGTATCAAAGTTAAATAATCTCTCTGTTAAATATATGTTCAAGAAAGCTCTATTTGAAATATATGACAACTGGGAGGGAGAGTTACATACATATGACAGAGAACATAGGATGTTTCTATGAGAAAACCTACTAGTAGTGACCTGCTGGTGGAACTGTGGATAGAGGTAAAAAAAAATGATGAGACATCATAGAAAGACTGGGAAAATGCAGGCAAAGATCAGTACCATGAAGCTAAAAGAAAAGCAAGACAATAGGAATACATAGCATGCAAAGAAACTGAAATAAAGAGGTTTACTATGTCTTCACTAATGTCTTGTGACATGAAGATCAGATCACAAAGCAGTGTGCAGTGAAAACCCAGACATTGTTCAGAAAAAGTGTGCTTAACATGACACTGGTGTACTTAGCATCACTGACGCTCAAAAAAGCTACTATGAAAGGCTGATGAATGTGGAGGAGGAGAGACAACTGCCAGCTGACCCAACAGAGGGATCAAAAAAGAAATCAGGGAGATGAAAAATGGTAAAGCCACTAGTCTATCCAAGATAGTTGCAGAGATACTGAAATCTTTTGGGGATGCAGGTATCAAACTAGTGACCTGTATAATTAATTAGGTCATACATGATGAGGCTATATCCAATGATTGGCAAGCAGTATACTCAATATACAAAGGAAATGACTATGTGCTAGAAAGGAGTAACTACAAAAGCATAAAACTGGACCAAATTCTTAAAATGAATTTTAGCACAACTAATTAGGGAAAGAGTCAAATTAGATGAGATGCAGTTTGGTTTTGTACCAAGGAGGAGCTCCATAGATGTTATCTTAGTGAGACAACTACAATAGAAGTTCCTACCTAAGTGTAAGTCACTAATATAGCTTTCATTGATCTGGAGAAGGCCTTTGATAGAGTACCATATGGTGGCACTTAAGGAAACTATTTACCTACTCTCACTTCACTGATAGCTTACAAAGCTATCAGTGAAGTGAGAGTAGGTAATGGGTTTTATGAGGAATCCAATGTGCAGGTAAGTGTTCATCCAGGCTGTCCCCAGCCCAGCTCTGTTTATTATAGTTCTCTATGTCATAACAAGTTGTCCATGGGAACTTCTATATACCAATAAACTGGTTGTTATAGTCTGTGAAAGAGTTAGAGAAAAAATTCTGGCTTTGGAAACAGAACTGAGAAACAAAGGAGAATAACCTTGAGTAAAACCAAAGTTTTGGTATGTAGAAAATGAGTTGATAAAGATGATATACAGTGTACACAATACAAATCTTAGGAACACAAGGTGTAGTGGGATAGCAGGCAAACTAACAGAAAAAGTAAACTTCTTATGTGCCAGATACATAGGTTAGGTAGTAGTAAGAGTAATAGTGAAATTAACTTTTTCCCATCCCAAGAAGGATCCATAGACGTGGATAATAGCTGGTACTTAGGTTATCTAATTAGCAGTTGAGGATGTTGCACTGAGAACAAGTTAGGATAAGAGCAGGAGGAAAAAAGTTTGGGAGTCACTATCTCTGTTGACAACAATGGATTTCAATCTAAGAACAAAATGCTGACTGTGTACTTGTGTATGATGTGCAATGTTGCATAGCAGTGTAACATGGGCAATGAATGCAAAGGATACGCAAAGATTAAAGAGAAATGAAGCAAGCATGCTCTGATGGATGTGCAATGTTAATGTGTGTGTGAGCAACAAAAGCTGAGTATTAGAGAATCAAATGTAGTGTGCAAGAGAGAAGACTGCACTGGTATGATGATCATTAGATGAAGTGCCAAAAAGACCCAGCAGAAGAGGGTGACCAAGGAAGACCTGGCCAGAGGTTGTGAGAACTAATCTCAAATCACTGAAGGTGACTGAAGAGATTATAATGAACTGCAAAGAGTGAGGGGATGCTGTGCTGGAAAAGACCCATCAAACGCATGCAAAAGTGGACATAAAACATTGATGATGATGATACATTTTCTCACTATAGTCCAGAAATAGCCGTCAAAACGGCTTGAGCTCTGCCGTCGGGGTCATACTTTTTCCTATATATATATACACACACACACATATATATTCTCTTGAGAGTAGATATGTAATTGAGGGAAGGCATAATGGGTGTGAGGTGTTAAATTACTGAACTACCCATATTTAACTGCCTCATTTAAGTTGACTTACAACAGATCCCCCAAATTATCATATGTTCAAACAAATAGAGTAAAAATTCCATCAAACCTATGTTAACATGGAAAACAGATATAAAACAGCAGCGAAATACAAAAGCTAGTGATTAGCTGTTAAAATTGGGAAAAGAAACAGCATATTAATTAGAAAGGTCATGATTTTAACACCAATTAAGGAATTAAATACAGGTTGCAGCCTTGTTATCCCAGAATTGCTGGACAGATACCTGGATAGTATCTAAGTAATGATTGAAACATATATAAGGAAGGAAGCCACACCTTCATTATATAAAAGCAAAAAAAAAAAAGGGGAGAAGCAGAAGTCAAAGGAAGTTACAAATAATAATAATAATAATTGTTTCTACTTTTGGCACAAGGCCAGCAATTACCCAGTGTATTACTGGTACTTTATTTTATCGACCCTGTAAGGATGAAAGGCAAAGTTAACCTCGGCGGGATTTGAACTCAGAATGGCAAGGGCCGTAACTCTATGCGTCAAAGCATGGCGTCTGACCCTCTACCGATACTGCCAATCCACCGCAATAATAATAATAATAATAATAATAATAATTAAAACAACAGTTGAAAAACACAGTTAAAAGTTTTGAGAAGGCACATTTTGGTTTTGTTTTTGTCAAGCAGCAGCAAGTAACAAAGAAGACTTAAAAATGAGAAAAGCATTGAAGTCCTCAACAGAAGTATAGCTTTTATCTCAAGCAATCACAGCTCAAGGAATCACTCAGGCACAGAGAAACCAGATTTTACAATTCCCATATTGTTTGCAATTCTTGGTAATCAATGTTCCATTGGTGCCATGTGAAAGAAAGTTCTTTTCAATCAAAACTCTCTGAAAGCATGAACAATTTAAAATTTGAGATTTTATTCACAAGTACCGAATATAAAAATAAAAAATATACAGACCTTGGACACCGAGCTTATGTAGTTATCTACATAGAAACTAACAGCATCTGGAGAGGAAAGAGCTGAGCTCAATGTACACAGACAAAAGTAGATAGGGACTGGAGCAAGAGAGGGGGTAAATAACCCTCACAAGGTGACACCATTGCAGCCTGCCAACTAGCAAAGTTAACAACTCTGGTGACACAAACAACACCAATGTGCTGCAGAAAATCTTTTAGAACCTCAATTTTTCAACTGAAAATAACCAAACCAGGAGAAAAAAAGATGAACATGAAAGCAAGCAAGAGATAGATAAAAAGATAGAAAGAAAAGTGCAATAATTGATGTGCCTAATTCTTCAGATCCTAGCAAAATGCCTGCAATTTGTAAAAGCAGACAGGGCCTTTTTTTCTCTTCCTTGTTAATCATCATCTTTTTTAATTATTTTCTTTTTCTTTTGAAAATTTAAAAAATTATAGCAACAAAACACCACAGCAAATAATTTAAGCTTCATATGAAAAAATACTCCAGTAAAAAAAAAGTTGGGTGAGGGGTAAGCCTTCTTTTTCTTAATTTTTTTAAAAACAAGAAATAGCTTTGAACATGTAAATAAATGAGGCAACAATGTGTTAAGATTAATTATGGGAGAAAAGTTGCTTATATTGATGTCGTTAAGCTTAGGAAAAGTTTTTAAAAAAAGACAGTGCCCCCAAAATGATGAAGATAGAAAATGTTGTTTAGTAAAGAATGGATTGTGTTTTAAAATAGAGAAATCAACAGAATACTGAGATGGTCAACGAAAATATAAAAGGTATAGATAAGTGATTCTGAACATGGGGCATCTTGCAATTCCTTTGCACATATTTTCTGCACATGTGCACTAAATTACACTTTCTTTCTCTCTAGAAAACTTTCTATTTTGAACTGTAAAGTAAAAGATATCATTTAAAACAGAGATTCAGAATGCATGGCTTATGCTCCACATGGAGGTAGGTTCAATTTAAATATCGGAAGGGTCACACCTAAATTTTACATATTATTTTTATATATTGAAGGAGAAAGGATCAATGTTTTAGAGGTAGATCATGGAGCAAAAAAGGTTAAGAACCTAAAACTGCTTGCTGAAATAGATGTGGGAGAGTGAGAAGCATAAAGACCAAGGGATTTGGAAAAACTTCAGAAAGGTTTCCAAGAGAAAAAATAAATTCAAAAACAATTAATTCTATTAGCTTTTATAATTATATCTTTAGCAAGCTAAAACAGAGAATGTCTGTCTGACTCCCTAAATCTCGAGAACCACCCAACCGATTTTTTTCAAACTTTACACGTGTAATACTTATGGTCTTGTGAGTGTTTTGAGCAAAAAATATTTCAAATTTTCAATGCCCTAGGGACCGCATTAGGCACCGGTAACGATCTCTCTCTGTCTTTTTAGATAGATACATAGATATAACGTCGCGCCCTTATATCTGTCTGTATTACGACATTATGACACTATCTCTGTGTGTGTGTATATATGTATATATAGTGTGTCATTTCATCATTTCATTTCATTTTACGTCCGCTTTTCCCTGCTTGCAAGGGTGGGACGGGAACTGATTCTGGCTTGATTTCTACAGCTGGATGCCGTTCCTAACACCAACCTCATTTACAGTGAGTGCTGGGTGCTTTTTTTCTGTGGCGCCAACACGTCCACTTTACAGTGGGCTGGGTGCTTTTTTGCCGTGGCACGTCCATGACCACTTTGCAGTGGAATGATAGGGACCCCAGTCCCTATCATCTCATTTCTACAGCTGAGTGAACTGGAGCAATGTGAAATAAAGTGTCTTGCTCAAGGAAACAACACATCACCCGGTCTGAGAATTGAATTCACAACCTTTCGATTGCAAGCCCAATGCTCTAACCACTAAGCCATGTGCCTTCATGTGTGTATATATATATATATAGTAACGTTTTTCGAAATATTTACTTCTGCGTTCACAGATTGATTTTTTTAGTTTCAGAAGATCCCGTTAAGGGTGAAAGCAGCAATTCTTTGCTTAAACTTTAATCTGTTATTTTAATATATATATATATATATAATTATATATTCGTGTACAGATATTTTTGCATACACAATAACAAAATATAAACAAACGTATTTATTTCACGAGGCTTGATAAGGATAAATATATATCAAGTATATAAGAACCCTAGAGCAAATATTGTTCTCATTGCTGACGTATTATCTTCGCTATTTTCCATTCATTGCCACCCAATTAAGTTAAACCCCTGGTAATGTACGACAAATCTTTTTTTATAAGCACAAAATGTAGACACCATCCGGAGGCCAAGGTATTCCGTACTTCTCTGTACTGTTTCAGAAAGGAGGGATAAACATGACAATCTATGTTTAGAATCCCAAGCAACGCCGGGCCATTCTGCTAGTATATTACTATAGTGGTAATTGACACACTGCTTTGTTAATTGATTAGTTCAGTAGCTACCAATTAAGCCATCCTATTGGTTGACATAAATAAAAGATCTGATTGGTCAGATTCTTTTTAATTAGGTCTTTAAATCATAATTAGCCTTATTTAAACAACAAAACAAGCAATGAATAAGTGTTTCTAATTAGGCATAAGGCCAGAAATTTGATTATATCAACTCTAGTACATGACTGGTACTTATTTTATCAATCCCGGAAGGACAAAAGGAAAGGTTGACTGGTGGGTTTACTAATTACTGTAAAGCATTTTGTCGAACACTTTAATGATTCTGCCAATCCACCACTCTAACAATAATAATGGATTCTGATTTAGGCACAAAGCCAACAATTTTGGGGTAAGTCAATTAAATCGACCCGTGTATTACTGGTACTTTATTTTATCGACCCCGTAAGGATGAAAGGCAAAGCTAAGCTCGACAGGATTTGAACTCAGAACGCAAAGGACCGTAAATCTATGCCACTAAGCATGTCTGACACTGTACCAATTCTGCTAATCCGCCGCCCTAATAATAATAATAATAATAATAATTGTTTCTACTTTTGGCACAAGGCCAGCAATTATTCCAGTGTATTACTGGTACTTTATTTTATTGGATGAAAAGCAAAGTTAACCTCGGCGGGATTTGAACTCAGACCATAAATGCTTTGCTGCAAAGCATGGCGTCTGACCCTCTACCGATACTGCCAATAATAATAATAATTCTTTCTGACATTGGCACAAGACCAACAATTTGATGAAAGGGCAAAGTTTAAAAAAATCAACTCTAATACTTGACTAGTATTTTATTTTTATCGACCATGGAAGGATGAAAGACAAAGTTGACCTCAACAAGATTCGAACACAATGTAAACAGCCAAAACAAATATTGTAATAGCATTTTATCCAATGCTCTACCAATTTTGCCAATCCACCACCCAAATGATAATGATTATAATAATAATAATAATGATAAATTTCTAATTTAGGTACAAGGCCAGAAATCTGGGAAGGGATTAAGAAAACAGATCAATATCTTAGTATTTGATTGGTACTATCTACTATGAAACTATAACATAGACCAGCCCCGTGGCACTATAAAAAGTTGTAAACACCTCAAAGCATTTAATCTGGCACATTGGAAGTTCTGCCACTCACCCACCCATTTATAATAATAATTGTTTCTACGTTTGGCACAAGGCCAGCAATTATCCCAATGTATTACTGGTACTTTATTTTATCGACCCCGTAAGGATGAAAGGCAAAGTTAACCTCGGCGGGATTTGAACTCAGTCCATAAAGGGACGTAACTGTGCTGCAAAGCATGGCATCCAATCCTCTACCGATACTGCCAATCCACCGAATAATTATCTCTAATTTAATCATCAGGCCAAAAATTTTGAGGAGTATTATATTTTAGCAACTCCATAAGGATAAAAGGCAAAGTTGACCTTGGCGGGATTTGAACTCAGAATGTAGAGAACGTTGTAACTAAATACTGTACTTTTATATAATAATTGTTTCTACTTTTGACACAAGGCCAGCAATTACCTCAGTGCATTACTGGTGCTTTATTTTATCGACCCCGTAAGGATGAAAAGCTAAGTTAACCGCGGCGGGATTTGAATTCAGACCGTAAAGGGTCATAACACTATGCTGCAAAGAATGGTGTCTGACGCTCTACCTATACTGCCAATCCCTTATATAATAATAATAATTGTTTCTACTTTTGACACAAGGCCAGCAATTATCCCAGTGCATTACTGGTACTTTATTTTATCAACCCTGTAAGGATGAAAAGCAAAGTTAACCTCGCCGGGATTTGAACTCAGACCATAAAGGGGCGTAACTCTATACTGGAAAGCATGGCATCCGACCCTCTACCGATACTGTCAATTCACCGGACAATTATTTCTATTCCATCATAAACACAAAGCCTCAAATTTTGGAGGTGGACAAATATGGATGATTAAATCAATTCCCCATCCCACCCAACTCAAACCACCTTCTGCATGGCTGGAATTTATTCAACCCAAGCACAGTTTCAACACAGAACATAAAGAGTCCTGACTAGATACTCTTAAGTATTTAGGGCAATACTTTGTCAAACAGCACATAACTACCTCAATGAAAATATAGAAACCATTATTATTATGTGGCATAGAGTTACGACCCTTTACATTTCAAGTTCAAATCCTGCCATGGTTAGCTGTGCCTTTCAGTGAGAAATTGTTGACTCCTGTGTGATTGGTACTTATTTTATGAACCACTGATGGATGAAGGGTAAACTAAATAATAATACTTATAATAATTGTTTCTACTTTAGGCACAAGGCCAGCAATTACCTAGTACATTACTGGTACTTTATTTTATCGACCCCATAAGGATGAAAGGCAAAGTTAACCTCGGCGGGATTTGAACTCAGACGATAAAGGACCGTAACTCTATGCTGCAAAGCATGGTGTCTGACCCTCTACCGATACTGCCAAACCACCGCCCTATAATAATAATTATACTAATATTACTAATAATATTACTAATAAATAATAGAAACCCCTCTATATTGCCATACTCTACAAATGGGTGTAGTAGTAGTAGTAGTAGTAGGAAGAGGAGGATGAGTAGCTAGCGAAATAGCTGTAATCATAGCTGAGGGGAGTGGGGGTGCTAAATTAAGAAGTTGAGGCAAGATGTTTATATATGGTAGAATTGAACAGACCCTCTGTTTAAGCAGAAAACTATTACAAGAGATCCTAAATAATGTTGTCTGAGACATAGGAATATATATATATATATATATTATATTACATGGTATTAATAATACACTTCAAAAAACCTGCCAGTTTCATAGACTTTCTTTCTAAGTTTTTTGAAGCATACTAATGCCAAGTATTAAAATATATTACCTCTATGTTTACACATTGAGGGCTCATTCTTTCATAATACGAAATTACACTCACATAACTATATATATATATATATAAAAACATACACATGTATGTATGTATACATAGTTATACTAACAGATATGTAAGTATGTGTGTGTGTATATATAGGTATATAGATATATATGCCCAAACACACAGACAAACATTTACACATGCACAATCCCACATACATAAACATAAAAATAAAAATACATATATTTTTATATATTCTTTTTTAGTCAGTGTGCAGATTAAAAAAAAAAAAAAAAGAATAGGAAAAGAAATAGGTTCCTGCAAAAAGCCGGGATGAGAATCAAAGGGTCAGAAGGCTACTATAAATTGGTATGAGAGTCTTTATTGGGTTGTAATTTTTTTTTTAAATTAGACAAGTTTCTTATATTTTTTTTTGTTTGTTGCTGAATATTTTTATACACTGTCCAGACAAGAGCAACTGTTTATTTTTATACATAAGTCCGCTGCTGTTGTTGATATACCACTACCACCACCATTATTTTGTTATGAATATTATTTTCATTTTTATCATTGTTATTAAAATCATCATCATCGTCATCACCATTGCCAACAACAGCAGCAGCGCCAGCACCACCACCACAACCACCATCATCATAATCATCACCATCACCTCCTCCATCATCATCACCACCACCACCACAACTACCATTTTCTGCTGTCATTGCAGGGTCTCCCACCATTTGTTCAAGTTGCTTCCACCATCACCAAGTCTGCAAACTCCAATGTGAAACGAGGGGCGAGAGAGAGGTGTAAGATAGAGGAGAAAACTGTTTCAGTTTGATGGGGAAAAGTTCTTTTTTTCTTTTTTTTTTCTTTTTTGAGTAACTTAAAAAAAATTAACACCGTCCACTTGCATTCAATCCAAACGTCTTCAATGATAATAATGATGATGATGATGATGATGATGATGATGATGATGATGATGATGATGATGATGATGGTTTTTAATTTAGATACAAGGCCAGCAATTTGGTGGAGAGAGATAAGTCATTTACATTGACTTCAGTGCTTGACTGGTACTTTATTTATTGACCCCCCCCCCCCCAACAGGATGAAAGGCATTTTGTCCAACGCTAACAATTCTGCCAATCCACTGCCCTTAAATAATGATTATTACCATAAGCATAAGGCCAACATTTTGGGAGGGAGAGGGACAGTTTATTATCAACTCCAGTACTTAACTGGTACTTTATTTTATCGACCTCCTGAAGGATGAAAGGTAAAGTTGACCATAGCAGGGTGAAGAGCTGTAGCTAAATACCATAAGGCATTTTGTCCAATGCTCTAATGAGTCTGTCAAACCACCAATAATCATGGTTTCTGATTTAGGCACAAGGCCAACAATTTTGGAGGAGGGGAAAGTCGATTAAATCGACCCCAGTGTGTTACTGATAATTTACTTTATTACCCTGTAAGGATGAAAGGCAAAGCTAACCGCAGTAGGATTTAAACTCAAAACGTAAAGAGATGTAACTGTATGCCACAAAGCATGTGCTACCAATACTGCCAATCCACTGCCCTACAATAATTATAATAATAATAATAATAATAATAATAATAATAATAATAATAATTTTTTTTAATTTTTTAATCAAGCAACTTACATTCTCGACATTCCTATCCCCCCCTCTCCACACTCTTTTGTATGTGAACAAATTTTTTTTTAATTGTCTTTTTTAATAGTGTTTATATTTCCACACTTTTTCACTTTCATACACATTTTTACACACTTTTACACTTACCATCCAAAGTTTTTCGTCATTCGACACTTTCACCCAATCATAGTAAAACACACCACATACAAACATGCCGACGGGTTAATGTAATGATTTCATTCCATTTGACAGACACTTTTTCAGAAGTTTAACTCGGCATTGCTTTTAGTCCATAGTTTAAATACTCCGGTAGTGCTACATATGTACAGATAACTTGGTAGCTATTTACATGTCAGAGAGAAAGAGAGGATTTTGTTTGTGTATGAAATACAAATGGCATGATTCTGGGTTACAGGGAGAGAGGAGAGGAGAAATCCAAGAGTGTTGTTGAGGTGGTGGTAGTGTTGGTGGTGGTGGTGGTGGTGGTGGTTGTGACAGTTGTGGTGGTGATGATGTTTGTGGTAGTAATGGTGATAGTTGTGGAAATGGAAAAGGTAGTGGTGGTTGTCGTGAAGGCTCAATGAAAGTGTCAACGGCAACAGCTAGAACACAGGCCAGCAACAAGTGGAGGAGAAGGAGTGGATAATGACGTGTTAGCTATGTACAATGAACTGACAACAACAGCTTGCAAACACGCAAGCAGCACTGCACCACTACAGCCAAACTCAAGTTTTCATCTATGGTCGCGAGATGAACGGCGTCGCTTGTGCCAGACTTGATCTGGTAAATCTAGAAGACAAAAAAAAAAAGATAATCATTAGATTTAGATAACCTGTGCACAGATGCAAACAAAATATAAGAAATATAAGTCAGAACACAAAGAAATTATTTAAAAAAACTTTAATAAAGTTAGTCAATGCTATCATTAATATTTACTGAAAATACTAATATATAAATCTTTTTTTTTTAAAACCAAAAATTCAAGTGGATGTGAAAACTGCATGCGATTTATCTATTGACCCCTTATAGTCTGAACTTGAAAATCATAGCACTCACCACCAAATAATTGAGTATGTATGGCCGGTTGGTCATGTCACCGATCAGTCTGTATGTATATTGGCTTTTAAACATTCATGTCTTACAGCATAAACAAAACAGTAATTGCTTAAGCAAGATTTGATTCTACTGCAAAACAAGGAAGCCTATGACAATACGCAAAACAAACAAGCCTATGACAATACGCAAAACAAACAAGCCTATGACAATACGCAATCACATCATTAATAAATGAGAAGAATGCATGAGGGAGCGACGATCTACCCAAGTAGAACTGAATGAAGGACCAGCCATCAAGGTTAAATACAATATGGTAGACAAAATGATTGAGTATAAGAAAGTAGGAAAGGCAGCTGGCCCATCAAAGATTGTCACCAAGATGATTAAACTATTCAAAGAAAATGATACTTGATCAAGTTGACTGGTGACTTGCCATAATAGAAAAGATTCACCCTACAGTACAAGCACTGTAACACTAAAATTAACTGTGGTGAGATATCAGAGACCACATAGAGTGATCCCTTTTTAGCTTGTAGTAGATAAGACAAACTTTCTAGTATTCACATCATGATGGAACATACCTAATATCCTTTGTAATGTGGCTGATGAACAAACTTTGTTAATGCCATGAAAGTACTCTCAGTGCAATCTCTAAAGTGTTAGTGCTTATTCCACAATAAAATGCCACCAGTATACTCTATAAAGTGGATAACGTTATGAAAAGCATCCAAGCAAAGGAACCATGTCAAAATATAGTGTATGAGAAAGAAGTGGTCTCTCTAATCCATCTAGTCTCAGAGCATGACAACCAATCCAACTCATGGAAATACATGCATTAAATGAAGATGATGAGGACAATGATACCTTACAAATACACAGAACATATATCTGCTATGGACCTGAGACTTTGCTAGACTGTACTGGCAATGATGTTGATTATTTCAGCTATTTTCTTTTTATTTAAACACAAACATAAGCAGCAAACTTGCAAACAGTATTTACATAAAGCAACACGCAACTTATGTATAAGTCAAATGCTGATTTACCTTTCAATTTTAAAACTTTATAATTAAGAAGAAAGACACAAACAATGTTTAATAAATATAAGGGGAAAGTAAAAATTACCATCAGAACCAAATGTAGTCTTTTTTTTTATGAGGAGTAGCAATTAAGAATCAAGACTACAAAGTATTCAAGGATTGATTTTTTAAAAAGTGTTGAACTAAATTCTTGAATTTCTTCAAAGATAACTAAACTCATGTACAAATGACATAATCCAATGCACTTGGTGTCCTGATCACATAGTAGAGTTACTGTTAGAGATACTGTAGGAAGCCCAACTTGTCACATTTTCTTCCGTCCTAAGATTTGTGATGACTAGAATAGAATATAGCAAAGCATGCTGCACTGGGTGTATAATGTTAATCTGCTATGGACAACAGGACTCAAATAAGCTTGAGAGAAAAATTAGATATTTTAAGAGGAATAAAATGTAGTGTGACATAGGGAAGACTATATTTGGTAGAGGCAAGTGATGTGTATGAAGTATATTAGTTATTCCTCTGTTCAAAAAAGGTGATCGCACATCGCCTGTCAACTATCATCCAGTCAGTATTACTAGCTGCATCGCCAAACTGATGAAATCCTGTGTCAGAAAAACACTCTGGAACTTCTGGAATTTTCACAGCCTAATCCAGCCCTCATAATTTGGATTTATTCCTAACTCCAGCTGCTGTGATCAAATCATAGAGTTTCTTAAAGACATTACCTGGATCACTGATGGCAGCTTATGTTGTTTATCTTGACTTTGCTAAAGCTTTTAATTCTGTACCACACACAAAAGACTTATGGCAAAACTTTTTGCAATGGGTGTGACATAATCTTTATAACTGGTTGAAGTCCGTCATTCTCAGTCGAAAAGAGGTAGCCACAGTTCTAGGACAACATTCTTCATCCTATGAGATGTCATCTGGTGTACCACAGGGATCTGTTCTTGGTCCCCTTGTATTTGTTGCATATATTAATGACATAGATGCCAACTTAAAGAATGCCACAGTGCTGAAATATGCAGATGACATCAAACTGTACCTTCAGATAAAAAAGGACAGATCTTGAACACTATAGATCTTTACTGCAATCAGACCTGGACACAATGCAGTGATGGATCACGGACTTGCAATTCAAGCTGGCTGTGGACAAGTTTACCACCATTTTGGGAGGAAAAATCCAGCATTCACTTACTCATCTCAAGAAGTCTTCTTGTGAACGTTACCTGGGCATCACTGTCAGCAACAATTTGCGTTGGACAAAGCACATTTTTAAAATTGTAAAAAAACCAAAAAAACCGAGGATGTCTGGGCATCACTCAGCAAGACCTTTGTCAGTGGCTCTCCAGCTATCTATTTAAAGCTGTATATAGCTATGGTGTGGCCACACTTAGAATTTGCATCACCAGTCTGGAACTCCTGTCTTGCTCAGAATATTAACCTCCTGGAAACTGTTCAGAGACGTGCAACCAAGCGAATGCCCTCCATAAGGCATCTACCATTCTTTGAATGCATTTCTTCCCTGGACATGGATACATTAAAGTTCCGATGTCTGGCAACTGACTTGGTAAACACCCACAAAATTATTAACCATCTTTCCAACAACAACCCTGAGTACCTTTTTGAATTCCATGTGTCTAACACACGTGGGCATGCCTACAAAGTCAGAAAACAGCACAGCTCCCGTGACTTTTGGAAACACTTTTTCACACTCAGAGTTGCTGAAGCATGGAACAAACTACCTGCATCAGTTGTTAGCTGCTGGGACACTACATCCTTTAAAACCTCCATGCTTCCTGAAATTTGCCAACACTTCACCTGCTATTCCCCCTCCATACACATGCATGTATGTATGTGTGTGTACATCATGACTCATACACTGTTCACTTTCCTGACGCTTGTACATTATTCTATGTACTATACATGCACCATTGATGAGTTGTAGTGTACCTGAGCACTGTACACAATCATTTTCATTATTATTATTCATTAAGTCATAAAGTGTTTTGTTCTTGAAATGGTTGGAACATGCAGAGGGGGGGGGGAGAATTTGGGAAGAGTAATTTCAAGAAGCTGAACATCACAAGGGAGGTGACACTAAACTATGAATAGTGACAAAGATACTGACCAGTCCACCCATGCAAGCATGACAGAATACGTGCTAAAATGGTGGTAGTCACTGCCTCTTTCCCATTACAAGGCCTGTGTTAGTAGGTGATGGCAGTGGCCTTGTCTGTATTCACTACGCACTATCATCAACTTTCTTCACTGCTAGCCATCAATATTTTTCTATCCCATGTCACTCTTCATTGACCCACCATTCTCTCTTAACATCATCCTTCTTTATTGCTATCTTTCTCCCATTGCTTCCTCTTCTAAACATACATAATTCTCTGCTCACTTTCATTATTCCTCTTTTCATCACTCTGCTTCTTCTATCACTATCGCACCCATCATGCTGCTCATATGGCATAACAAAGAGAGAGTAGCTCGGATGGCACAACACATAAAAGGCAACCTATATGGCACAACAAAGAGAGGGTAGGCCGTATGGCACAACAAAAGTAGGGTAGCTCATATGACAACAAATCAAGGGCAGCCCATGTAGCACAACATAGTGTGACTCGTATGGCACAACAAAGAGTGGTTTGTTTGGCATGACAAATCAAGGATAGCTCATATGGGATGAAAAAAAATCAAGGGTGGTCAGATTGGCACAAACAGAAAAAATGACAAGTATAGCATGGCAGATCAAGAGTAACCCATGCAGCATAACAAATTAAGGGTGGCTTGTGAAGCACAAGTTTAAACAAATGCCTTACCTTTTGGTCGAGTCGAACCACGTGTTGAACGTTTCACTGGTTCGGCAGGCAATTCCTCCTTTTGTTCAGTTGTGGATGGGGCAACAACATCAGACAGCTTATTGCGTACTTTCACAGGAGAACGATCACGTACACCTGAAGTAAAAGAAGACAATAACAATATACTTTTGTCATGCAAATTGGTAAGTTAGATCAGTTGGGGGTACAGGTAATTTAAGAGGTGAGAGAAAGTGTATGAGAGGGACAGTGTTTATGCGCATACACAAAATAATTCAATACTAAGAGTATTTCTCCTCCATCAAACAGTACACAAACAGTAAATTCTAACCTTTTGCGACATATTGCCACATTCCTCATAAATGATTGTTATTATCATCATGTCATTCAGTTTTTCTTTTATCTTCCCTTTATGTTTGTATATTTCTCTAGTCATAAGTAAAACCTAATTTGACACTAGACTATATCTAAATCCTGGGTTTTTAATCAAATATCAGTACCTGATGTTATAATTGTTTGCCAGTTCCCGTCTAGCTCAAAGTAATGAATATTAAGTAAAAAAAAATGCACATTTTTAAAACAATAATATATTGGTTGAAGGCCAGAAGCAAAGGTGAGGTTAATAATTTGTTTTATACATACTTCTAGCGTACATGCTAAAAATACAGGAAGGGGGCATTATTTTGATTTCAACATTGTCAAATTCAAATCATCATGTGTTAATACCAGCTTTTCCTCTAGCTTTGATTAGGGTCATATAAACTGAAAGAATTTCAGCTTGACTAATAGCTGGAGAGTAAATAAAACATATATCCTAGTAAGAACACTTAACTTTCAATTTCCTAGTCTACCGAGCTGTAAATATGTGCCTTGATGAGATACAGGTCAATACTGTAAGTAGGAGTATTAAATAATTAATAAATATTTCATTTCCTTGCAATAGTGTACTGTAATCTCATAAAAATAGAAAAAAATTATATCCTCCTTTGAATCATTACATAAAGATAAAATCTTTAGTGGTGTCCCTACAACCATAAAGGTAATGGAGGGCTCTCTTTATCAACCTCCAAACCATGACCAAATCCAAAAGGCCATTTCAATAACTTTCTGGTCACAAAGCACAACAATGTATATCTTCTAACTACTTTCACTTAATCAAAGACCATTGTCCCTGTTGACTTGTTGGTCACACCTCAATCAAAACAAAAATCCTTTAATACATTTGTCTTAGTACAAAAACGGAGCTACATCACTGGCAAATTTCCTTTTAGCCTGTATGTTCCTTTTACACACTCCCATCACCTTCAGAACATCAATTTTAACATTCTTGAAACTTTCAAACCGTGTCTTCCCATCTCCAATGCTTTTAGTACTATTGCTTCCCTAAACTTGAAATAATACTGCTTGATTTAAATTTTCGTTTACCCTCATCTAGACTCTGAAAAACTTCTAGGTATCTTCTTTCTTATAGTAACTTCACTCAACATTTTTGTTCATACTCCACTTTATTACATTTCATAATGTGTTGTTACACTGAAAATTTCATATTCTTCCCTATTTTAATTAGCTAAATTCAACTAGTTGAGACAAATCATCTCCCAAGTAGGATAGTGTAGATTTTCATTATAAAAACTAATGACTAAGTAAACTGAGACAAATTGTACTAAACATCACAAAAGACAGTTAATACAATGTGAATTCCCAGCCTAGACTTTTTCCACTTGATAACTTTACATCAGTAAATTTGAGCCAACAGAGCCTCCACATGGCTACCCTACCTGCTGGCCAATTGTACCTTAAATAATATCCCAGTGTCTTGTAAAAGGACACCTTGGATAACACAGTCCAAGATTTAAAAAGAGTAATTGGGGAAGATACAGAATTGTCTGCTTTCTAAACCAGAGATACACAGGTCCTATGATGGATCGCATAGGCAGTTATGTTGGATTGTGTGAAATCTAAAATTTTTGTCATGTCACAACAAAGAAGTGGATGAATTTAGTAGTAGTAGTTAGTAGTAACACACACACCTTTTAAAAATGAAATCTTTCGCGACATATTAAGCTTTGTTAGTTAGAATATAATTAACAAAATTAATAAGTAAACAATTAAATTATCATATCACGTGTTACCATTCATGTCTAGTTGTACACAGCTGAAATATACTTCAGAGCTAATTATCTATAAAAATTGCTAAGATTTAATTTTGCGACACATCTACAGAAACATTAGTTACACACACTTTAAGAAACATCTGCATTAGATCTATAAACCATAACACAATCAAAATAGTAGTGACGAAAAATTAAAGATAATGAAGAATATGGAGGGAGCAAATGAATTCTTAAAATCAATTAGGGAAGCTGAAATGTTTTAAATGCAACTGAGAATATTAATAAATGACCAATAGTAATCTCTAACTTACTGCTAGCAACTGACCGCTCCTGAGCGCCAGGCCTTCCACGCCGAATAAGTGGAGGTTTGACATCAGACAATTCTTTACAACCACTTCCACCATCGCTCTGTTTTGTAACATTGCTTTCTGACGGCTCTTTAATGGGAAACCAATCTCGTGACTGGACACAGTTCTCCACCTGTTTATCCTTCTCCAGGTGTTGCCCATCAGTTGTAACTGAGGCAGCAGCTGAATCCTGATGAGAATCAGTATTGTTGCTAGCTTCTTGTGCAACATCCTGCTCCATAGTCCTGCAGTCGTTAACAGATTCATGGGACACTGCTACACTTCCACACTGGCTGTCTATATTGTTGCACAAAACCACATCAGCTTCTGAGGTTCCATGAGAGTCTTCTGTTGGCGCAGCCAACTTAGACTGATCAAGATTAAACTCATGGGAAGGTTTACTGGTCAGCGGGTTGCTAAAGTTAGCACCTGAACTTTGAGAACTAGAACTGATTCCTTCACTGAGTGAATCGGCTACAGTGCCAGAAGAATTACTAGAATCATATTCCCTGAGAGAATGTTCCGATTGCTGGTGATGCTGCTCTCCATTGCCCATGTTAGCTAACTCAGCTTGTTGACACACACGATTTACAGGAGATGATGTTGTACTGGCAGGGTCGAAGAGTTTAATGGCATTAGTGTGATTTAGTGTGTCACCCTCGTCTTCTGTGTTTCCACCCGTTTCTTCAGCATGAAAACTACCTACATTTGTCTTCTGCTCAAGTGAGACAGCTGGGATGACTTGAGCTGTTTCAACAGGGCATATTATGGCACTATCTGAATCCTGTAGATTTGTAACTGTGGTCAAACTGTTCTCTTCTGCTGAACTAAGTGATGGTGTATTTTCATAAGCTGTACTCTGCAAATTCTCACTTTCTTCAGTTGAGTTTCCTGCCGACATCTTGCTTCCATTGCGCACGTTGAGATTAGAGGCCACAGCTTCAGTGAGGTGGGTTTGCAAGGCAGCCTGCTGACCAGCAACAGGCAGTGAAACAGAAACAGAAACTGGTGCAGACACACTTTGCATTGACAACTGTTGTTCATATGTTGCTTCTGTACTCAAACCTGGTAGGTTCTGCTGATTGAAGCTGGTTAGGCTTTCATTTGAAGGCACAGCAGTAGGTGGCTGTGTCAACAGTTTACTACTAGACTCATAGTTCTTAGCACCATCCTGAAGCTGCTGGAACTGTTCCAATGCTAAATGGGACACATTTTGGTTAACACTCCTAGGGTTAGTTTGTTGCTGTTGATGATGATTTTGTTGCTGCTGCTGCTGCTGCTGCTGTTGTTGATAGTGTGATTCAACTAATGTCATATTAGATAACGGCTGACTTGCCTGGAGAGCAGATGCCAGTGTCATCTGGTTTGCATGGGTAGCAATATTCAAAGATGAGAGGATATTAGGAGTCCCTAAACTGTCAACATAGGAGACAGGAGTCCCATGAGATATTTCAGCAGTGTGTGAAATGGGTGTGGAGGAGGATGTGGAAGATGAAGAGCATAGGGGGGAGGACGAAACTGTGTTAGTGGTGGTTATAGTAGTGGAGGTGATCGTGTTAGTAGGGGTGCTGCCTTTCCTAGCGGCTGATGCCAGAAAATTAACCACATGCTCTTCAACTTGACAGTCTAGATTTCTATTTAAGTCCAGCTGTTTGGTTCCAGACAATGCTGCAGGCAACGTAGTGATACCACTCGCTGTCGTCAGGAACTGCTGATGCTGCTGGGATGGTCGAATTACTGACGAGTGAAGACTTACAGGCACATCAAAAGAATTTAGAATCCGTTCAGAAGAATCTAAGGCTTTATCCTCTGGAGAATCTGTCAGCACCTGCTGATGTTCTAAATGTTGCAAGCCAAGTCTTTGGGCGACATTGCCTATAGCAGAAGTAGAAGCAGTTGCATGAGTTGATAGGTTTTCTCCAGGGTAAACCTGAGAGAAAGATTGATGATCTAATGAGGCCACTTGAGCCAGAGTTGATGGAGTATAACTAACCAGGGGAGCTGGTAGACTCTGGACCATATTATGCATAGTTGAGAGTTGAGGCGTGCTTGTATGGCTGGAGAGAACCCAAGAATTCTGACTAGAAGAAAGTGATGATGAGTTGAGAGGAGAAACTGGAGCTTGAGATGAAGTGTGTATGTGATCTACAAGAGTCTGTGCTCGTGGCGAGCCAATTGGGGGGTGTTTGCCATGGTGTGGACTAGAACGAGGAGATGTAGACGTACTGACTGCCTGCTGTCGGATGGAGCTACTGACAGGAGACTTACGAATGCGAGGTAGAGAGTGGTCACTTGATGGAAGGGGCTTTACTAGGCGCTGAACTGATTCAGTGAGTCTCTTTGGTAAGGGTAAGTCAGGGGCATACAGATGCGGTAAGCAATTTACTGTATTCACAGATGTTGAACCTGACCGTTTTGTGTAAATGCTCGTGATGTTGGACCCTTTGGCTGAATCTTGACAGCTAGCTGCTCCAAGTGACACTTTCAGGGAGTTAGCAGAACAAACATTTGCACTCCCTGTAGTTGTACTAGCAAGCCCAGCACTACTGCCACTATTACTGTGACTACTACTTATGGTAGATTCAGCAAGAGTGCTGTTAGAAGATAAAATCGCCGAGAGGCCACTACCAAGGATGTTGCTCAAGTCGGCCACTGTCACCTGCAATGTAGTTTTCTCCACCATTGCACATTTGTCCAAAACACCTGATGAAGAGTCTTTTAGAGAACTACACACCGATATCTCAATTTCTTTTGACTGGCCTGGTTGAGAAAGAAAAATGCCACCGTTCAGTCCATTGTTACAATCAACTTGTACTTTAGGCTGTTGGAATTCTTCTGTTGTAATAGACTTGTTTAAGAGTTCATTAACATCAGATGACATGAGATGCGATAAAGATGAAAATGATCTACTTGAAGGGTATAGTATTGCTGTGGTGACATCTGTGTTTATTAGAGTGTTCAGTTTGTCATTTCCTAAACTTGAAATGTCCGTGTTCTTACTTTCAGCTAACTTGGAGATTTCCTGAGTCAGTCCTGCTTTGTCCAGCTCACTGGACAGTGTTGCTAGGGCCAGAGAAGACAACACTTGGTGAGAAAGCTGCTGAGAGGCATCTGATTGTTCGGTGGTGTCTGATCCACGAGCCGAGATATTGGACAAGGAACAAGTACTACTGACAGGGGCTCTACTGTGGTGCATGGCCACCCCACTGCTACTAACGGCTGATAGATTATTTAGCTGTTCCTTAGTTGTGCCAGTCTCTCCACCAGATAGCATAGCTGCCATTTTAGCACAAGCTGGAAAAATTGGATTACACCATGTTGTAGATGCTGCCAAACTTCCTTGTTGGCTTGCCATTGTTGTCAAGTGCTCAGGAGCTACTAGATAATAAAAAGAAAAAAACAGAAAAGATTAAAAATATATTATTAACAATCTGATATAGAAAAACAATGCTAAAATATGACGTGTAAAAATAAGTTACCTCCCTTTCCATGTTCCACTTTAAAATATATTTTACTGATATAAATTCAAAAGCTAGTTGAAGTGATTCTGAACGCAAATCAGTTTGAATATTTGGAGATAGAGCAGTTTTTCTAAATTTCACGATACTTCTTTTTAACACCAAACCTGTTTTTATATTTAGGTGGGCATCAATTTTTTTTAAGGTGTTGTGGTGGAGCATGGAGCAAAAATGGTTAAAAACCACTAACTAATCTGGTTGTTTAATTGTACAACAGTAGGCACCACAAGATGTTTTAATATAATTTAATGAAAATTCAAGTGTTGATGTTGTTTTTGTTATAATTACGTTTTCTTTGAAACAATTTTTGATTCATTTAATGCTATATTAAATTTAGAGTGGTTTTTGCGATTTGAGAACAGGATTGTATAAAGGTTCTTCTGCAACAAAATAAATTGGGAAACCACTGTTGTACACTAACTAATAAACATGTTCCAGCTTCATTAATTTATTAAAATTCAGCTTCTACAAAAGAAGGCACAACATACCTAAATCATGAGGGAGCATGGGAATTACCTAGTTTTAGAATGTGGTATGAACTATATTGGATACTACTTGACATAATATGGGGGTGGGGGTGGGGGGACTTAATAGTGAGAAACAAAATCAACAAAAATGAAAAAAATTAAAAGTCCTCAAATCCTGCTCAAATCAGCACTGACGAAAAAAGAAACCTGTTTTAGGAAAATATTTTCTTTAAATAAAAACAAACAAAAAATATGTATTATTTTAAACAGGTGTCGGTTATTTTCTAATTATACAAATTATATTTAGGAAAATATTAACAGTAGTGGATTATTTCTTTCAAATATAGAATATTAAAATGGTGACATGAGAATGGGAAAATAGTGAGAGGGGTGGGATATATTTTGACAAAATAGATAAATACAGCTCTGTTTTAAGAGCGTTCACCACATTTTCAAGAAATACATAGCGTTACATTAGATACATTGAAGAAATTTAAAAAAATTACAATCTAGGGATATTTTAGTCTTGCAGGGAGTAAGGCAACCTCTCTATTGTTGGTGCCACCATAAAATGCACGCAGTACACTTTGTGGAGTGTGGTGCAGTTTTAAACAATAACAATATAGGATAGAGTAAGAGATTGCAGCTAAAGACGACAAGACATTTTGTCAAGTGCTCTACTGATGTTGCCACCTACCAACATTCTAAAAGTAAAAAAATTAACTTGTGCACAAAATCACAAGTTTTGGAGAAAAGAATGAGGTTCAGTAAATTATATAGTTCATTAAATCTTCACTACTGCAATAAGCATTCTAAAACAATTTACACTAAAGCACTGGAACTCTTTTATGTTTTACAGTCAAATGTCCTTACTAGTGCTAACACTTTTAGTCACCATTTACATACACAGGGATATGGTGTACCTATTCTAAACTGGATTTATTTAATCAAGGTCAGAAAGATGAAAGAAAGGTAAAGTTGACTATAACTGAATACAAGGAATCACCAATTCTAGTACCAACAAAGGTAGTTTGATATTCTATAAGATCTGTACAGGTTACATACTTATCACATAACTAGCAGTTGCAGTTTCTTTTTTACAACATACAGAAAATGCAATAAGGGTTTATAGTGTTAAGCTGTGCATTCCAGATTTAGAATGGTTTTATTGGTTCGGTGCATTTTTTTATCACCTAGCACTTAACAGCATGAGCTAGGTACATTTTATCATGCCACCAGCAGCAGGGGTTATTTGTCAGGACTGTATCAATTTTTATTCAAAGTTACTGTTCTCTTTGATGGGTTGCCTTCACTCTGGTTTACTGAGTCAACGTCCACTTCATGGAAACAGTATTACTATATTTTTATAGATATAAAGCACCTTTATTTTGAAGGAAAAAGTTTTGGGAAAAGATTATAGTAGTATTTAAAAATGTCATTGAGTGTATAGAGCATAAGCAGATTTTGATATCAAATACAAGATTTTTAAAAATATGGTAGTTATTGCAAGAATCATTGTTTTTTTTATGAGTACATAGTCAAGTACATAAAATATTCACTTCCCAATAACAAAGTTTAAGGGTTCAATGCCACAATGTGGCACCTTGATGAAGTCATCTACTAAAGCTTTAGTGAAACTGAAAATATTACAAGTGAACTGTACCTGTAAATCAAATGGCTACAGACTTGTCACAGACACAAGTGTTCCTGAAAATTATGTTAAACGATAAGTTGATTGGGCAACTGGAGCATCATCATCATTATCATTATTTTTACATGTTATTCCATATTAGCATAGTATGGACAGTACATTCTGAGGCAGTATTTTACAACCTAATGCTAACCCGCTTAAATTCCTTACAACATGCATGAATACAGAGTACCTATTCTATTCTAAAAATAATACAAGATCCATTAATTATGTTCTGGTATTACTGTAAACTGAGTGGTTTTGACAATCCAGACATTTTCAAAATTAAAAGCAATTAAAAAAGCACTAGAGAGGTTGTCATGACATCTCTACCCTATATTGTCTATCATTGTACCAGCACAATAAAATTTACCCAGTAAACTTCGTAAAGTGGATGGTATGAGGAAGAGCAACCAGCTGTAGAGAATATCTCAAAATCTGGAATGTATGGGTGCAGTAATATCTAAGAAGGCAGTAATATTGTATAAGAACTAACATTTAGGCTAGTTCTTATACAAATTTACTTGGACCATAAAGATTTGTCCAACGGATGTCATCATGGAAAATGGATGGAGATGTTTAAAGGCACAATTATGCAAACCAATCAATATTGGATGACAATATTATATTTATCAATTTTATTACTGAACAGAACTTTATGAAATGAGATTCACAAGCATTCCATCATCATTGTTTTTACATCCACACAGATTCTTTACCAAACTACTCTCTCTCTCTCTATGTGGCTGTGTGTGTGTGAGAGAGAGAGAGAGAGAGAGAGAGAGAGAGAGCACACAAATATATGCATAGTTTCTGCATAGTTTCCATCTATCAAATTTCTCTCATAAGGTATTGGCTGATCTATGGTTGTTATGACAAAATAATTGCCCGAAAGTGCCACACTGGTTGCAAATCAAATTTCTTAATTCTATATACATGTATATTAATAATGTAAATAGCTTCAACAGAAAGACAGGGCTAGGTTAGATAATCAGCACGCTGTGACTCTCTTCCGTAATTTACTGAATGTTACATATTAACACCAATGTGAAAAGGCAAAGGACTGTATATTGTTATTTCAAGAAGTAAAATCGACTTAGGAATGATGATGATCATCATTTTATATTCATTTTCCTTGGTAGCAAGAGTTGGACAGGTCATCACAAAGTTAGTACAGGGTGACTCAAAAATAGAAAATAGCCCTGCATACATTTTGTGTCACTGTATCTTCATTTTCTAACTGATCGACCTTAAATTTCAAGACATGGCTGACACAACGTCTGAGAAGACAAACCCCAATGGGATCTCCAGTACTAAATTTTCTGCGTGAAACAAGTGTGGATTGTACAAGCAGTTCCAGGAGCAATTTCATGCATTTTTTTAAACGGACAAATTTCCCTTCAAAGCCAATATACAATTTGAGGCTATCTGAAGGATAGGGTGTATGTCAACAAACCCAGAACCATCAGTGAACTAAATGAAAATATCAAGGAGGAGATCAAAGCACTCCTTAGGTCAACTACTTGTAAAAACATTATGCTAAACTTCACCATGTGTTGCAAAAAAATGCATGGATTCAAATGTGGATCACTTGAAACAAGTGCAGAAATATCAGAAGATAGTGAATTTTTGATATGTTGTTTTTAATGGTTTGAACTAAATATATTCAGTTTCATCAGTTTTTGTCAAAAAATGAATATAAACAAACATAAAGATGGGATCAGTTCTTTTTAGCTGCCCTGTATTCAAACAAAAGCTAACAACCTCTCAGTAAGTAGTTGTTTCATTATTTTTTTTTTTTTTTTTTTGTTTAACGCTTGCAAGATTGGTTGTCCTGCTCGTATAGGACTGTCTGGCGGGTTTTCTACAGCTGGATGCCCTTCCTAACACCAACCACGTTTACAGTGTGGACTGGGAGGTTTTTACCGTGTTACCTACACGGCCACATTACAGCGTGGACTGTGTGTTTTTTTGTCGTGACACCTACACGACCTCATTTGTTTCGGACTGGATGTTGTGGTACCAACATAACTTCACATTTAAGGGGGTGGTGTGGATGGAGTGGGGGTAGTGGGACGGAGGTGTATTTTGTTAGAGGTGCCTACTGACTCTAGGTTTCGCTTTGTACTTAGGCAAGGTGGGTCTTCTGTATAACAGTGTAGTGCCAAAGATCTCGGTCCAATGACATTGTCTTGGAGAGGTGTAAGTGTGTGAGGTCGGAATTTATCAAGTCGTCCCAGGTTTTTCTGGGTCTGCCTACTCCGTGGCTACCGTCTATTTTTATCGCCCTGCACTTTTTTATACAGCTGCCATCTTTCATGCGCATCACGTGACCGTACCAACGTAGTCTTCTCTCGAGTAAACAACATCTGATTATATATTAATTTTTGCATTTTGCTTTTTACTCCAATTTGAGATATGGGATTTATGTTAATATCAAGGATTTATTTAAACATTTTTACCATGTGCATCCAGGTTTTAGAATGGGAACACCATATCCCTGCATATGATAAGAGCTGACTAAAACATGGTGACATGAAGGGCATCCGGCTGTAAAGCAGCACCTCAGAAAACTCAGTTAACTAATATCAGCATGGGAAAGCTGATGTAAAACAATTATAACAATGATGATGATGACTATTTACACATTTGCCACAACATCAATAGACAGTCACTGCCGCTGGTAGAATAATATTTTCCTTCTCTTGTTTTATCAAGGAGAATAAGGCAATGGCCATGACCCTTTTCAGAACCTCTGAAACAAGTGGGAGAGAACAAAGAAGGTATCTTCATACCAGAAATATGATCCAAATGCTTGCAAAAGGGACTCCACTAAAGACACAAAAGAGCAAGGTGATGGTGTTAAACCAGGTGATGGATTAAATCTACTACCCTAAGTAGGCCACAGCTGGATTGGAACTCAGATACAAAGACACAGAACATATGCTGCAAGGCATCTCAAACATCTCTATGAGTTCTGCCAATCGACTGCTCTGGACTGGTACTTTATTCTATTTAACCTAATTAGATGATAAAAGAAGTTGATTTTAACAGGATTTGAACTTTTAGTCAAAACAAATACTTTACTAATTTCCCCCTATTCAAAATAATTAAGAATTCTAACATAAACACAAAAGATTTAGATTGGGATAGTATTGCCATTCACAAGAATCAACCATAGTACTTGACTGACACTTATTTAACAACTTAGAAAGGATGAACAGTAGGGACTAGTAACTAAACACTGCAGGTCATTTTGCCTGATGCTCTACTGATAGAGAGTAAGGGAGTTGATTAACCCTATCATAACACACCTGGCCAAAACTGATTATGATTCTATGAAATAAAATCACTCATTTTAAAGAGCTATTTAGAATATAATATTCCAACATAATTTTATATATTAAAAAAAAAAACCATGTTAAATTACTGTCTTAGTAATAAAAAAAAAAATCAATAATTTGAATAAATCTATCAAAATATTTCAATAATTGGAATCATCATCACCGTTTTACGTCCGTTCTTCCATGCTAGCATGGGTTAGACGGGTTGTCCTGTTGTGGGCAGTGTCTGGTCAGCTGACCATGCCTTGCTCATACAGGAACTGATTTTGGCTTGATTTCTACAGCTGGATGCTCTTCCTAACACCAACCTTATTTACAGTGAGTGCTGGGTGCTTTTTCCGTGGCACCTACACGTCCACTTTACAGTGTGGCCTGGGTGCTTTTTTGCCGTGGCACCTCCACGACCACCTTGCAGTGGGAGGGTGTGGGGGGCATATTGTCTATATGCTTCAGCTTGTACCCATGGGAGGTCGGGTACTCTGTATATACTCAATATATTTTATCAAAAATCCAGTCACAAAAGTGTTAAACCAACCTCATGTAGCTGGATGGGTTTGTTTTATTGTCTTGCTGGAAGCATCAAAGGCAAAGTCAACTATGGCTGCATTTGAACTCATAAGGTACACATAGCAAAATACCACAAAACATTTTCTTTGTAGCTCTACTGAATATGCTACTCACTGCCAAAATAATAATTATTTCTAACACAGAAATAAAGCCATGATACTTCACTGATATTTATATGACTTATGGGGCAGTATTTGAACTCAGTATTTGTCCAGTGTTCAACCAAGTTAACTAGTCATGAGATTTAACAAAGGTAAAATTACAAGCTATAAAAGTATTTGATGCTACTTGTTTTATTAAGTTCCAAAACGATAAAAGTAAAATCAACCCTGGTGATATTTGAACTCAAAATGAAGAGATGATTGTTGGACAAAACTACCACAAGGTAGTTTTGTCCAACAATCTACCAATTAAGCCACATCTGGAAAGATTTAGCAGGCATATTATATAGTACGCGCATACAGCTGTCAACTGGAGGTCTCAACAATTCCAGCACCTTCCAATGATGTCACTCCTTTCAGAAGTGCTAAATAACACTCATGCTACCAGGGAAATATTATAACTTAACAAAATTTCTAATGGTTTGAAAAGGTGGAAAATATTATGTATCATAAATAAAAGGGAAATTGCACAAGAAGAAATTGATTATTCAAGAAGTCGGAAGAAAGAAAGAATAAGAAACAACACAAGACAAAAGGAGAAAAACAAAAAAAGATAAAAGAATAGGATAACAAAGAATACAATGTAAGGACTATGATTTAATAGTAGAGCTGAGGGCAGCAATTAATTAAGAATTGGTGGAAGATTTGATGACAACAACAGAGGATATGCTGAAGACATAAAATGTTTAAGCGTTAGGTGAAAGTTGTTGAGTGAAGGTAATAGGTGAAGGCTGTTAAGTGAAAGTGCTAGGTGAAGGTTGTGAGGCAAAGTCTGTTGATTGAAGGTTAAGTGCAAACTGTTAGGTGAAGACAATTAAGTGAAGGTTTTTGAAAGTTGTTAGGATAAGGTTATGTTGTTGTTTTATAGCAATAAGACAGCATTGATAAATCAATCCTATGGCATGTAGATAGTGATAATAATAACTGAAATAAAGAAAGATTTATACAGAGAAGAATGGCTACACAATAGCATGTATGTATTATGTTTTTAACAAAGTACTTAGGTACAGACTCTCAATAGTGGACTTCAGATTGGAAACATTTGAAGTTGATATTCTGTAAATAGTCTTACCAAAAATGCAACTAAGCCTCTGCAGCAAATCTGAACCAGCAACACACACTGATAATTTCAATACCTTATTATTTTGCTAAATATATGGAGAATCTTTTTTTTTTTAAAGTTAACATTACTAACAGTAAAAAAATACATCAAACAAACTGTTATTTCATTTATAAGTAAAAGAAATTGAAGTGGGATGCTGGGGCAGCTAAAGCAAAGAGGCTGATTTAATTTTGTTTTCATGCAAGGCAGCTTTACATAAATCATATATACAGAATGGATACATTTGGTTGTCTGTTTGTTTTGTTTTTTTAGTTCAATTTGCAGTTTATATGTTTATAAAATAGCTGGATCTGAGATTCAGGTTACTAATATGAAAAAATACTTGTCTAGTCAAAGAATACAGAAATAACTTCCAAATCTAATAGACAGTTATTTTACTATGGAACAAAATGAAATTTTGGAATTGTACTTGTGTATGACAAGTAATTTGATCTGAGATTATGCATTGACAAACTGAAACAATTACATCATGAAAGAGTAATTTTAACCATTCAAAGAACACAAAAAAATGTTATATTTTACAGTATCCAACTTTTCATTTTCTTTCAAACATTGTTATTGGCAAACTTCAGTAACTCAGTTGAATTGTGTTAAAGATAAGGTAACAAATGAACAAATCAATTTTCATACCAAGAAATAAATAAAAAGTTAATATAATAGTGTTTTTACTGAGTTTATGAATGAAGAATATGAATAATCCCAGATGTAAAAGGAAATAAAGATAAATAAAAAAGCTATTGTCAAGAAATAACCAGTGCCTGGGCTATATGTAATGTCAAGAAAAAAATAAATATATACATAGAGCAAACATGCTTTGATTATCCCTAAATATTATTTGTATAATATATGAAGAAAAAAAAACATACACACACATTTATCATATTATAATTCTGCAATTTCTCTCTTGCTACTCTGAGTTTTGTGGAGTGCCATGATCCAGGAAACTCAGCATAGCAACAAGGGGAAATTTCAGTAATATAATAGATAAGTATTCTCTATTTTGGTACTGAGCACACTTTTCCTTGTATTTGTAAACTGAAACATATGCATGTGTATATTCATCATCATTTAACGTCTATCTTCTACGCTAGCATGCATACATACATAAATATATATATATACATACACACACACACACATATATGTATATACTAGCAGAGGTACTCAGCGTTGCTCGGGTATTAAATAGCAGTTGTGTATACCATTTATGTCAATACTTCAGTGCTGCTTCGAAAACTATACTTTTACAAAATCATCGGCTTTTACCAAAAGGGGGTTCCTGCCCCCAGGGTCCCCTACTCAATATGTGCTAATTCTGAGAGTTCACATTCATCTGTAGGACAAACGTAGCCCATGTGTCAAGTTTTGTGAAAATCGGTTGCAAACTCCAGAAGTTATGACGTTTTGTTGCATTGCACTGCAGTGCTTCAGTCGACTCCAAGGAAGTGGTTAAAGGGGGTTATCTGCCGGGAGGCCCTATAATCAATATCTGGAAAAATGAAAGTGCTCATGACCATCCGGAGTACATAAGTAACCTATGTCTTAAGTTTGGTGAAAATACTGTAGAAATGCATAAGGTTTATACATACGCGCACGCATGCGTGTGTGTGCGTATGTATGTGTATGTCCGTCGGGGCATACGTATGTACTGGCCTAAATCTTCACTATTTACTTTTACTATTTTAATAACCTCTGTCATTTTCGTTTTCAAATTTATTTACATCATTCTTAAGCTCCGGGGCTGGAAATCATTCTGTTATGTTAAATAGAATATTAGTATAATGACTCCATTTATACAATAAACTTGGTCCTGTCTTTGCATGAAATTGTTCTTTTCTCCCCACATAACGACGTATTATATTCGCTTTTTTTCCGTTCATTGCCAGGGAACATCTTCACGAACCAAAATATCGTCTTTCTGTTTTTCTTCGGTTGCAACGTTTCTCGAAATATTTACTTCTGCGTTCACAGATTACTCTCAGTTCAATTTGAATGGGAAATTCCTGTTTCATCGATTTTCTCCGTAACCATGAAAGCTTGTAGCTTGAAAGTCGATCCAACGCCTCCTCGGGCCATTCTGCATAACTGTGTAAATTTTCGCTGCATTCCACGAAGCTGTTTCGACATTTATCCGACTACACCTACACATACAACGTCCGACCACTTCAAATTTATATAGTAGATGACTATGGATTTGGGTTTTGAGGTACCTTGGAATCTTTTTACATCCAGCTGTATCTCCAAAATAAATGGGTTATAACATGACAAATATTATGGTACGGTAGGATTTGCAGTCAAGCAAAGATAAAAAAATTGATAACACACATGGTTGATTTGGCATGAAGAAGAAAGTTTAAGAAAATGCAGGGTTATTTCAGGCTTGCAATTGAGTAATGGATGGTTAAGAGTCAGAGGCGATAGAGTGGAGAAAGAGGAGCTTTTAAGGGTATTTTGCATATTAGATAATATTATGAGTATTAAAGGTTTAACACTCATAATATTTTTATTTAGTTTATTTCTTAACTACAATTTATTTAATCATGAAGGGTTAGAATCTTTTATATCATCATCATCATCGATTAACGTCTATCTTCCACACTAGCATGGGTTACACGGGTTTGTCACATTTAGAGGGAAGGTGGGTCGGGTGACCATGTCTCGTTCATATAGGAGAGTTTCTGGCTGGTTTTCTACGGCTGGATGCCCTTCCTAACGCCATCCACATTAGCAGTATGTGCTGGGTGCTTTTGCTGTGTCTTTTACACGTCCACTTTACAGTGTGGGCTGGGTGTCTTGGGACTGGTTTTTGACGGCTGGGTGCCCTTCTTAACGCCAGCCACATTTACAGTGTGTGCTGGGTGCCTTTTGCCGTGTCTTTTACATGTTCACTTTACAGTGTGGACTAGGCACCTTTGTCGTGTCACTGACACAACCACTTTACAGTGGAGCCTGGGCACTTTTTCCTTGGAACTAGGGAGGGGTGGAGGAGCTTGGGGAAAAAAATGTGGACAGGGTAGTAAGGGAGGTATGGTTACTGCTAAGGAAGGTGAATGAGAAGGGATAAAAGGTTTAGGAAGTGTTGCCTACGAGGTATAAGACTCATCCTGAGAATAATAGAGGGCGGGTCTTCCATTAAAATGCATAGCACCAGAAGTCGCGGTCCTGAGACGTGTAATTGTGCAAGGTCAACTTTTATTACCTCATCCCAAGTCTTCATTGAGCACTCCATACCTTATTATACAGCTGTCATCCTTCATACGCATCACATGTCCATACCAACGCAATCTCCTCTCCTGCATGCAACAACTTAAGCCTAATTTCTCACTCAGTATATTTATACTTTGCCATTCACGTATATTACTATTGCACATCCAGCAAAGCATGGAGGCTTCATTTCTTTCCAATCTTTGCAGGTCCTCAGCACACGGTGCCCAGGTCTCGCTGCTGTGCAACATTGTTGTTCGTATACAGGCATCGTACAGTCTGCCTTTCATTTTGAGAGAAAAACCTTTTGTAGTTAGCAATGATAGTAGCTCCCTGAATCTACCACTTCAACCGAACCATCTGAGCATTTGAAGAGGGTTCTTGCTACTTACTGCCCCTGTAAAACTGCCACAAGTAAAACCTACATTCTTTGTTAGCGTGCCTGAGATCCCACTACATCCCTTGTGTACCCATTGCTTGCATTTGGGACATAGAATGGAATTTCTACCTACTCCTTTTCTACACACTGAGCAGGGCCATTTCCTAGAGGTGATCTGTGCCCTATTATCCCTACTACTTACTAGGACTTAAGTCTTTGCCAGGTTGATTTTAAGACCCTTTGATTCTAGGCCTTGCTTCCAGGTTTGGAATTTAATCTCTATTTCAACTATAGATTCGGCTATAAGAGTTATGTCATCAGCATACAGAAGTTCCCATGGGCAGCCAGTCTTAAACTCCTCTGTTATTGCCTGCAGAATGATAATAAACAGGAGAGGGCTAAGAACAGAGTCCTGATGGACACCAGCCTGCACGCTAAATTCTTTGCTATAGTCGTTGTTAATTCTAACCTTGCTGGCTGTTCTTCTATACATTGCTTGAATTGCTCTCACAAGCCATTTGTCAACTCATAGTTTTCTAAGAGCCCACCAGATAATGGAACTGGGGACTCTGTCAAAAGGTCGACAAAGGCCAGATAGAAGGGCTTACTCTTAGCTAGGTACTTCTGCAGTTGTCTTACAAGGAAGAGGGCATCTCTGGTACTCTTACCTGGGACAAATCCAAACTGCATCTCATCTATGTTAACACGTTCTCTGAGACCTTCATAACCTGATCAACCAACTTAATGTCTCTATAGTTTTCTCTATCTAGCGCATCTCCTTTGCCCTTGTAGCAGGTTACGATGATGCTGCTTCACCAGTCATTGGGTGTGACACCATTTTGTATGACTTGGTTTATAATGGAGGAGACTAAGGTATAGCCCACCATAGCTGAAGTTTTCAGCATCTTAGCAACTATTCCTGAGAGGCCAACTGCCCTGCTTGACTTCATATTTTGATTACCTTACTTACTATACTACCGCTAACTTGTACAGTTGGTCCCTCTGTTGGGTCGATATATGACAGTCTTTATTCCATGCATTCTCCTCATTCAGTAATTTTTCATAGTGCCACTTCCACGCTACCTTCTTTTCAGCGTCAGTGAGGGCAAATTCGTCAAAGTCATTTCTGACACACTGTCTAGCGATCCTGAACACCTCACGTCTTTGATCCTCACACTGCAAAACATGCTTAAACTTTTTGTTTTCTGCTTCCCTACTAACGAGGTAAATTTGTCGCCAAGCTTCTCTCCTAGCCTTCTAGTAAACTCCCCTGCTACCCCATTATGCCAATCTTTCCAAGCCTGTCTTTTGGCCTTAATTGTCTCATCTATTTTACTATTCCACCACCAAGTCACTCTCCGTCTCCCTAGAGACCTACTCCAACCACAGGCTTCATCTGTCGCTTTCAGTAGGTTATCTTTTAGGAACTCCTACTGCTCCTCTATATGGTATGTCTCTATTTGCTCTTCCTTGCTGTCGAAGGTGAGGGTCAACATACTTCTAAATTTGTCGCTGTTTGATGGATCTTTTAACTTCCATACTCGTCTCCTCCAGGTAGGCTTCTGTTGTCAAGTTCTTCTAGTCCTGAATATAAGGTCGCTAACTACTAAGTTATGTTGGGAGGTGCATTCTTCACTGGGGAGGGACTTTGTGTTCCTAACAGTCACTCTGTCTCGTCTTCTAGTTTGGCTGGCGTGGTCACCTGATCTACATGTGATTAGGTGACTATCTCGTTTTCTGAAGTTCGTGTTACAGATAGATAGGTCATTGGCGTCACAGAATTCCAGTAGTCTGAAGCCTTCCTCATTTCTAGGACCATACCCGCAACCCCCGTGGATCCCATCAAAGTTATCGAAGAGTTGTCCTACATGACCGTTGAAGTCACCTGCAATGAATAGGAAGTCGTTGTCGTTAATTTGGGAAGTCGTGAGCATTAGAGACTCATAGAACCTGTCTTTTTGTATGGCTTGGAAGTCCAGATTGAGGAGCATAGGCAGATATAATTGTCATGGTTGTTCTGTTTAGTACAAGTCTAAGTTTAATTATTCTGTCATTTACTCTATTTACAGCAATAACTTTGTTTACCTACTTTTCTGCGACGAAAATCCCTACTCTACCTAGCACATCATCATTTCTCACCTAGAAAAATTTGTAGCAACGTTATATTTTTTGCCTGCGAAGAATCTGGCTGACATACCTCTCCATCTAGTCTCTTGTACACAGCACATATTGATTTTCTTTCGTTCAAGCATCTCTACAATCCCTCCGGATCTACCTTTCATGGTGAAAGTCTGAAGTTATGGAGTTCGGGTGGGTGAGGGAGAAGCGAGAGATAGGTGGGAGTTTGGTTGGGGGGTTCCATGGCTGAAATAAAGAAGATCGATTGCGTGATCATCCAGAGGTGGTTGGTGTGTTCATATTTGCTGATTAGTAATGCTCCAACTTAGTAATCCATAAGCCATACAGAAACAAACATCAGATCAAAAAAACAACTGTCCTAGGAAAAAATTGAGTTAGCTGGTTGCTAGTTTGTGCTGCAGAGGTATGATTGGTTGATGTAGTAATGGTGGAGAAAACATGATAAATAATGAACCATATCCAAGAAAATTCAGGATTAAAGTGAAAGGTATGATAGGGTGGCCTAAAGAACGGCCTGAGGGAGGTGAAAAACGAAAACTGGATAGGCAATATGCTATTGAGGATGAAAGTGGATAAACTTAGTGCCTCCAACATCAGCTGCTTCTGCAAAGACATATGTGCAGTCATTTCAGTTTCTATAATTAACATGCTGGCATTTTCATTGGACAGTAATACACACATGGTGATTTTGGTGAGATATTTCAATATTTTTCTTTTAATTGTGTGTTATGTATTATACTTTATTAATAGCTGTTTATCATTTTGTGTTATATTTTATTAAATCTGTTATTTTTCCTTTATTTGATTCATACTCAATATACTCTTTGTTGGTTAGGTTATGATTGGCTGACATTTGTGTGTTGCTTAGTGTTACTTTAATATTTATGGTTTGTGCTGATTGGATTGCAATAATTTCTGATTTAGTACTACTATTTCGAGTTGTTTGGGTCTACTTCACTCTAGTTTGTTTGTGCAGGTTAATTGATTTGTTAAGCGAGATAGGATTTGGATTAGGCTAATGAGTGATTGCAGGGTTTCGGATTGGTCAGTTTGGGTATAGGCAGTTAAGTGAGTGGTTTATTTTGGTGTGTGTTTATATATCAGGTCAGATTTGTAGAGGGTATATGCCTGAGATTATTTTTAGTGGTTATACTCATTATGCATCAAAGCCATTTACATAATAGTAACATAGACACAATGTAATATGAAGGCTACAGCCTAATATTGTCTATTGTCCTCATAACAGTAATTGGTGTAGGTGGGTTGTTATTATACTTGGGAGGGAATGGTTTTGAAGGGCCTGTTCAAATTTTCATTTATGTTTGGTGCACTATGTGTCTGATGTATAAAGTTGATTGAACAATTATGGCTTGTGTTTACTCGAGTTCATGGAAAGCAAGGGTTTGGTGGATATTTGTTCAAGGTCATATATATATATAGAGAGAGAGAGAGAGGAGGAAGTGGTGTGCAAGAAAGAAGACTGTGTTGGTATGGACATGTGATGTGCATAGATGGTGATGGTTGGGTGAAGTGCCAGTAAATCCTAGTGGTAGGAAGCTGTAGTAGAGGTAGACCAAGGAAGACCTGCGTGGAGGTGGTGATAGCTGATCTTAAATCACTGAGACTCACAAAGGAGATGAAGAAACATTGTGACAATTGAAGAGGTGCAGTGTTATGAAAGACCCGTCCAATCCATTCAAGCATGTAAAACGGACTAAAAACGATGAGGATGATGATATACATGGTTTAGCAAGAATGCAGGTTCACATTCGGTTTAGGGTATTTATGGAATGTTTTGAGCAATAACGGTCTTATTTACGTATATATATATATATATATAGTAATAATTGTTTCTACTTTTGGCACAGGCCAGATATATATAGTAATATAATTGTTTCTACTTTAGGAAAAAGGCCAGAAATTACTCAGTGCATTACTGGTACTTTATTTTATCGACCCCGTAAGGATGAAAGGCAAAGTCAACCTCGGCGGGATTTGAACTCAGGTCGTAATGGGATGTAACTATGCTAGAAAGCATGGCGTCCGACCCTCTACTGATACTGCCAATTCACCGCCTATATATAGTAATAATAATAATAAATTTGAAGACTAAAATCTGTTATTTTAATAAATATATATATATATATATGCATGGAGGCACATGGCTTAGTGGTTAGAGCATTGGCCTTGCAATCGAAAGGTTGTGAGTTCAATTCTCAGACCGGGTGATGTGTTGTTTCCTTGAGCAAGACACTTTATTTCACATTGCTCCAGTTTACTCAGCTGTAGAAATGAGATGAGAGGGACTGGGGTCCATATCATGCCACTGCAAAGTGGTCGTGGAGGTGCCACGGCAAAAAAGCACCCAGGACTCATTGTAAAGTGGACGTGGAGGTGCCACGGCAAAAAAGCACCCAGCACTCACTGTAAATGAGGTTGGTGTTAGGAAGGGCATCCAGCTGTAGAAATCAAGCCAGAATCAGTTCCTGTCTCACCCTTGCAAGCAGGGAAAAAGTGGACGTAAAATGAAATGAAAATGAATGTGTGTGTGTATACGCACACACACACACACATACATATATATAGTTATATTTGGGGATGGTCATGTTGCCAATATTTGTGTGTGTGTGTGTATTTATACATATATACAAACAAAACAATTTTCGCTCTAACATAGTGAATAGGCATCATATCTTGTCATTTACCTGTTTTAAATTTCATATAAATCGAAGGGAAAAAATTTTCAGCGGGGTTTTGTGCCCACCGTGGAACCCTTTGATTAAAATGAAATATACTTATCCAAGTACCCTGGGCAATGTAGTTTTAGAATATATATATGGTTATGGGGGTCTATCTCCAAAACCATAGGAGTAGTTTGTGAACAAACATACAAACAAACAGATAGGAATACTACTTTATATATATACTAGCAGAATGGCCCGGCATTGTTCGGGATTTGCTCTAGAGTTCTTATATATTTGTTATATATTTATCCTTATTGAGCCTCGTGAAATAAATACATTTGTTTATATTTTGTTATTGTGTATACAAAAATATCTGTACACGAATATATAATTATCGCTGCTTTCACCCTTAACAGGATTTTCTGAAACTAGAAAAATAGTAAATATTTCGAAAAACGTTACACACTATATATACATATATACACACACACAGATAGCAACGTCATAATGTCGTAATGCAGACAGCCAGACATGCAGACAGATATTTTAAGGGCGCAACGTCATATCTATGTCTCTATCTAAAAAGAAAGACTAACAATTATAGAGAGATTGCCTAATGCTGTCCCTAGGGCATTGAAAATTTGAAATATCTTTTGCTCAAAACACTCACAGGAACATAAGTATTACATGTGTAAAGTTTGAAAACAATCGGTTGGATGGTTCTCGCGTTTTAGGGAGTCAGACAGACAGACATTCTCTGTTTTAGATATATAGATACTAGCAGAATGGCCCGGCGTTGCTCGGGATTTGCTCTAGGGTTCTTATATATTTGATATATATTTATCCTTCTCGAGCCTCGTGAAGTAAATACGTTTGTTTATATTTTGTTATTGTGTATGCAAAAATATCTGTACACGAATATATAAATAACAGTACAGAGAAGTACGGAATACCTCGGCCTCGGGTTGGTGTCTACATTTTTTTTCGTTTGAAGAAAATCAATAATTTATCGTCAAATAAATACTTTTGTTTATATGTGTATGCAAAAATATCTGTACACGAATATATAATTATATATATCATCATCATCATAATCATCATTTCATTTTACGTCCGCTTTTCCTGATTCTGGCTTGTTTTCCACAGCTGGATGCCCTTCCTAACACCAACCTCATTTACAGTGAGTGCTGGGTGCTTTTTTGCCGTGGCACCTCCACGCCCACTTTGCAGTGGAATGATATGGACCCCAGTCCCTATCATCTCATTTATACAGCTGAGTAAACTGGAGCAATGTGAAATAAAGTGTCTTGCTCAAGGAAACAACACATCACCCGGTCTGAGAATTGAACTCACAACCTTTCGATTGCAAGGCCAATGCTCTAACCATTAAGCCATGTGCCTATATATATATATATATATATATATATATATATATATATATATATATATATATATATATATATATATATATATATATATATATATATATATATATATATATATATATATATATATATATATATATATATATATATATATATATATATATATATTTTAAAATAACAGATTAAAGTTTAAGCAATAGAAGTAGTTAGAGTCAGTAATAGAATAATTAAGATTAGATTAGTTGTAGGCAAGAGACTGCTGACAATCATCTCTACCTATGCTCCCCAGGCAGGCCTAGGTGAAGAAGAGAAAGACTGTTTTTACGAGCAACTTTTAGAAACAACCACAATGACAGAAGACAGAGACATCGTTATGCTAGCAGGGGACTTCAATGGTCATGTTGGACAGCTCCAGGATGGATACACTGGGGTACATGGTGATCACAGTTATGGCTCAAGAAACGAAGGAGTGAGGTTTCTTGAATTTTGTGATGCAAGTGCACTAACCATTTGCAACACTAACTTCAAGAAACCGACCAACACCTAATAACCTACAAATCAGGCGAGCACATAAGCCAGATTGACTTCTGGCTAGTTAGGCAACAAGACAGACAGATGGTTTCAAATCTAAGGCATGCCCCAGGGAAGAATGTACTCCCCAACATAGGTTAGTCATTAGTGACATCTCAATAAGCAAGAGGCAGAATGAGACATACAGGAAGGTGTGGAAAAGAAAGGTCTGGAAGCTAAAAGACCTTTTGCTAAAATATAAATTTAGGAAAGCCCTTCAAGATGTGTATGACGAGAAAGAAGACAAATGAGAATCGTATGGCATAGATGATAACTGAAAGTTCTTACGTGACAACTTACAGCAGGCTACTAAAGAGATTTGTGGCTGGAGCGGAGCGCCAACCAGACAGAGGGTGACCTGGTGGTGGACCAGCACGGTAGATAGTGCCATTAAAGACAAAAGACAAGCATGGAAGGCTTGGAAAAATGGTGGGAGTAGAGACCAATACTCGGATGCTAAAAGAGAGGCTAGATCAGCTATACTTAACATGCAGGGGGGCTGAGAGTAGGAGGTTTGCCAATGTTCTGTGATGAGAAGATCAGAGACGTGCGGATGTTGTTGGAGATAAGCGTGTCCAAATTATGCTGGTGCACTTAGTGTCACAGATGCTCAGAAAAAGGAGGCCTGGAAATGTCATTATGAGAGACTAATGAATGTTGAAAATGAATGGGAGAGAGAGAACTTACTCCCAGCAGACCCAACACAGGGACCAGCTATTGAGATTGACAACTATAGGGTCAAAGAGGCAATTAAGGAAATGAAAAGTGGTAAGACCGCTGGACTGTCAAGCATAGTTGCTGAGATGCTGAAGGCATCAGAAGTAGGAACTAAACTGGTTGCAGACATAGTCAAACAGGCTATATATATGGCGGAGTCGTACCCTAAGTATGGTGCAGCAGTATTCTTATAAATTGCTACAAAGGTAAAGGGGATGCTCTGGAGAGGAGCAATTAGAGGGGTATAACATTGATGGATCAGGTTATGAAAGTGATAGAAAGAATGTGAGCACAACTAATTAGAGAAAGGGTCAAATTAGATGAGATGCAGTTTGGTTTTGTGCCTGGGAAAAGTACAACAGATGCCCTCTTCTTAGTGAGACAACTACAAGAGAGGTTCTTAGAGAAGAATAAGCCACTATACTTAGCTTTTGTTGACCAAAAGATCGCCTTTGATAGAGTACTCTGATCTGTCATCTGATGGTCCCTAAGGAAACTAGGTGTAGAGGAATGGCTTGTGAGGACAGTGCAAGCTATGTACAGAGGAGCTGTCAGTAAACTGAGAGTAGGAATGGAGTTTAGTGAGGAATTCCAGATACAAGTAAGAGTTCATCAGGGTTCGGTCCTCAGCCCACTCTTATTTATTATAGTTCTCCAAGCCATAAGAGAGGAGTTTAAAGCTGGCTGCCCATGGGAACTTCTCTATGCTGACGATCTGGTTCTTTTAGCAGAATCAGTAGAGGAGCTAGAGAATAAATTCTGGCTATAGAAACAGCAGTTGGAATCAAGAGAACTGAGAGTGAACCCAGCTAAGACTGAAGTGTTAAGTAGAAAAGAGGTCAAAACTCTGATTCCATCAGGAAAATAGTCATGTCGATATGTAGAAAAGGAGTTGGCATGAATTCTATAGAATGTACACAATGCAGATCTTAGGTACACAAGAGATGTAGTGAGATAGCAGGCAAATTAACAGGTAGGGAAAACTATATATGCAGTAGATCTTCAGGGAAATTTGACAGTAGAAGTGGCAATGATAGACACATTTTTCAAATACAGGTATCATCGATAGGTACCAATACTGAGGTGATCAGATTAGGAAGGGAGGAAGATGCTCCAAGGCCATAATATCTAGAATAAGGACGGGTTGGAAGAAGTTTAGGGAGCTGCTTCCTCTGTGGACAACAAAGGGTTTTTCCCTATGAATGAAAGGCCGGTTATATGATGCCTGTGTGAGATGCGTGATGCTGCATGGTAGTGAGACATGGGCACCAACTGCGGAGGATATGCGACAGCTGGAAAGAAATGAAACAAGCATGCTCCAATGTGCGTGAACGACCAAGCATAGATGAGTTGAGAGAGAAACTGTGTATAAGAAGGATAAACTGTAGTGTGCGAGAGAGAAGACTACGTTAGTATGGACATGTGATGCACATGGAGGATGACCACTGGGTAAAGAAGTTTCAAGAAATCCCAGTAGAAGGAAGACGCAGAAGAGGAAGACCACGAAAATTATGGGTGAAGCTCACAGAGGAAATGATGAAGGACGTGGCAAATGGAGAGATGCTGTGCTGAGAAGCACCCATCCCATCCTTGCAAGCAAGGAAAAGCGGACCCAGATGATGATGATGATGATGATATATATATATATATATATATATATATATATATATATATATATATATACACACCCATGCTAGCGTGGAAAGTGGATGTTAAACGACAATGATTGTGATATACATACATCCATATATATATATCTATATATATCTAAAACAGAGAATGTCTGTCCAATCACTAAAACTCGAGAACCACCCAACCGAGTTTTTCAAACTTTACACATGTAATACTTATGGTCCCGTGAGTGTTTTCAGCAAAAAAAAATTTCAAATTTTCAATGCTCTAGGGACCGCATTAGGCGATTTAGCGATCTCTCTCTATAATTCTTAGTCTTTCTCTTTTTAGATAGATACATAGTTATAAAGTTGCACCATCATAATATGTCTGTATGCCTGGCTGTCTGCATTACGACATTATGACACTATGTGTGTATATATGTATATATAGTGTGTATATATGTATATATATAGTGTGTATATATGTATATATATAGTGTGTATATATATATATATATATATATATATATATATGTTAATTTTAACCCTTCTGTTGAGAACTCTATTCGATTTGTGATGTTTTTGCATTCTTGCAAAAATATACACAACTGAATCCATTCACCTGATATAGAGGTTGCCTCCCTTGCCGATCCCCACGTGGGGTCAGCAATAGTCAGTCCTTGTATTAACATTGAACTAAAACCTGTTGAGAAAGTGGCTTCCTTGTTCAATCATCTTACCAGAAGTCTGACATTATTTATGTACGCGGACGGTACTTGATTTAGGAGCTGCAGAAACCCATATACTGGATTTTACCAACCTTCCAGGGGTCCGGGTAAATTTTCAATACCCGAATTACTTGATCGTTTTTTGGGGCTATGCGAATGATTGTTTAACCATCGTCTCAGTATGTTTGGCCTTTAACGTTTGTTATAGCTCTGGTTCATCTGAATCATTGAGCACTTGCCGCACATCTTGGAGGTTGTTTTTCGTTATTTCATAGGCCGAAATGCGAATCTCGATAATTTCTGTTTATATATATATATATATATTATAAAAAAAACGAAAAATCAGTGATGCATCTGGACTTAGTTTATTTCGTGTTACAAATGTTTCGCCGGCATGTAGCTCGAGTTATGGTCCTTGTATGGATCTGGCTGATTCTACTTCTGCGGGTTCTTTCAGACATGGGTGTTATGTCCGGAGCAAATTTTATCACTGGGGTGCTATCATCAAAACAACACCCTCAAAAAACCCTCTTGCATCTCATAATGCCTGTGTGTAATATGTCACATGGACGCACGCACCTTCTCATACCCCCCCCCCCGTTTTTTTCTTTTACCCCTTCTTTTCTTGTACCTATTTATGCAGTTACATACAGAATTAATGTACCCTAAAATATTGTAAATTTATTTACTTATTTTATTTTATTATCATATTGGGTTTATGTTCACAAGTTTTTTTATGTGTGGATACGTGTATGGGTATATGTGCATGTGTGTGTGTGTGTATATATATGCGTGGGTGGGTGTTGGGGTGTGTGTATAGGCATGGGTGCGTGGGTGCACGAGATTATGCGCAGTCATGTGCATATATATACATATGTGGCAGAATGTGGGTCTATGTGTGTGTATACGTGTGTCTATATATGTATACACATATATATATATATATATATATATATATATATGTGTCTATATGTGTATGAGTGAGTAAGTACGTATAACCACATATGAGTAGGTGTGTGTGTGTATGTGTGCTGGCGGGTAAGTGTGAGTATATATGTGTGGATGTGTATGGGTGTATATATGTGGATGTGTGTGTGGGTGCAGGTGCATGAATTTACGGGCCTCTATATGTGTGTATATGTATTTGTGCATACATGTATGTGTTTATGTGCATCTCTTGGGAATGTGTGCGGATGTTTATATATGGACTATATATGTTTTTTTCATTATTATTATTATTCATGTTGTATTATTTTATCACATATCCTCTATACATACCCGTATATATTCGTATATGTACGTATGAGTCTGTGTACGTGTGCGTCTGTGTATGTGTGTGTGTATATATATACGTAGGTGCGTATGTGTGTGTGTGTGTATAATAGGGGGATATATATGTATATATATATATATGTGTGTATGTATATATATATATACCACATTGTATATTATATTTCATTGTATATTTTTCTTATGTTATTATACTGTTTTTTATTGCATAATGTATTTTCAAATGTTCACTTACAGGTGTGTTTATATATGTACATGTATATGTGGTGGCACTTCTGTGTGTGTAGGCAGATGTGCATGCGTGCAGGTGTATACATGCGGCAGCATGTATGCGTACGCATGTATATCGGCCCATGCATGGGTATTTGTATGTATATGTGTGGATGAGCGTATGCATGTTAAGTTGTCCTTTTTTCTTTTTTGTGTGTATATATGTGTATATATATATATATATGTGTGTGTGTGTAGGTACGTGAGTAGGCAATGTTTATGTATGTATGTGTGTGTGGACAGGTGTGAGTTTACGTTTGTGCATATATGTGTGTGTATGTATGTATGTGTGTGTATATATATATGTATATATATACATATAGTTATCTAATGAACAACAAGATAATTATTTACCAATGGTTTCTTGAAAGCAAACGATATTTGCTTTCATCCATCAGAATGAAAAAATCCTATGTGTGTATATATATGTGTGTATACGCAGGTGTGTATATATGTATGTATGTATGTGAATGTATGTGTGTATGTATATATGCATATGTATGAGTGTGTGTATATATATATATTTAAATGTATAGAAGGTTGGCCGTCTGTGTGTGTGCATGCATGTGTATGTATATATGTGTATGTTTGAATAGGACATGCTTACCCAATTGATACAGAACAGTCAGAAGGCTTGTGGCGGCATGTATCAACAAGTGTGTGTGACTGGACCCATGGGAGAGAGGCAGAGAGGTTGTGTGAGTATATATACTGTGATGTATGTATGTGGCATTGTGGGTGTCTGCGCATGTAGACGTACGAGTGTGAATGCATAGATAGGTATATGTCTGAACATGTGTGTGTTATTATGTCTTTATTCTAGTTATGTGTGGGTGCTTACTCTGAAGTGTGAGCAGACGTGTGAAGTACTGAACCCAGCATGACTCCATTGAAATGTGTCGGACGGAAAATGGTTGATGAACCGTGTGGCAGCAGATACTGACCAGAACTTGTGATGACGTGGAGTAGAAACAGCCAATGGCCTGACAAGAGTGGAAAGAGGGTTTTTTGAGGGTGTTGTTTTGATGATAACACCCCAGTGATAAAATTTGCTCCGGACATAACACCCATGTCTGAAAGAACCCGCAGAAGTAGAATCAGCCAGATCCATACAAGGACCATAACTCGAGCTACATGCCGGCGAAACATTTGTAACACGAAATAAACTAAGTCCAGATGCATCACTGATTTTTTGTTTTGTTTATAATATATACACTCTACTCTGCTGAATATCGAGTGCTAATTTTGGCATACCGCCTACGGAAGCACCATAGCTACCACTATACACAAATATATATATATATATATATATATATATAGTGTGAAACGTTTTTCGAAATATTTACTACTGCGTTCATGGATTGATTTTTTTAGAAGATCCCGTTAAGGGTGAAAGCAGCTATTCTTTGCTTAAACTTTAATCTGTTATTTTAATATATATATATATATATATATATATATATATATATATAATTATATATTCATGTACAGATATTTTTGCATACACAATATCAAAATATAAACAAAAGTATTTATTTCACGATAAAGTATTGATTTTCTTCGCACGACAAAAGACGGTGGTAATCTACGACAAATTTTTTTATAAGCACAAAATGTAGACACGATCCCGAGGCCGAGGTATTCCGTACTTCTCTGTACTGTTTCAGAAAGGAAGGATAAACATGCCAATCTATGTTTAGAATCCCGAGCAACGCCGGGCCATTCTGCTAGTATATATATAAACTAGCTGGCCCGTCCAGGTGGCGCCCGGCTACCATTTGCGTGTTCTACGGTATCCAGATATATATATATAACTGACGTAGCTAGCTTCGCTTGGATAAACAGACGATAAGCCGTCTGTGTTGTACAGTATTATTGTTGAAAATGTATAGCATATTATAGTATTACTGTTGAAAATATATAGTACGGTATTACTGTTGAAAATATATAGTATAGTGTTACTGTTGAAAATATATACTATAGTATTACTGTTGAAAATATATAGTACGGTATTACTGTTGAAAATATATAGAATAGCATTACTGTTGAAAATATATAGTATAGTATTACTGTTGAAAATATATAGTACAGTATTACTGTTGAAAATATATAGTATAGTGTTACTGTTGAAAATATATACTATAGTATTACTGTTGAAAATATATAGTATAGTATTACTGTTGAAAATATATAGTACGGTATTACTGTTGAAAATATATAGAATAGCATTACTGTTGAAAATATATAGTATAGTATTACTGTTGAAAATATATAGTACAGTATTACTGTTGAAAATATATAGTACAGTATTACTGTTGAAAATATATAGTATAGTATTACTGTTGAAAATATATAGTATAGTATTACTGTTGAAAATATATAGTATAGTATTACTGTTGAAAATATATAGTATAGTATTACTGTTGAAAATATATAGTACAGTATTACTGTTGAAAATATATAGTATAGTATTACTGTTGAAAATATATAGTACAGTATTACTGTTGAAAATATGTACATGAATATATAATTATATATATATAATTAATTAAAAGTTAGTTAGAAACGAAGTCAATGCAGACATGCAGACAGATATAAGCGTGCAACGTTATAGCTATGTATCTATCTAAAAAGACAGAGTAAGAAAGAGAGAGGAATGTCGTATTATATATATTATATATAATAAAGTACCAGTAATGTAGTCAGCTTTATTAATATAGATAGAGATTGACAATATACACAGAAATTTAATCCATGATACATTTATAAAAAAGACGATATTATATATAAACTGCAAAATATATGAATGTTTATTTCAGCGATCGCTAACCGGAAGTAACCGGAAAATTTGAAAGTTTTAAAGAAGTGAATCTTTAGATAAACAAAATATCTTTAATCAATAATAACATATTTAGTAGACAAAAATACCCTCCCTTTCTTCCTTGGAAAATGTTACATCTATGGTGCAAATTTGGTGTTTGTTTGGTCCAACCGTTTTGCCAAAAGTATGTTACATACATACGGCTGTCTGCATTATTAATATAGATATATATATATATACTTACAGAAAACATTGATGCAATTCAATTCAAGCATTCTACGTATTTTTTCCACATAGAAGTAATGGAGCATATTTAGAATAAGAAAATGCGAAGTAGTTACAGATGTTAAAGTCATTTATTGATAATGTTTTGGTACGTATTTCAATGACAACAGTGGCTACGCGATTCCGCGCAACCAGTACCATGATCTCATCAGACAACTTCATTACATAAGGTTACATTCCCGAAACAACAAAACCTTATTATGTAATGAAGCTGTCTGATGAAATCATGGCACTGGTTGTGCGGGATCGCATGGCCACTGTCGTCATTGAAATATGTATCACAGCATTATCAATAAAGGACTTTAACATCTTCAACTACTTCACATTTCTTACTATATATATATACACAAACACACATATATATGTTAATTTCCTAGTCGTTAATTTAGACCTTCAGACAGGCACCTACAGACCATTCCACAAACCCAGTGAGAAACTTAGGTCCATCCATAATGACTCTAGCCACCTCACTATAGTTTTTTTTAAATATGATCAATAACATTAATAAGAGAGTATCCAACCTCTCTTCTAGCAAAGCCATCATAGAGCAGTACCCTACTATAATTCAGCACTAAGCAAGTGGGTTCTCTGAAAAAATCACTTACTCTCCAGATCACTGCCCTACATCTAAAAAGAAAAAAAACCTAGACATAAAGATGTCAGATGGTTCGCACTTAATGTGAAAACTAATGCAGGTAGAATATTCCAAGCCCTCCTAGACCTCCACTTCACAGTTCGCCATAAATATCGACAGATATTCAAATGCCATACAGTGAAAATAGGCTACTCATGAACCAATAACCTTAAACCCACATCACCGGCAAGTGCAAAAGCCCTATGCCGTATGGATGCTCACGCAGAAGGCCACTTGACCAATAGTGCAACACTCCAGTGATGTTATATCAAGTAGTTACCTCCACCAACGAGAACCACCAAATTGAATTCTAGACATATGTCGGAATGTCCAAGAGTCAGTTCAAAAACTGGTACCTGAACCATGAAACAACCTTCAGGCTACCTGAAAGAAAACATGCCACCCAGCTTGTAAACCATGTATGGAGCCTTAAAAATAACAGCTCACTTTTTTCCATCAAACGAAGTATATTAGAAAAATCTACCGCCTATGTTAATGGGACTAAATTTTGCCGCCTTTGTAACTTTGAAAAATGGAATATACTCTCTCAATTGGCTTCAGATAAACACTGCTTAAATGCACGACTTGACTGCTTTAGCCGCTGTCCGCATGAAACAAAATACTTTCTGTGTAAATGGTATAGACCTGACTAATAATTCTAATGTCAAGGAATATATTTTCTTTAAATTAATAACTAATTTGTATGTCAAGGAATTTGGATTCTTTGAGCTATTAGCGTAAATTTCCCTACTCTTGATATTAGTTTTAGTAGTTACCTCCCTTCAACCAATCTAATAATTTTGGTTATTTATTTACAGTGAGTATTGGGTGCTTTTTGTAATGACACCTACACGAACATTTTACAGTGTAGGCTGGGCACTTTTTGTCATGTCACCATCACAACCACTTTATAGTGTGGGCTGGGGGGGCATGTTTATACACACACACAAGTACATATACACCCATACACATATAAAAAAACTATATTAAAACACACTTATACAATTACCTTTATTTATATATATATATATATAGAGAGAGAGAGAGTACATAAATATATCCAAACATATAAACACATACACATATATCTACAATTCTCTATTCATGTAAGAAAATACATACACTGAGAAATCTATGACACATGAATATACAACAATTCAGGCTATAATATATTGTTGAAACAAAATATATAAACATTGTCAGTCTAAAGAAACTTACATGTATACACATGCATATACGCGTCTACTGAGGACCAATTTCTGATGACAAGTTAGTTATATTAGTAATATTCTTGATATACAATGCTCTTAATTTAAGTAAAATTAGAAACACTTATTAGAAAGGAGTATTTAGGAGTACAAAAAAGTTAGTAGCTCACCTAATATACATATACTAATATAAATAAATATATTTAATCATAAATCAATAATTTCGTTGTTACGAATTACATTATATCTATATATAAATTTGAGCGCTGTCCGTCCGTCCTTCCATCACACACTAGAGATGACTGAAGAAAAAAAAAGAGTGATGACGTCATGCTTAGAGATGATTTTGGAAAGGAAGGGGGGAGTGACGTCACGCACTAGAGGAAAGGGTGATGACAAACTGCAGAAAACCTCGAACATGTATATCTGTGAGTATATGCATGCTTATAATAATATACTCATATACACGTCAGCATGTTGAAAAAACTTCTAGCATAATAAATTACATATAATAGAAAAAACTAGGAAGTTTTGTTTACATATGAAAAATATTTATTGCATATCGACCTGTTATAAGCGTTTTGCAGAGGATTGGCTCAAGGTGACCCATAGTAGTTATGGACCCAACTTCAGTATCGATCTGCTCTTCAGACTGATGACGCGGCAAAAGATATAGATGCAATAAATTTTTTTCATATGTAAACGAAACTTCCTTGATTTTTCTATTATATACACTCTGCCTATGCATAGAGCGCTTGATTTGGTACCAACACCAGTATTTCACCGTACTACCTACACTATATATATATAATATAATACAAATACATATATATATATACACATATATATATATATATATATATATATATATATAAATATATACAAATACATATATATATACAATATTATAAAGCTGAGCGTCGTATGTATGTATCCTACACACCTCCCTAGAGTTTCTTAGCCTTACTCCCTCCGCTGCTCTTCACTCTCTCTATAATAGATCATTCTCCCTCTATAATTTACTCTCTGTCGCTCTTCACTCTCTATATAACAACACTGTTTTAGTTTTCGTATCTCCCTTCA
>OZ024740.1:248125421-248165421 GCA_964016885.1 Eledone cirrhosa | reverse complement strand
AAAAATATCAATAAAACAATACGTCAATAATTTAAATGAATGTAAAATCATACCCGGACCCACTAGAAAGGTGTTAAATCTAGCTTCATGGGTTTCTGTAAATCCTTAGACAGTACTCTATCAGCTCACATATAAATATAAAAGCCTACTAGAATAAGTGGAACGGAGTTTACGTTGTCAACGAGTTTTATCCTGGCGGCAAAGGAGTCAACTAGCGGTGAAAAACGCACATGGCATTAGACAAGGGAGATGACCCCTATATCCGCGAAAACAATTCGAGTGAATGTGGAAATACACATATCGAATTAGAGTGCTCAATAGACATGTTAAAATAAAACAAAAGCTATTCATCACTCAATAGAATCGACAAAAAATGAGCAATAAAATTAACTGGTGGATAGCTATGTCCAGAGCTAAATATATTAGAAAGATCGAGTATCGAAAAATCGGCGCACGAGTTCACGAAAAACGAAATTCGATATGAGCGGCAGAGGGCTCAATAATTCAGATGAATCAGAGCTATAACTATCGTTAAAATACCGTCACATATAGAACAAGTCTACAATCAACCATACGATTTAAAATCGATAAAGGAAGATTCGGGCCAAACAGATAAAAAATATCAATAAAACAATACGTCAATAATTTAAATGAATGTAAAATCATACCCGGACCCACTAGAAAGGTGTTAAATCTAGCTTCATGGGTTTCTGTAAATCCTTAGACAGTACTCTATCAGCTCACATATAAATATAAAAGCCTACTAGAATAAGTGGAACGGAGTTTACGTTGTCAACGAGTTTTATCCTGGCGGCAAAGGAGTCAACTAGCGGTGAGAACCGCACATGGCATTAGACAAGGGAGATGACCCCTATATCCGCGAAAACAATTCGAGTGAATGTGGAAATACACATATCGAATTAGAGTGCTCAATAGACATGTTAAAATAAAACAAAAGCTATTCATCACTCAATAGAATCGACAAAAAATGAGCAATAAAATTAACTGGTGGATAGCTATGTCCAGAGCTAAATATATTAGAAAGATCGAGTATCGAAAAATCGGCGCACGAGTTCACGAAAAACGAAATTCGATATGAGCGGCAGAGGGCTCAATAATTCAGATGAATCAGAGCTATAACTATCGTTAAAATACCGTCACATATAGAACAAGTCTACAATCAACCATACGATTTAAAATCGATATATGTATACATATATGTATATATGTATATATATATATTATATATATATATGTATATATATATGTATACATATATATATATATATATGTATATATATATGTATACATATATATATATATATTATATATATATATGTATATATATATGTATACATATATGTATATATGTATATATATATATTATATATATATATGTATATATATATGTATACATATATATATATATATATATGTATATATATATATGTATATATATATGTATACATATATATATATATATGTATATATATATGTATACATATGTATATATGTATATATATATGTATACATATATATGTATATATATATGTATGTATATATGTATATATATATGAATACATATATATGTATATATATATGTATACATATATATATATATATATATGTATACATATATATATATATATATATATATATATGTATATATATATATATATATCATCATCATCATCAACGTTTAACGTCCGTGTTCCATGCTTGCATGGGTTTGGACGGGGGTTTTCCCACTTGAGGCAAGAGTGATTATCTTGCTCGCATAGGACTATCTGGCGGGTTTTCTACAGCTGGATGCCCTTCCTAACACCAACCACATTTACAGTGTGGGGCTGGGAGGTTTTTACTGTGTTGCCTACACGGCCACATTACAGCGTGGACTGTGTGTCTTTTGTCGTGACACCTACACGATCTCATTTGTTTCGGCCTAGATGTTGTGGCACCAACATAACTTTACATTGAAAGGGGCGGTGTGGATGGGGTGGGGGTGGTGGGACGGGGGTGTGTTTTGTTAGAGATGCCTACTGACTAGTAGGTCTTACTTTGTATTTAGGTAAGGTGGGTCTTCTCTATTACTGAGTACCGCCAAAGGTCTCGGTCCAGTGACATTGTCTTGGAGAGGTGTAAGCGTGTGAGGTCAGAATTTATCATGTCGTCCCAGGTTTTTCTGGGTCTGCCTACTCCGTGGCTACCGTCTATCTTTATTGCCCTGCACTTTGTTATACAGCTGTTGTCTTTCATGCGCATCACGTGACCATACCAACGTAGCCTTCTCTCGAGTAAACAACATCTGATCCCTCTTATTTCTAATTTTTTCCTTAGTTCGTTTATGCTTAGCCGTTCACGTATATTACTATTACACATCCAGCGGAGCATGCAAGCTTCGTTCCTCTCTAGTCTGCGTATATCCTCTGCACACAATGCCCAGCTCTCACTGCCATGCAGCACTGCTGTTCATATGCAGGCATCATATAACCTGCCTTTCATTTTTAGGGAGAACCCTTTAGTGGCTAATAGTGGTATAAGCTCTCTGAACTTTTTCCATCCAGTTCTGACTCTAGCTACTGTACTTTCAGAACACCCTCCCCCACTGCTGATTTTGTCACCCAGGTAACGGAAGCTGTCCACTATTTCTATAGAACCCTCTGTGCAATTGAAAGAGCTAGTATTTTGTGGGCACTTGCTGCTACTTATTGCACCAGAGCACCGGCCACATGTAAAATCTATGTTCTTAGTTAGCTTACCTGTGATCCCACTACATCTTTTATGCACCCATACTTTGCATTTGGGACATAAAATGGAGTTTCTACCTACGCCTTTCCTACACACTGAGCATGGCCATTTCCCGGAAGGGACCGGCCCCTTATTTTCTTTCCTACAAACTAGAACTTTAGTCTTAGCCAGGTTAATTTTAAGGCCTTTTGATTCTAGGCCGTGCTTCCATGTTTGGAATTTCTTCTCTAGCTCAGCCATTGATTCAGCTATGAGCGTTAGATCATCTGCGTATAGGAGTTCCCATGGGCAGCCGGTCTTGAACTCCTCTGTTATAGCCTGAAGGGCAATAATAAATAGTAGGGGGCTAAGATCAGAGCCCTGATGGACACCAACTTTTACGCTAAACTCTTCACTATATTCGTTGTTAATTCTAACCTTGCTGACTGTTTCTTTATACATGGCTTGTATAGCTCTGACAAGCCATTCGTCAACACCTAGTTTTCTAAGAGCCCACCAGATAATGGAACGGGGGACTCTGTCGAAGGCTTTCTCCAAGTCAACAAAAGCTAAGTATAGGGGTTTACTTTTAGCTTGGTACTTCTCCTGTAGTTGTCGTACAATGAAAAGAGCGTCTGTGGTACTCTTGCCTGACACAAACCCGAACTGCATTTCATCTAGATCAATTCTCTCTCTGATTAGTTGCGCTATTACTTTTTCTGTGACCTTCATGACCTGGTCGATTAATTTAATGCCTCTATAGTTACACCTATCTAGGGCATCTCCTTTACCCTTGTAACAGTTAATGATGATGCTGCTACGCCAGTCCTTCGGAACAACCCCATTCTGTATGACTTGGTTTACTATCCGGGAGACCATCGTGTGTCCCACCGTTCCAGAGGCTTTCAGCATCTCAGCAACTATTTCCGAAGGCCCAGCCGCCTTACCCGCCTTCATATCTTTGATTGCCTTACTTATTATACTACCTTCGACTAACACTGCTGGTCCCTCTATTGGGTCGATGTGGGGGAGACTGTCTTTCTCCCATTTATTCTCATTTAGAAGCCTTTCGTAGTGACTCTTCCAAGCTACCTTCTTATCGGCGTCAGTGATGGCAAGTACGCCTTCATCATTAAGTACACACTTCTCCCCGACAATATCACGGTTTTCCTTGACACATTGCCTAGCAATCCTGAACACCTCACGTTTTTGGTCCTCGCGTTGTAGAACATGCTTGAACTTTCTTTCCTCTGCTTCCCTTCTTGCGAAGTACACTTGTCTCCTAGCTTCCTTCCTGGCCATTTGATAGTCTTCTCTACTTCCCCCATCCCGCCATACTTTCCAAGCCTGCATTTTGGCCTTAATTGACTCCTCCACCTTACTGTTCCACCACCATGTTACTCTCCTCCTACCTACAGGCCTGCTCCAGCCACAGACTTCGTCTGCCGCCGTCAGCAGGTTTGCTTTCAGGAATTCCCACTGTTCCTCTATATTATACGACTCTAATTGCTCTTCCTTACTGTCGAAAGCATCAAGTAATATGCTTTGAAATTTATTTCTGGCTGTGGGGTCCTTTAGCTTCCATATTTTTCTCCTGAGGATAGTCCTCTTCTGCTGTCTAGTACGTCTCGTCCTGACTATGAGGTCGCTAATTATCAGTCTATGTTGGGAGGTGCATTCTTCATGGGGGAGGGATTTAGTGTTAACAACGGACACTCTGTCACGTCTTCTGGTAAGGATATAATCTACCTGGCTTGTGTGTTCCCCCGATCTATAGGTGATCAAGTGATTGTCACGTTTTTTTTAAGTTAGTGTTACAGATAGTTAGGTTATTTGCATCACAGAATTCCAGGATTCTGGAGCCTTCCTCATTTCTAGTACCGAACCCATAGCCTCCATGGATTCCATCATAGCCGTCGCAATGTTGTCCAACGTGACCGTTTAGGTTGCCTGCAATAATTATATAGTAACTGTCGGTTATTTGGGAGGTAGCGAGCATCAGTGTCTCATAGAATCTGTCTTTTATAGCGCCGGGCAGTCCGGATTGGGGTGCGTACGCAGATATTACTGTCACCGTAGTTCTATTGAGGACAAGTCTTATTTTCATTATTCTGTCGTTCACTCTATTTACGTCTATTATCTTATCTGCCCACTTTTCTGCTACCATGATTCCTACTCCACTCAGCTCATTGTCATTTCCCACCCAGTAAAGCTTATAGCATCGTTCTTTACCCACGATGAATCTAGCAGACCCTCCCCTCCACCTGGTCTCTTGAATACAACAAACATCGACCTCCTTACGTTCAAGCATTTCTACAACCTCGTTAGAGCGACCCTTTAAGGTGCCTACATTCATGGTACCAACTCTGAAGTTTTGGATTGCGTTTGGAGGGTGGGAGCGGTGGGGAGTGGGGGGGGGGGGATAGCGGAGTTGGGGTTATGTTAGCCATCCGCGACCGAAACAAGGGGGAGTGCTAGCATTCTCGTCCACGATATATGTATATATATATGTATATGTATATGTATATATATATGTATATACAATTAAGTTAAAAGTGTACATCCACATATGTATATTGAAATACTAGTATGCATATAAATACACACACGTATACATATGTACATGTACCGAGCCTTTCACTGGACACTTTACTGTGAGTGTTCAGCTAGTCTGTATGTAAACAAACAGACAAAACCGGTTTTTAGAGTCATACTGGTTTTCAAGGAAACACCTTTCCTCTATTCTCCAAAGAGCCATACAGGAATATTGGACTAGTTTCGATGTTATTACATCTCATCAGCAATATATACCCATCCTCCGGCCTCTCTAGAGAATCGTAAAAGCACATATCGTTATATGCTTTTTCTATGAAAATTAGTAGTGGGCAGACTAATTTGCATAGAGCGTGAGTACGTACCGGTTCAGCGGAAACGATAAAAACAAATAACGAAACAAAATTAAATTTCGTTTCGTTTGTAACTCACTTTTGTATGACTGACGCTTAAACAATTAAGTTAAAAGTGTACATCCACATATGTATACTGAAATACTAGTATGCATATAAATACACACACGTATACATATGTACATGTACCGAGCCTTTCACTGGACACTTTACTGTGAGTGTTCAGCTAGTCTGTATGTAAACAAACAGACAAAACCGGTTTTTATATATATGTATATATATGTATATATATATATATGTATATATATATATGTATATATATATGTATATATATATGTATATATTGGTAAACGGAATAGAAAATGCTGACAAATTGTTCACAGTGAAAAATAGTTTAATTAGGAATAAATGAGAATTAGTAATAGTATTGGTTAGTATTCAGTTTTGGCTTTTAGTTTTACCGGTTGCGCATTTCTAATGCTTTTCAAAAATAATTTTGAGATAGCGCGTCCGTGATGTTTACTCTGATCAGAGTAAACATCACGGACGCGCTATCTCAAAATTATTTTTGAAAAGCATTAGAACCGCGCAACTGGTAAAACTAAAAACCAAAACTGAATACTAACCAATACTATTACTAATTCTCATTTATTCCTAATTAAACTATTTTTCACTGTGTACAATTTGTCAGCATTTTCTATTCCGTTTACCAATATATCATAACTTGTGTGTTACACCTCTATTCTTTTAAATATATGTATATATATATATATGTATATATATATATGTGTATATATATATATGTATATATATATATGTATATATATATATATGTGTATATATATATGTGTATATATATATATGTATATATATATATGTGTATATATATATATGTGTATATATATGTATATATATATATGTGTATATATATGTATATATATATATGTGTATATATATATATGTGTGTATGTATATATATATATGTGTATATATATATATGTGTATATATATATATGTGTATATATATATATGTGTGTATGTGTATATATATATATGTGTGTATATATATATATATATATGTGTGTATATATATATATATATATATATGTGTGTATATATATATATATATATGTGTGTATATATATATATATATATGTGTGTATATATATATATATATGTGTGTGTATATATATATATATATGTATATGTATATATATATATATATGTATATATATATATATATGTATATATATATATATATATATATATATATATATATATATGTATATATATATATATATATATGTATATATATATATATATATATATATATGCATATATATATATATTGCAGCTAGATCTGTTGGTGTCTCGTTCCACTGCGCCCCACACAAAGAAGTTGAGGGGGTTGCAGTCAGGCAAGCTGGGAGGCCAGATGTCATGTGAAGTCTGGTCGACGAAGTTCTCTGACAGCCAGACTTGGGTCTTTCGGTTGGTATGACAGGGCGCTGCGTTTTGCTGTCACACTTACGGCCTACCTGCAGCTACCTGGTCGATCCAGGGCTTTACTACCTCGATCAGAACGCGGATGTAGCCATCGGGTTTCAGCTTGAGGCCCTCAGGGAAGAACTCGGGCGTTCTGAAGGTGTCAAATCGTCGATCATGTGTTTTCCTCTCTGATGTTGATTCGTAGTCGAATCATGAATCTTCCAATTCCTTTCTGACCACTTCCTCCATTCTCCTGCTGACGCTGAGAAAGTCTGAAATTTCCTTTTTTGTCCTCCCTGCGCGGATTCCAAGAATTTCCACAAATTTGGAGGTTCAAAATTATTCATAATCAATTATTCTGAAAATAAATAATGGAAATATAGTCACTGTTTTTATGAAGACAAGAGTGACAACAGAAGTAAAAAAAATTTGCATAAAATTAGCAGTTGAAAATTGCGAACAAATATCGTTCGCACCCTGTATATATATCCAACCTCATCTTCATTTTCTAACATTCCATACATTAACTATTTAGAACTGACTATTATGTAGTATTTCTTAACACATTGCATATGTGTGTGTGTTTCAGAGTGTTGTGTGTGCACATGTTTGTGTGCCTGTGTATATACTCAAGTATGCATTGATGTGTTTTAAAAGCTTTATGTAAAACTTAAAAGAAAACGGAAAAAGAAATAAATGCAGAAATGTTAAATATCTCCACCTAAAATACTAAGGAATAAAACTGGCAACTTTAGCAAATGCCAGATTGAAAGAAAGGTTTATAAACAGCTTATTAACCTAGTTCTTTTATTTAAAAAAAATGCTTAGAATAATAACACAATTTGGAGACAAATTGCAAAGATTTCCTCTAATTATAATGAGGATTATTCTGAGAGAATACTAAAGACTTGACTTGTACTTTTATACTACTACTACTTTTTTATTAAGACATTCCCCTGCCATTTCTTTTATATTCTTTCACTGGTTTCAGTCATTAGACTGCACCTAATTCTGATGCCTTGATGGAGTTAAGTCAATCATATTGAACCAAATACTTATATTTTCAATCAGTTTTTGTCAAATTGCTAAGTTATAGCAAATAAACAAACAGTAAATATAAATGCATACACAGACCAATACACACACATTGTTGTTAAGATTTACACTTGTGCAGTTTTACTCAGCTTCCGTCAAGATTGCATCTCATAGGCTGTTTCTTCGGTATTTTAATAATATGGCCCTTAGGCCTGTCATGATATATATATTTATATAAATGCTAAGTAGTGAAAAAATATTCTATACCATAAGCATAGTAAAGGGTAAAGAGCCCCTTCTGTCACAAATGACCATGGGATTTGCACTTAGAAAGTTCCCCTTCGAGGCACAAGTCTGGGCAAGGTTGTTTGTGGAAGACCAGCAGTCGCCCATGCATACCAGTCTCCCCTCTCCACACCACTGATGTTGTCCAAGGGAAAGGCAATGGCTGATACAGCTTAGCCCCAGTGACATCACAATTTATTTCTACAGCTGAGTAAACTGCAGCAACCTGAAATAAAGTGTCTTGCTCAATGCGTCACTTGAGTAGTATAATATTTACATGTACATTGGCATAAACACTGATACATATACCTACATATGCAAATACATACATTCAACATATACAAAGCTGGAATAGCAAAACTCCAGTTAAGCAATAGCATATTTTTTAAAACACTTTAACTGTTTTGTTACTGTATTTCAAATGAAATACACTACAAATCTGCATCAATTAATTTTGAAAATTTGAAGAATTTAATGAAATAACTAAGCTTTTCTTTATTAGGTTAATGTTTGAAATATTACTTAACAGCACCGGAAGTAATTTTCAGTGAGTGTCTTTAGCTCGTCAGTTACAATTTTTTGTATGTTTTCCACAGTCCGAAAATGATGATCCTTCAACTTCGATTTCATCTTATGGAAGAGGTAGAAATCACAGAGTTAGATCTGGGCTGTATGGTGGATCTAGAAGGGTATAAATGTTTTTCTTTGCAAGAAATTCTCTAATTGAAAGTGCTGCGTGAGCGTGGTACAGTACCCAATCTCCTGCAATGTCTTTTTGAACTCACTGGACTTGTTTTCTACAAAGACATCTTTGTAGAAAGTGCCATTAACTGTCTGTCCTGGAGGTAAAAATTTTATGTGAACAATACAAGGGCTGTCAAAAAAAAAAATGATAATCATTGTTTTCCAATGAGGAGAATTTTTTGTGTGCCACTCCCCACTTTGCTGTTTTGTCTTTGAATCATACTCGAATACCCATGATTCATCTCCTGTTATCACGTTATCCAAAACATTTAACTCAATTTCAAGTCTTTCTAGCAAATCGTGACAAATTTCCAACTGGTTCACTTTTTGCTTCATTAGTTTGGCACAAATTTTTCACATATGCAAATCATCTGTTAAAATTCTGTGAACTGCATTTTTATCCAAGCCCGTTTCTTTTGCAATCATCCTAACTGCTTGTACCACTTTCACATTTTGTTCATTTGTTGATGAGATTGGCCTTCTAGAAAGAGGTTCGTCTTCAACATTTTCTCAGTCTTCCTTATTCTATGAATGTCTATGAATAATAACTGAAGTGAATTGTCAACGGAGTCTCGTTGTAGTGATCTCGTTGGTAGTTCGAAATTACGTCTGGTGAATATTTTGGTTTTACCTTCGTTCATACAGATATACTAACAGGTGTGATACACCATTATAACAATAAGTATGAACACCTTATAATGAGCAGTTGTGTCTCATAGGGTGGTTTCAAGTGAGTTTGTATCAAATCTCTGATTTTAATAATCCTCAATAGTAAGAGTGTATTTATTGCTTATGCACATGTACATGCACACACATGTATACATGAACATACATATTTACATATATACTCTCTCTCTCTCTCCCACATGTACCCATGTAAAATATGGCATTGTGCAGCATCTAATTTTATTGATTGATAGAAATATTAATCAAATATAATTTTACTCAGTTTCTAATTTCCTAATTAAACACTAATTAATAATGTATATATAATATATCTCCATCAACATCACTGCCACCTTCATCATCGTTTTTATGTCTGCATTTTAGATACTGGCATGGGCTGGATGGGACTTTTTTAGGAGGTGTGCAGTATAATGATGGCAGTATATAAGGCAATTCTTGCATAATTCTATGTCAGAGTTGCTAGATTGGGCTAGAAGTAGCATATTAAACTAGTCATTTTTAAAATCTGGACTACATGCTACTTAAAAAAATTATAATTTGTAAGAATTGTATTGACTATCATAAAATCTTCTTCTTCTTCTTCTTTGTTCTTCTTTGTTCTTCTTCTTTGTTCTTCTTCGTTCTTCTTCTTTTTCTTCTTTTTCTTCTTCTTTCTTCTTTTTCTTCTTTCTTCTTCTTTTCTTTTTCTTTTTCTTTTTCTTCTTTTTCTTCTTTTTCTTCTTTTTCTTCTTCTTCTTGTTGAGGCCGTGCTCACGAGTGATGTAAGGTAGGAGGATGAATGAAGTGCAAGAATTGCAGGAGCTGGTGCAGTAATGTGCCAGCTTCAGCGTTTGGTAATCAGAAGGGAGGTAGGTGTGAAAGTCAAACCCGCTATCTTCAATTCAGTATTTGTACTTACCTATGTACATGAACCTTGGGTAACGACTGAAAGAATATGATCGCAAATACAAGCAGCCCAAATTGGGTTCCTCCGAAGGGTTTTTGGAGTATTGTTACTCAATAGAATGCATAGCTCAGAGTTAAATTCGGAGAGTCACTTTGAGTAGAGCTGCTACTTCTCTGAATTGTGAGATCACAGCTCCGATACTATAAGCATATGGTTAGAATGTCTCAGGAAAGAATCGCTGGACAGGTTTTACGGGCAAAACCAACCAGCAGGAGACCCAGGGGTAGACTCTGAGCAAGATAATTGGATAACATCCATGATCTTGGCTAGTCTTGCTTGGGGATTCAGCTGGATCAGTTGGAAACAGTTGCTTCTGACAGGGCCCGCTGGAAGGAGTGTTTGAGGACTCTGCCCCCATGACACTCAGGAATAAGTGGGCAAAGAAGAAGTCTTAGACAGTCATTTCATTGTAGAAGTGTCAGCATAATATATGGCCTATTTTGGGTATTTAGACTCCATCCCTCTCCAACTTAAACCACAACTGATTTCTTCCAGAGAGAAAGAGAGAGAGAGAAAGAAAGAAATCAACATTCTTGTTAAACTGGTACTTTATTTATCAACCCTCAAGGGATGAAAGGGTATGTTTCACTAACACGCAGCATCACACACTGCACACAGCCTTTGTTTTGTACATAGCGAGAAACCTTTTGTTGTCAACAGTGGGAGTAATTCACTAAACTTCCATCCTATCCTTATTCTAGCTATTATCCTCTTGTTGCACCCTCCTCCGCTGCTAATTAGGTCACCTAGATAGCAGAAGCTATCAACCATGTCTATGGATCCTTCATCTGGCTGGAAAAGGTTTATATCATTAGCACTCTTCCTCTCAATTTCTCCTGTACATTTACATGCAAAGTTATCCCACTACATCTTTTGTGTACCAAAGATTTACATTGTGTACATTGTATGGATTTTATGTCTACTCTTTTTCTGCATATTGAGCATGGCCACTTCCCTGAGGGAGTCTGGGTCCTATCTTCTTTCCTACTCACTGGCACTTTAGTTTTGGCTAACTTTACTCTCAGACCTTTTGATTCCAAATTCAGTTTCCATAATCGGAATTTATTTTCTAGTTCCTTTTTTGGTTTCAGCTATAAGGACCAAATCATCTGCATAGATAAGTGCCCCTGAAGAACTATGACGAACAACAGTGGGCAAAGAATTGAACCTTGAAGTCCTACCTGTACTTTGAATTCCTCACTAAACTCATTTCCTACTCTCACTTTACTCACAGCTTCTCTGTACGTAGCTTGCACTGCTCTCACAAGCCATTCTTCTACATCTAATTTCCCTATGGAACACCAAATAATAGATTGAGGTACTCTGTCAAAAGCCTTCTCTAGATCAACAAAGGCTAAATATAGTGGTTTATAATTGACTAGGAACTTCTCTTGTAGTTGCCATACTAAGAAGAGGACATCTGTAGTACTGTTTACAAGCATGAAACCAAACTGCATCTCATCTATTTTGACATCTTCCCTAATTAGTTGCGCTATAACTCTTTTTGTCACTTTCATAACTTGGTCTATTAGTTTTATTCCTCCATAGTTGCTCCTTTCTAGAGCATCACCTTTGCTCTTGTAGCAATTTATGATTGTACTGCTGCACCAGTCATTGGGTATGACTCTGTCATGTATTACTTCATTTACTATACAGGTTACTAGTTTGAATCTTTCCTCTCCCAATGCTTTTAGCATCTCAGAAACTATTTCTGATGGTCCACAACTTTACCATTCTTCATTTCCTTGATCGCGTCTATGACCCTAAAACTATCAACTACAATAGCTGGTCCTTCCTTTGGGTAAGTTGGGGGTAGCTTCTCTTCCTCCTATTCATTCTCTACATTCATTAATCTCTCATAGTAACATTTCCAGGCCTCTTTCTTTTGGGCATCAGTAGTGCACCAGTGTAATTTCTATTACCCCCCCCCCCCCCAAAGACATGATGTCATTAGTGACGTTGATGTCACTAATAACCAACTTGTGCTGGGCAGTGCATTCTTCCCCGGGGAAGACCTTAGTATTTATTGCAGTCCGTTTGTCTTATTGTTTAATAAGTAATCAATTTGGCTTGTGTGTTCACATGATTGATATGAAATCAGGTGGTTGGCTGGTTTCCTGAAATTTGTATTGCAGATGGTTAGTTCATTTGCATCACAAGATTCCAGGAATCTCAGTCTCCCTTCATTCCTTGAGTCATAATCATAGCTGCCATGAACTCTGCTAAATCCATCCACATGTCCATTGAAGTCGTCTGCCAGGATAATGAGGTCTCTTTTGTCAATCACAATAGACAAAAGATGGTTCAGACACACACTAGAAACAGGTGTCAAATAATGACAAGCAATCTTACTCTTGGATATACCAATACACACAGACACTGAGATCAAAACCATTTGAGCAGATATTATAGTCTAAAACCACAAAGAAAAAAAGTCTTCTAATTCATGTATTTCTCCCTACAGATGAGAATATATCCATCAAGGAAACGGAGAAATAATCAAAATATAAAGATCAAGAGATAGAAATAACGTGAATGTGGATGATAAAAACAGAAACTCTAATAATAGGAGCTGTGGGAATGATAAAAAAAAAACAGATACAAAACCCAAATCCCAGGACTTACAAATATATACAAAATATACTACTTGGTAGAGCAACATATTACGAAGAGTACTCTGAATACAATGGAAATAATAACACTGCATAAACCCAAGGCACACAGAGCTGTACTCGGTAATGCAGTAAGAACATGCAACAAAAATGGAAGAAAATCCCTCTGCATACACTAAGTACAACAGCCTAAGAACGGCAATTTCACCACCACTAACAAACATGGGAAAATATAACAGTTGAATATCTGCATTCAGCTCTTAGAAAATCCAGCAAATGGAAATCCCAAGGGAAAGACAAAATACCAAATTTTTGGATAAATGCCTTCACAGAGTTTCATGAGCCCGTTAGCTCAACTTTACAATGAAATGGTTAAGGAGCCAGAAAAGATACCATCATGGCTAGTTAACGGCATTACATTCCTACTTCTGAAGAATTATGAGACAAATAATCCAAAAAATTACAGACCGATAACTTGCTTGACCACAATGTATAAAATCTTAACATCAATCCTAACTGAATATACATATGATCATCTGATAACAAATGATCTATTTCCCAATGAGCAGAAAGGATGTAAATGAGGCTCATATGGCTGTAAGGATCAGCTTTTGATTAACAAAATGATTCTGGAAGATTGTCATAATAAACACAAAAATCTATCGATTGCTTGGATAGATTACAAAAAAGCATTTGATAGTTTGCCACACGGATTGAAAAGTGTTTAGAGATTTTCAAAATATCTTCTGTTGTCAGGAGGTTCCTGACAGTATGAAAGTATGAAAGCATGGAAAACAGCACTCATTTTGAACGGAGAAAAAAAATCACTGGAAACTGGAGAAGTTAATATTAATTGTGGAATTTTTCAGGGTGACTCTTTATCATCACTTTTATTCTGCATCGCACTTATACCATTAAGTAAAATGCTCAATGAAACAAAACATGGATATAAAGTCTATGACAAAACCCTTAATCACTTGTTCTACATGGATGACCTGAAACTATTTGCAAAAAAATGATGAGCAATTGCAAGGGCTATTATCCACTGAGAAGCAGTTCAGTGATGATATTAAAATGGAGTTTGGACTAGAAAAATGCACCAAAGCTACGTTCACCAGAGGAAAGCTGCTGAGAAGTTCAGACATTAATCTTGATCGGTGGAATGTGATAAGAGAACTTATAAATATCTAGGTGTTTGTGAAGGAGACGGAATCAAGCACTCGACAATGAGGGAAAGGATAAGGAAGGAATGTTACCGCAGAGTAAGAGCAATTTTAAGAATGGAGTTGAATGCAAGGAATAGGATCGATGCCATAAACACACTTGCCATACCAGTAGTAACTTACAGTTTTAATATCATCAACTGGTCAAACTCAGATCTGTAGGCTTGATACGAAAATTAGAAAATTCTTAACCATGCATAGAATATATCTCCCTAGGAATGAAGAAGGATGTGGATTAATCCAGTTAGATATTTCTTTGAAAACTGCAACAATCGGATTATCTACATATCTAAAGGAAGCACACGATTGGGTGGTCAAACTCATTTTGAAACATGAAAGCATCGAAAGATTATACTCCATTACAAAAGATGCACATAGATACAATAATGAACTACAAATTTCAGAAGTTCCCTTTACTGTTGAAGCAGGTAAAAGTAAATGCAAAGAAAGAACTGCTACAGAAACTGGCTCAGAAAGGGCAAGAAAAGCTTCTATGGAAAATACACAGAAAGTGCTAACAATCCTGACGTTGACAAAACTTTAACCCATCAGTGGTTGGCATCCTCTGGAGATGCCAACTGAAGACTGAAATCAGAGACTGAAGGACTGATTATATCAGCACAAGATCAGTGTCTGCCAACAAAAAATTATCTAGCCAACATCATAAAAAATGAATGCAACCCATTATGCCGTGTATCATCATCATCATCAACGTTTAACGTCTATCTTCCACACTAGCATGGGTTTATATGTAAAAAACAACCAGGGACCATTGATTATATAATTTCAATGTGCAGTCCTATAACTCCAACCGAATACCTAAACAGTCACGACAGAGCTGCACAATACATACATTGGGTAATGTGTAAGCATTTTGACCTGCCCCATCAAAAGAATTGGTGGAAGTATCAACCACCTCCCAGACTTGAAAAAGGTCACACCTCAATTTTGTGGAACTTTAGCATCCAAAAGGACCGAAAAATAGATGCAAGTAGATCTGATATAATACTGAAGGATTTTAAAAAGAGGGTATGCCTGCTAATTGATATGTCTGTTCCAATAGACAAGAATGTATCTATAAAACATTTGAAAAATTGAGCAAGTATAAAGCCCTGGAGATAGAGATTGGAAAAATGTGGAAATTGAGAATTAAAACAATAACAGTGGTTGTAGGTGCTCTAGGAATGATACCTAAGGGGTCTAATGATTACTTATCCCAAATCCCAGGAAACCCGCGTATAGAAGAAATACAAAAGATAGTACTAATGGGAACTGCCCATATACTAAGGAAGATTCTGTCAATATAAGTACATCACAAGTCTAAACACTAAAGATACATGTGTATGTGTGTATGTTCTTTCTTAAACATGGTTGACCTTGTTGTCTCTTGAGGTCACTGGTTGTGACTTGGTGATAACTCGTATGAACATAAAGCAAGATAAATGAAATAATAATAATAATTTCTTTATTAACCACAAGGGTTGACATAAAGTATATTAAGGACAATACAGGATGTACAAATGGGCATTTGTGTGTGTAAAGAAAAAACAAAGAAAATGACAAAAAAGAAACAAAAGAAAATTCCCCAATAGGGGGGAGACTTCCGTGGGACATTCATGGTGAAAGCCCATTAAAAAAAGCCACGGTGACCCTGACCACCAGGGCAAGTACCCTCTCCCAGTTTTCCACCTTCAATTTACAGGCGCATACTCAGAGCAAGCCCATTCACTCGGGCCATGCTTGCCTCTCTCACCCATCTTTCAATATAATGCTGGGAAGAGAGCACTTCCCTCTCCACCCTGATTTTCCTTTTCAAATGAAATTTTAAAAAGTTAATCAGGGTATTAACGAAGAGGTAAGTGCTCATCTTCAGCCCTTTCAAACACGTCCACCACACAATCACTTTTGCCATGGCCACCAGACAGATAAAAACTGCCTGCCCTTCCTGGCTAAAGGAAGACGACGAGGCAATCCTCACGATGGACTCAGTTGATAGCTGGATCTGTCGTACATGTGACAGCAGGTGTACGAGATAAACCCACAAGTCAGCAATGCTTGGACACTGGACGAGTATATGCAGGATGGTTTTGTTGCCCTGTGCACATCTTGAACAGGCCCGGCTGACAGCGCTTCCGTGTCTGTAGATTTTATCCTGAACTGGCAAAGTTCCTCGGTAGCACTGCCAGGTCAGGGATTTCTGGAAGTTGTCCATGGGCCCCGGCCCGAAAGTTCTCCTAAAGAGATTGGCTAGTTGATTTTCGTCGATGCCCAGAGTCTCCCCAAGGATGTTATCGCTTTTTCCCTCCACTAACTCTCTACAGTATGCCAAAGTGGAGTTTCCACCAATCGCATTGGTCGAGGCCTGAAGACATTCCAGTTTCCAAGCACTCCCTCTCGGTCTTCGCTTGACCTAGGACTGCAGCTCCGTCTAGCAAATGGCGACCATAACTGATCACCGTTGAGGAAGAAGTGGAGATGTCGTAGCCTGAGCGCATGTTTATTGCTTTGATGTGTTGAACTGGAATATGAGTGAAATTAAAAGAATCATCACCAAAATCTGTAATTTATTGACTTGTAATAGGAAAGCTGATTTGGATCATCTTTACCTTCCTAGAACTCAAGGAGGCCATGGCCTGATCCAATTTAAACTTACCTACAAGACCACCACTATTGGACTGGCCAAATACCTTGAAACAACAAACGACTGTTGAAAAATATGAGAGAAGTAAGAAGCTTCATTCTATCTTGAAGGAGAGCAAAAAATATGCTACTGATCTCATGCTTGGCCTCCAGCTGGACAGACTGAAGAAACTTGCATTTGATGCTGCTAAACACATAAAATTAATGGCACAAGCAAAAGGGCAAGAGCAATTAGCATCAAAGTGGGAGCAGAAACCTCTACATGGCAAATAAGTGGCCCATAGCAAACAAGCTGATGTTGACCAAAAGCACACCCATCATGGCTACATAGCTCAGGGCTAAAAGCAGAGAGTGAAGGCTTCATCTTAGCTGCCCAAGATCAAAGCTTACTGACACGGAATTACCAGGCCAATGTGATGAGAAATGGAGTAAATCCAAAGTGCCAATTCTGCAATGTTGAGGTTGAAACAGTGGACCACTTAGTTTCTGGGTGTAAAGTTTTAACCCCAGTAGAGTACAAATATAGACATGACAGAGTTGGCCAATATCTACACTGGCTAATATGTCGGCATTATAAAATCAAAGCTGCTGATAAGTGGTACAATCATCTCCCTGAGGCTGTAACTGAAGGAGAAAAAGTAACAATTCTTTGGTACTTTCCTGTACATACTGACCAGACCATAAAAGCTAATAGATCATTGTAAAAGACCAGCATAGCAAGGTCTGTTTATTGATTGATATGAGCATCCCATATGATCACAATATCGCAGCAAAAGAATTCGACAAGCTAAGAAAATATAAAGATTTGCTTATTGAAATTGAAAAAGATGTGATACCTCAAGACCTACAATACCAGTGATTGTGGGAGCACTGGGAATGATCAAGAAAGGAACAGAACAATATTTGCGAATGATTCCTGGTTTATCCTCTCTGCAAGAGGGGCAAAAAATTGTTTTGACTGGTACTGCACACGTATTGAGAAGAACACTATCTCTGTGGGAATGATACCCTCACTCCTTGTGTCGATGTGTGTGAGTAGAGCACTATCTCTGTAAGAATGATAAGCTGTGAATTATATTCGATGTGGTGTGTTAACTGGCTTACCAATGTATACAGTAAGTTTATTTGCCCTAGGTGTCAGGAGGACACTCGGCATATATCAGAAACATTACTGAAGTAAAAGGTAAAACAATAACAATAAAAATGATAATAATAATGATTTCATTTATTGGCCACAAGGGCCAACATATAGGGGATAATACAAAGGCATTGGGAGGGGGGGATTTACAATAAAACTGAGTGAAAATACACAATAACAAAACCAATGTAACAATGAAAAAATATAAAAATAAAATATATATAAAGATATAACAAAATAAATTCCCCAATAGAGGAGTGAACCACCCAAGAGCAACTCAGGTACCTCACCAATCTTGAAAGCCCGATGCTTTGAGGGCATTTGTGAAGGGCACCCCTCTCGTCCTCAAATTAACCAGCCTACCGGCGCATGCTCCAAGTAGACCATTCTTGCCACATTCTCCCACCTTTTAGCAAAAGTACTTGGGGGCAGCACTTTTCTCTCCACCCTCAGCTTCCTTTCCAAGTGAAACTTGAAAAAGTTGATGAGGGATTGGCCAAAGAGAAAAGTGTCTTTCTTCAGTCCTTTCAACTTGGTCTACCACACAACCTCCTTCGCTACTGCCACCAGACAGAGGAAAATTTCCTGCCCTTCCCAGTTAAAAGAAGGCAGTGGGGCGATCTTTACTATGGTTGATAGCTGGATCTGTCCCACATGCGACTACAGTTGCTCGACATAACTCCACAAGTCAGTAATGCATAGTCACTGGATGAGTGCGTGCAGAACGCTTTCGTTGTTCAGCGTGCATCTCAGGCAGGTCCGTCTGACAGCACGTCCGTCTGACAGCACGTCCGTCTGACAGCACGTCCGTCTGTCAGCACGTCCGTCTGACAGCACGTCCGTCTGACAGCACGTCCGTCTGACAGCATGTCCGTCTGACAGCACGTCCGTCTGACAGCACGTCCGTCTGACAGCACGTCCGTCTGACAGCACGTCCGTCTGTCAGCACGTCCGTCTGACAGCACGTCCGTCTGACAGCACGTCCGTCTGACAGCATGTCCGTCTGACAGCACGTCCGTCTGACAGCACGTCCGTCTGACAGCACTTCCGTGCCTGTAGAGCTTATCTCAAACCGGTAGCACTGCAAAGCGAGGGATTTCTGGAAGTTATTCATAGACCCTGGCTCAAAAGTCCTCCAGAACAGAGTGATCAGTTCGACTTCATCTACACCTCTGCACATGTTTGCGCTTCATTAGCCACGGCATGCTATTGGCCCTGTAAGGATGAAACACGAAGCTGGCCACAGTGGAATTTGAACTCAGAACATAAAGGGTTGTAAAGCATGTTGCTCAATGCTCTACTGATACTGCCAATCCACTGCCCTTTAATAATAATAATTACTATGTAATTAACTACTTAATTAACAGTTTGTTTTGTCAAATAAAGGGCATTTAAAAAAAAATACTTTGATTAATCGATATGTATTGTTTGGGGAATTTTATATATTTCTTAATGGATCAAAATATTTCACTTTCCAATTCACATGGATTAAATAAGCCAACATGAGAATTCATGTGGAGTTGCTCAATCTCCTATAAATATCAACCAAATCTCCCTCATATTATGATAAAATGCACCCAGCCCACTTTGTAAAAAGCATCCTAGCCACTCTGTACGCTGGTAGTGCTGACGCCATGACAAAAAGCATTCAGTCTACACTGCAAGGAGGTAGTGCTGGTGCCATGACAAAAAGCATCCAGTTATGATAAAATTCTTCTAGTACACATAAAGTGATTGGCATTATAAAGGGCACCCAGATATAGAAACCAAACTCAAAATAATGTTTGTGCCAGACAGTCACCTGACCCGTTTAATCCATGAAAGAATGTAAAATAGACATTAAAGAATGATAATGATGATGATTACACCTTACTGTCTTTAAAAAATTCTAGGACACATTAAATAATGTAGCCTAATCACACTGTTTATGTCAGATAGTCATAACTGGAACACCTTTGATCTGTTTACTCATTCTTATCTGGGGCTAAATAACAACACAACAATTATAATATGAAAGGGGATTTATTAACAGTCTAAAGGAAGAACACATTTGATAATGTAGTTCAAGTTGTATTGCCTGATGGTTATGACACAAAAGCCTTTAATTATAAGTTAAGTCTGATTAATCAGGCAGTGAAGGCACATTGCCTAGTGGTTAGGGTCACCCTGACTGGGTGAAATGAGCCCCTAATTCTTTAGCATTTAAACCAGCTGTATCTGGCCAGAATTCTCTCACTTTTTTCTGTTCAAACAGGCCATAACTGGCCACTCATGCTAATGTTAAGGTACTGTTCTCAAAATAAATAACATCAAAATCTCATATTATGTGAGATAATTATGAGATAAAGCCTTTACCATGAAAACATAATAGTATATATAGAGTAATGTAAATGATAAAGGGTTAATCAAGGTACTTCATTTCATGTATCTCCAGTTCACTCAACTGAAAATGAGTACCAGCTGCATCTTGGGTTAACCCTCTGATGGACTGGCATCGTATCCAGATGAGAAGTCTTGTGTTCTCAGTTACTTAACACCCATGAAACCAGGATAGGCTCCAGGCTTTGTCCAATCCATGCAAGCATGGAAAAATGAAGATAAAACGATATCTCTAACTCTGATCAGACAAGGCTCTAAATTGAAAGTAAACAACAATATTAGTTAAAACATTGAAATTCAACTCAGTGTTATCTATTTATTAGATACTTGAGTGGAACAAGTACTGTGATACTTAACATACATATTGTATTTGAGATAAATTTTACTATTGAACATCAAATGTCTGCTCTGTTTGTCTTTCAATCAATGACACAATATTCATTAAAATGGTGGTATTACTTAACTCTCTCTTTTTACCTCAATGAAAGGTAAGAGAGGGTTTGTAACATTCATAACTTCCACCTCGTGGTCAATATTATTTTTCTTTTAACTGTTACTTTATTTCTCTCCAGTCTGTAGAGGACATGCATTAACTGGAGAGAAATGAAACAATTATGCTTTGTTGGATGTGCAATCTAAGTGTGAGACAAAGAAAGAGCTTAGGCGAGCTGAGGGAGAGGCTGGATTAAGAAGAATCTAAGGCGGTATAAGGGAGAGAAGACTACATTGGTACGGACATGTGATCTGCATGGATGAGCATAGATGGGTGAAGAAGTGCCAGGAAATGCCAGTGGACGGAAGCTGTAGTAGAGGAAGACCAAGAAAGACCTGAGCAGAGAGGTGGTGAGAGCTGACCTCAAATCACTGAGACTTACAAAGGAGTTGACGAAAGAACGTGACAAGTGGAGAGATTCTGTGCTGAGAAAGACCCATCCAACCCATGCAAGCATGGAAAAACATGTAAAAACAATGATGATGATATTTAGTCAGGGAAGAAAGGGCAGAGTCTGTAGCCCTTTTCAAAGCATCCAAGACTGGTTGGAGGGAGAGAAGAAAGCATCCTTAAATCAGTGGATTCTGCTAAAGGCAGCCAATGGCTAGGTAGTAGTTTTAACCCTTTAGGTACCAACTCACCCTCAATCAGCCCAGGTTTTATAAAACAAAATCACCCATTTTAAAGGGTTACTTCATTACCATATTTCTAATAAAGAAAGCATTATCATATTTCTAATGAAAAATGTGGCATATAATTTTAACATTATTTTTAAAATAATCAAGAATTTGGATGGATTTAGTAATATAACTAACTTTCTTCATTTTTTAGCTGGTGTTTGGAACATAAATTAAAGGTTCTTACATGAAATTATAATTATTTCTACTTTTGGCACAAGGCCAGCAATTATCCCAGTGCATTACTGGTACTTTATTTTATCGACCCCGTAAGGATGAAAGGCAAAGTTAACCTCGGCGGGATTTGAACTCAGAATGGCAAGGGCTGTAACTCTATGCGTCAAAGCATGGCGTCCGACCCTCTACCGATACTGCCAATCCACCACCCTTACATGAAATTATAATGGAAGATCTTTAGATAAATACAAACACTTTAAAATAAACAGCTCTGTTTCATGGAACTGGAGGTGGTTTCAGTTTGGTATCAAAAGGGTTAATCTTAGGATACTACATAGTACCTTATCCCTCACCTCTGTGTATTGGTGAGGTCAACTTTGCTTTTTATTGTCCTGAAATTGATAAATGAAATCTCAGATGAGAACAGTGGATTGGTGGAACTGTTTGAGCATTGGACAAAATACTTTGTGGTATTTATACCATTATTTTTTTTGCAATAATTTCTTGGGTGGTAGACTTAATCTATTGCTCAGTTTACCATCATAACCACAAACCTGGTCTTTGTGTACCGTTAACTCTTTTGATACCAACCCGCCTTAACTACCACAGGTTCTATGAAACACAACCACCCATTTTAAAAGGTGCCTATCTAAATTAAAATCTTGCATAATTTGATAAAGAACCTTTTAAGTTATGTTAGAATTATTATCTTCATAATGAAATAATTAATAATTTTAGTAAATCCTTCAAAGTTCTTTATTATTTAATTCAGATAGTGTATTTCATTAGAAATATGGTATCAAAAGGTTTACAAGTTTGAGGATGGGTTTTTTTCTCCTCCCAATAGTCTCATAGGTCGTCTTCTAAGTTAAAAACAATAAAAAAAAGGACAAAGTTAAACTTTGATATTAGGTATATCTGCTGTAAGCTGTTATCTTCCTTTGCTTCTTGACTAAAGGTATAAGACAGCTGGGTAGTAAATTCTAAATGTAAACTGAAGTAACAGGAAAAGTGCAGTGGTGGTGGTTGTGGTTGCAGTAATGGTGATGGTGTCAGGAGTGGTATGAGTGATGTTGTTCAATTGAAGGTGTAATTTAAGGATATGTTTAACATTATGATTAATTTGGTTTCTGTTGGAGGACAAAATACTTGATAGATTAGAAATCCAAAAATAAAAGTATAATTCAAAGGTCTGTGTACACATGTTTGTATTTCTGTGTGTGCACATATCTATGTTTATGCTTGTGTGTGTGTATCTTAACCCTTTATCATTTACATTACTCTGTATTTACTATTGTATTTTTGTGGTAAAAACTTTATCTTACCTAATAATCTCATATAATATCGAATCTAGGAAATTTTGATATTTATTTTGAGAACAATACCTTAACATCAGTATGAGTGGTTAGTTATGGCCTGTTTGAACAGAAAGGGATGAGAGAATTCTGGCCGGATACGGCTGGTATAAATGTTAAAGAGTTAATGAATGTGTCTTACATTTTGTAAATGTATGTGTGTATGTCTTAATGTGTGTCTATGTGCCTCTGAACATCTGTAAATGTGTGTTTGTGCATGTGGATGTGAGTGTATAGATATCTATTCATATAAATGTGTGTGTATATGTATTTGTACACCATCTGAATGTATATGTGTCACTGAATGTATATATGCATACATATATGCATATACATATGCATGAAGGAACAGCATAACTGTTAATACTAACGCATCCGATGGTTGGGGAAATCTGGCAGGGAATGCCACACCCGCTCCGAGAAGTGAAACCACACAACAGCATATAAATAGAACTAATCCTAGAAGAATTGAAAACCAAGACGAAAATAATTCCGGGCACTGTATAATAAACATAGATCCGACTACACCTACCCTAGACGTCGCAGGCACCAGCTAAATAAATGGGAAAGAGTCGCGCCACCTCAATGTAAGGTCAAGTAGGAACGTAGATTCTGCAGTGCAACTATTGACATGGCCAATCCGGTAGGCGGTGGCGGGCTGGAGGATAAAACCATTCTGCGTGCCCATGACAGTTATGTAATACATATCCAAACAAGACAGGGACCGGGACTGGAGCCAGCACTGTGAAACGAAGCTGTTCCCACAACGTCGAAAATGCTTCGTAATAAGGGTAAGAAAGATTGTTTAAATTTATAGGATGAAGTTGAAGGAATTCAGAATAACATTATAAAATTAAAGAGTAAGAAGATTGAGAATTGAACAAACAGAAAATTGAAAATCAAACATTTAAAAAAAAAACTTCTATAAGGTTTTGGGTTGCGGGGTTTAATTAAAGAGAGTCTTTTATGAAGAGACGTTAATTGTATTATGTAGATCTATAATTTATCCTAGTGGGATATGTTATTCTGCATTCCTTCAACTTCATCCTATAAATTTAAACAATATTTTAAAGTTCCAACTTTCTGTCGGACTGTTGGGTGGGTTTTAATGGCGCCGCCCCCTGAGGAAAGGGCCTACTTTGAGTGCTTGGAAAAATAAATTTCCCCCTCTTTCGGTAAATGAAAATACTCGGAGTGGCTTAATTCGCCCCGGAGCGCGGCCGGTTTTTAACCGCCACATAGTACCTTTAAATTACAGATCAAATCAGAACTATTAAAATGTTAAACTGTTTAACTTTAAATTTTCTAATTTCTTTGATATTAATTATTGATTATTAATTTTTAACTTCATCCTATAAGTCTAAACAAAAATGTAACGTTTCAATCTTCTGCTCACACATTATAACACACTGACCCCCACTATATTCACCTCTGCTAAGATACGGGTCCCTGTGAAAATTTTCTCGCGCCACTTCTGGCCTGACTGTAGTCTGACATTATTATCGACCTTTCTTCCTCTTTCTTTCTATCTTCCTTCTTGTAGCCATCAACCCTTACTCTTCTACTTCTTCCTTTTCTTCCTTCTTTTCTCCCCTCTTTCTGTCTTCCTCCCGCAGACTTATCTTCCTTCCCCCTTTTTGTTCGCCTATATCTGACCGGTAGTAGTTGTTTAGATATGGGTCCCGTAGAATAAAAAAATTTCTTCGCGACAATCCTGGCCTGACTGTAATACCGACCTTTCCTCCTCTTTCTTTCTGTCTTTCTTCTTACAGCTGACATTAACCCTGGCTTCTCTTCTTCTTCCTTCCCCCTTCTTCTCTCTCCTTCCTTTCTTTCTTTCTTTTGTCTTGTAACTTATGTTCCCATCCATTTCTGTTTTCCTTTATCTGACCGGTAGTAGCACACTGTGAGCCTTAGCCACGTCACTCGAGGGCGACCGGCTAAGATAGAGAGTGCAAGATAGCGGTCACCCTCGGGTCCTCGATTTTCAGCCCCATGGATTTTATCTATTACATTCACGTATTATATTTCGAATGCCTGATGATATCACCGGATTCATACCGAACCCGGTCATTGAAATGATCATAGTATAATAAACCTTTCAAGGATTTACACAAATCCAGCCTCCTGTCATTTCATTATAATATTTAACTCCGTAATAGCACCACCAACTACAAAAACAAAGACGGTTGAACTGCTTTACGTTGAGTACTCTCTATATTATTACATTACGATTGACCATACGGAATAGACCAGCTCTATACAGTGGTGAACCACAAACCTGAATATATATTTATATATATAATATATATATCATCATTTCATTTCATTTCATTTTACGTCCGCTTTTTCCCTGCTTGCAATATATTAAAAATTGAGATCTATATATTATTAAAAGAATATATATATATATATATATATATATATATATTATTAAAATATATGTTATTATTACATAACCATATATAAATTTACTATTAATCAGCAACCAACAATTAATTATTAATTTTTCAATTAATTACCAATAAAAAATAATAAAAAATAATAAAAAATAAAAAATTTTATGTTTAAAATATAGGAATGTTTCTAAACCCATGGAAATTCAGAGATTTTACCGAAGAATAATCTCTTCTTCGTAATAGCAATACAGCGTGAAGGAAATTAAGACCGTCATCACGGTACAAACCACCGCCCACGTTGGGGAATTCTTCCTTGATAGAGAAAAGAAGGAAAAGGCTGATAAGATCAGTAATCTCTGCACAATCACTGGTGCCCATACTCACGTCGAATGGGGTACTATTAGATTTTTTTATCCAAATAGAGTCGTCGAAATTAATCACCGACTTATGGGCATTGAGGATGACATCAACTTCGTAATCCTTAACCACTGTGAGTGTTTTAGCGAAATTGATAGCTCTAAGGAGAAGTGGTAAAGTGATGGAGGAGTAGTAATTATTGATGTCGAATTGGATAAAACGGCAATGTTCCTTGTTGCATATACCATTGAACCAATCAATCACCGCGAAAGAATTATTCCACAGTGTAAGAGGGGCCAAACTTCTAATTTCAGGTATAATTCTATCTAAAATCCTTTTACTAAGTCTACCTAAATCAGACTTCATAGGGTTAATTAGCCGAATAGAGGGGTTGTTCGGGAAATTGGGTTTGTGATCCTTCAGAGTAAAGTGGAGAGAAACAGAGGCCAGAAGTTCAGTCCGGTCCAGGATGTTGAGATCAGAGGTGATTTTAAATCCAGCATCGTTGATTTCATTAATGACGCTCCGATTAGTTTTACGGTAATCCTTAGTTACAGCATTATGTAGCAGTTGATGGTAAGTGCTGCGCTCCACTTGATATAGATTTCCAGTTTTGTTGGAGTGGACGTGCACAGCATTAGAATCCTTAATAGAACGAATTCTATTCTTCAGGTCCTGCTGGAAGAAATTAATCCTATTCCGAAATTTGATACTCCGTATGAGTTCCGAGACATCGTTTTCGAAGGGTAGCAATGCTGGGATACCCGGAGGGTTATTATAGGTTTTAAACCCAAATTTATCCTATTTGTTGTCTGCATTTCCGTGATTATCGAAATAAAAGGCACGCCAACGCAACCTTTTAATGAATGCGTCTGTTTTCTGTATCAGGAGTTTTTGGTATGTTTTCCTGCTTGGTACGGGTATGTTCTTTGTAGAAATATTCAGATGTTGTTTCTGCATGATGAATATAAAATCAATAGAGTGCTCAACTGAGGGAGCCAAATAGTAATAATAATAAATTTGAAGACTATTTGGTATAAATGAAGTCATAGACTAATATTCTATTAGGTGGTTCGTGGAGACGTTCTCTGGAAATGAACGGAAAAAATGAAGATAATACGTCATTATGTGGAGCGATGAGAACACTTACACGCAAAGACTAAACCACATATATGGTACGACTGAAGGCGTAGACTAAAATTCTCTTAAGGAAACTTCAGAGTTAAATAAATTACAGAGGTAATTGAAATTAAATATATACATGCACGCATCCCATATGTACATACACAAGCATACGCGAAAACACTCGCTATGAGTATGCAAATACAAGCACGTACACAAAAAAACACGCACGCACATACAGAACCCACGCAACACCTGTACCCGCACACATACGAACGTATACACCAAATACACATAAAATATATAAAAATATATATATATATATATATGTGTGTGTGCGTGTATACATATAATTATCATCATCATCATCATCATTTTATGTCCGCTTTTCCCTGCTTGCAAGGGTGGGACGGGTCTTATTCAGCACAGCATCTCTCCACTCGTCACGGTCCCTCGTCATCTCCACCGTGAGCTTCAATGATCTGAGGTCTGTTCTCACCACCTCCGCCCATGTTTTTCGTGGTCTACCTCTACCACGTCTTCCTTCAAATGGCAATTCCTGGCACTTCTTCACCCATCGGTCATCCTCCATGCGCATCACATGTCCATACCACCTCAGTCTCCTCTCCCGTACACTACATTCTATCCCTCACAGACACAGTTTCTCTCTCAACACATTTATGCTGGGTCGTTCACGCACATTTACACTGCACATCCAACGGAGCATGCTTACCTTATTTCTCTCCAGCCGTCGCATATCCTCTGCAGTTGCTGCCCATGTCTCACTACCATGCAGTATCGCGCTCCTCACACAGGCATCATACAACCGGCCTTTCGTACGCAGGGAGAAACCCTTCTTCGTCAACAGAGGAAGCAGCTCCCTAAACTTCTTCCAACCCGTCCTTATTCTAGATACTATGGCCTCGGAACACCCTCCTCCCATGCTAATCTGATCTCCTAGGTACTGGAAGCTATCCACCACTTCTATAGCGCCCTCCTGCATTTGAAAAATGTGTCTATCAATGCGACTTCTACTGTCTAATTTCCCTGTACATCTACTGCATACATATTTCTCCCTACCTGTTAGTTTGCCTGCTATCCCGCTACATCTCTTGTGTACCCAGGATCTGCATTGTGTGCATTTTATAGAATTTATGCCAGTTCCTTTTCTGCATATCGAACATGGCCATTCCCCTGACGGAATCAGGGTTTTGTCCTCTTTTCTACTCATCAACACTTTTGTCTTAGCTAGATTCACTCTCAGTCCTCTTGCTTCCAACTGCTGTTTCCATAGCCAGAATTTATTCTCTAGCTCCTCTACTGATTCTGCTATAAGAACCAGATCGTCAGCATAGAGAAGTTCCCATGGACAGCCAGTCTTAAACTCCTCTGTTATGGCTTGGAGGACTAGAATGAACAAGAGCGGGCTGAGGACCGAACCCTGATGTACTCCTACTTGTATCTGGAATTCCTCACTAAACTCCATTCCTACCCTGACTTTACTGAGTACCTCTGTACAAAGTTTGCCCTGTCCTCACAAGCCATTCCTCAACACCTAGCTTCCTTAGGGACCACCACTATCAAAGGCCTTCTCTAGGTCAACAAAAGCTAAGTATAGTGGCTTATTTTTCTCTAAGAACCTCTCTTGTAATTGTCTCACTAAGAAGAGGGCATCTATTGTACTTTTCCGAGGCACAAAACCAAACTGCATCTCATCTAATTTGACCCTTTCTCTAATTAGTTGCACTAATATTCTTTCTGCAACTTTCATAACCTGATCCATCAGTTTTATGCCCCTATAATTGCTCCTATTCAGAGCATCCCCTTTATCTTTGTAGCAATTTATGAGAATACTGCTGCATCAGTCTTTGGGTATGACACCACCAAATATAGCCTGATTGATGATGCGTGCAACCAGTTTAGTGCCTACGTCCCCTGATGCCTTCAGCATCTCGGCAACTATTCCCGATGGTCCGGCAGCCTTACCATTTTTCATTTCCCTAATCGCCTCTTGGATCCTATATTCTTCAATCTCAATAGCTGGTCCCTCTGTCGGATCTACAGAGAGTAATTTCTCTCTCTCCCCTTTGTTCTCCACATTCATCAGTCTCTCATAATGACATTTCCAGGCCTCCTTTTTCTGATCATTCGTGAAACTAAGTACACCGGCATCATCCCGGACACATTTATCTCCAACAATATCCTGATTTGCATTGACACACTGCCTTGCAATGTGGAACACCGCACGCCTCTGATCTTCCCGTCGCAGAACATTGGCAAACCTCCTACTCTCTGCCTCCCTGCGTGCTAAGTACACCTGACGTCTAGCTTCTCTCTTAGTGGCTGTATATTCTTCCCTACTCCCACCCTTTTTCCAAGCCTTCCATGCTAGTCTTTTGTCTCTAATAGCCTTATCTACTGTGCTGTTCCACCACCAGGTCACTCTCTGTCTGGTTGGAGCTCTGCTCCAGCCACAAGGTTCATCAGTAGCCTGCAGCAAGTTGTCACGTAAGAAATTCCAGTTATTATCTATGTCATACGTCTCTAAATCGTCTTCTTTTTCGTCATATACATCTTGAAGGGCTTTCCTAAATTTGTATTTTAGTGAAAGGTCTTTTAGCTTCCAGACCTTTCTTCTCTACACCTTCCTATATGTCTCATTCCATCTCTTGCTTACTGAGATATCACTAACAACTAACCTATGCTGTGGGGTACATTCTTCCCCAGGGTATGCCTTGGTATTAGACACTATCTGCCTGTCCCACTGCCTAACTAGTAAGAACTCAATCTGGCTTATGTGCTCACCAGATTTGTAGGTTATTAGGTGATTGGCAGATTTCTGGAAGTTTGTGTTGCAAATAGTCAATGTACCCGCATCACAAAATTCAAGAAGTCTCACTCCTTCTTCATTTCTTGAACCGTAACCGTGCCCACCATGTACCCCAGTGTAACCATCCTGGAGCTGTCCAACATGACCATTGAAGTCTCCTGCTAGCATAACGATGTCTCCGTCCTCTGTCATTGCGGTTGTTTGCAAAAGTTGCTCATAAAAGCAGTCTTTCTCTTCTTTGCCTAGGCCTGCTTGGGGAGCATAGACAACTAATCTAAGCTTAATTATTCGATTACTAACTCGAACTACCTCTATTGTCTTATTGATCCATTTCTCAGCCAGGAAAATGCCTACTCCCCCTAACCCATCATCCTTACCTACCCAGAATAGCTTAATGCTAAGACGTTTGCCTATGACTAGTCTCGCAGAGGCACCTCTCCATCTCACCTCTTGCACGCAGCACACCTCCACCTGCCTTCTCGCCTGCATCTCCGCTATTTCAGCAGATCTACCTCTGAGAGTGCCAACATTAAGTGTTGCAACTCTGAAATGCGATGTCTTCATATTTTGTTGTTCCTATTTGTTGCTGTGCTGATAAGCGTTTTGGCATTGATACACTGGTTAGATGCCCTTCCTAACACCAGCGCCACTTTACAGCATGGACTGGGTGCTTTTATTTGTGCCACCAGCACTAGAGAGGATGTCTTACTAGACTCAAGGGCCCTCTCTACCCCTCCATTTTACAGCATGGTCATAAAAAAACAAAAAAAACAAACTTATTGACACAACGCGCACACACACACACACACCAACACTCATGCATACAAACCACAACCACACACACACGCCACTCACATACCAACACTCATTCATGCATACAATCACACACACCACTCACAAACACACACACATATATATATATTACCGACAGTACTGATACAAATACAAAATCAAAATCAATATCATGTCAACTGTTGACCTTTCCCAGTCCAGTTCAGCTTGTATATAATAATAATAATAATTGTTTGCTTTACGCTGGAACTTAACTTTGGAACTCGAGCATCAGACTCATCAGGAGATTTGCTCCGATCCAGACATTAAATTTTCCAAAGTGATCGCGCCATGAATTCATTCAAAAATGGCTAAGAATCGTGACGTAGCAGCGGTCAGGTAGGAAAGAGTGTGGTAGTTGCTTACGGCTGGTGGCTTTTTGCTAGAAAGCACAGCACAATACAGCCAAATTTGTATCTCAACCTAATGGGAGATTATTACATATAAAAGTTTACATATATATATATATACATACATACATACATATACGTGTTTTGCAACGGGTCACTTTGTGGCTCAATGAAAAGTTAATAAATTAAATAATAATTAAATATATTATATATATATATATATATACATATTATATATATATATATTATATATATATATATATTATATATATATATATATATTATATATATATATATATTATATATATATATGTTATATATATATATATATATTATATATATGTATATATATATTATATATATATATATAATATATATATATTATATATATATATATTATATATTATATATATATATATATATATTATATATATATATATATATATTATATATATATATATATTATGAAACAGTCAGCAAGGTTAGAATTAACAACGAATATAGTGAAGAGTTTAGTGTAAAAGTTGGTGTTCATCAGGGCTCTGTTCTTAGCCCCCTACTATTTACTATTGCCCTCCAGGCTATAACAGTGGAGTTCAAGACCGGCTGCCCATGGGAACTCCTATACGCAGATGATCTAACGCTCATAGCTGAATCAATGGCCGAGCTAGAGAAGAAATTCCAAACATGGAAGCACAGCCTAGAATCAAAAGCCCTTAAAATTAACCTGGCTAAGACTAAAGTTCTAGTTTGTAAGAAAGAAAATAAGGCGCCGGTCCCCTCCGGGAAGTGGCCATGCGCAGAGTGTAGGAAAGGCGTAGGTAGAAATTCCATTTTGTGTCCCAAATGCAAAGTTTGGGTTCATAAAAGATGTAGTGGGATCACAGGTAAGCTAACTAAGAACATAGATTTTACATGTGGCCGGTGTTCTGGGGCAATAAGTAGCAGCAAGTGCCCACAAAATACTAGCTCTTTCAACTGCGCAGAGGGTTCTATACAAATAGTGGACAGCTTCCGTTACCTGGGTGACAAAAAAAGCAGTGGGGGAGGGTGCTCTGAAAGTACAGTAGCTAGAGTCAGAACTGGGTGGAAAAAGTTCAGAGAGCTTATACCACTATTAGCCGCTAAAGGGTTCTCCCTAAAAATGAAAGGCAGGCTGTACGATGCCTGCATACGAACAGCAATGTTGCATGGCAGTGAGACCTGGGCATTGTGTGCAGAGGATATACGCAGACTAGAGAGAAACGAAGCTTGCATGCTCCGCTGGATGTGTAATAGTAATATACGTGAACGACAAAGCATAAACAAACTAAGGAAAAAATTAGAAATAAGAGGGATCAGATGTTGTTTACTAGAGAGAAGGCTACGTTGGTATGGTCACGTGATGCGCATGAAGGACGATAGCTGTATAACAAAGTGCAGGGCAATAAAGATAGACGGTAGCCACGGAATAGGCAGACCCAGAAAAACCTGGGACGAGCTGATAAACTCCGACCTCACACACTTACACCTCACCAAGACAATGTCACTGGACCGAGACCTTTGGCGGTACTCAGTAATAGAGAAGACCCGCCTTACCTAAATACAAAGTAAAACCTACTACAGTCAGTAGGCATCTCTAACAAAATAGACCCCCGTCCACCACCCCCACCGCATCCACACCGCCCCCTTCTATGTAAAGTTATGTTGGTGCCACACCATCCAGGCCGAAACAAATGAGATCGTGTAGGTGTCACGACAAAAAAACACACAGTCCACGCTGTAATGTGGCCGTGTAGGCAACACGGTAAAAACCTCCCAGACCCACACTGTAAATGTGGTTGGTGTTAGGAAGGGCATCCAACTGTAGAAAACCTGTCAGACAGTCCTATGCGAGCAAGACAATCACTCTTGCCTCAAGTGTGAAAACCCCCGTCCAAACCCATGCAAGCGTGGAACACGGACGTTAAACGTTGATGATGATGATGATATATATATTATATATATATATATATATATATACATATTATATATATATATATATATATATACATATTATATATATATATATATACATATTATATATATATATATATATATACATATTATATATATATATATATATATACATATTATATATATATATATATATATACATATTATATATATATATATACATATATATATACATATATATATATATATATATATATATACATATATATATATATATATATATATATATACATATATATATATATACATATTTATATATATATATATACATATTTATATATATATATATACATATTTATATATATATATACATATTTATATATATATATACATATTTATATATATATATACATATTTATATATATATATATACATATTATATATATATATACATATTATATATATTTATATATATATATATATATATACATATTATATATATACATATTATATATATACATATATATATATATATATATATATATATATACATATTATATATATATATATATATATAGATATATATATATACATATTATATATATATATATATATATATAGATATATATATATACATATATATATATATACATATTATATATATATATATATATTGGAATAAATGCTCTGAAATAGCGATATATATGTGAATATAGACATAGAATATTCGAAAATATTCTGTATGTTTATAATAAACATTTTGAAGACCTAATCGCTATAGAATAGAATACGTCACGTATTACAATTAGATTCTCGATAAAAGCAAGGGAAGTAATCTACGCGTTTCATTCTTGTTAGAATTCATCAGGACTACATATCCAGTGCTTTTATCGAGAATGACACAGCTAGAGACTTATAGAATACTTAGCTGTGTACAGGAACTGGTTTGAAAGAGCGGTTGCCGGTCCGGCAGAAATTAGAAATTGGAATAAATGCTCTGAAATAGCGATATATATGTGAATATAGACATAGAATATTCGAAAATATTCTGTATGTTTATAATAAACATTTTGAAGACCTAATCGCTATAGAATAGAATACGTCACGTATTACAATTAGATTCTCGATAAAAGCAAGGGAAGTAATCTACGCGTTTCATTCTTGTTAGAATTCATCAGGACTACATATCCAGTGCTTTTATCGAGAATGACACAGCTAGAGACTTATAGAATACTTAGCTGTGTACAGGAACTGGTTTGAAAGAGCGGTTGCCGGTCCGGCAGAAATTAGAAATTGGAATAAATGCTCTGAAATAGCGATATATATGTGAATATAGACATAGAATATTCGAAAATATTCTGTATGTTTATAATAAACATTTTGAAGACCTAATCGCTATAGAATAGAATACGTCACGTATTACAATTAGATTCTCGATAAAAGCAAGGGAAGTAATCTACGCGTTTCATTCTTGTTAGAATTCATCAGGACTACATATCCAGTGCTTTTATCGAGAATGACACAGCTAGAGACTTATAGAATACTTAGCTGTGTACAGGAACTGGTTTGAAAGAGCGGTTGCCGGTCCGGCAGAAATTAGAAATTGGAATAAATGCTCTGAAATAGCGATATATATGTGAATATAGACATAGAATATTCGAAAATATTCTGTATGTTTATAATAAACATTTTGAAGACCTAATCGCTATAGAATAGAATACGTCACGTATTACAATTAGATTCTCGATAAAAGCAAGGGAAGTAATCTACGCGTTTCATTCTTGTTAGAATTCATCAGGACTACATATCCAGTGCTTTTATCGAGAATGACACAGCTAGAGACTTATAGAATACTTAGCTGTGTACAGGAACTGGTTTGAAAGAGCGGTTGCCGGTCCGGCAGAAATTAGAAATTGGAATAAATGCTCTGAAATAGCGATATATATGTGAATATAGACATAGAATATTCGAAAATATTCTGTATGTTTATAATAAACATTTTGAAGACCTAATCGCTATAGAATAGAATACGTCACGTATTACAATTAGATTCTCGATAAAAGCAAGGGAAGTAATCTACGCGTTTCATTCTTGTTAGAATTCATCAGGACTACATATCCAGTGCTTTTATCGAGAATGACACAGCTAGAGACTTATAGAATACTTAGCTGTGTACAGGAACTGGTTTGAAAGAGCGGTTGCCGGTCCGGCAGAAATTAGAAATTGGAATAAATGCTCTGAAATAGCGATATATATGTGAATATAGACATAGAATATTCGAAAATATTCTGTATGTTTATAATAAACATTTTGAAGACCTAATCGCTATAGAATAGAATACGTCACGTATTACAATTAGATTCTCGATAAAAGCAAGGGAAGTAATCTACGCGTTTCATTCTTGTTAGAATTCATCAGGACTACATATCCAGTGCTTTTATCGAGAATGACACAGCTAGAGAATCTAATTGTAATACGTGACGTATTCTATTCTATAGCGATTAGGTCTTCAAAATGTTTATTATAAACATACAGAATATTTTCGAATATTCTATGTCTATATTCACATATATATCGCTATTTCAGAGCATTTATTCCAATTTCTAATTTCTGCCGGACCGGCAACCGCTCTTTCAAACCAGTTCCTGTACACAGCTAAGTATTCTATAAGTCTCTAGCTGTGTCATTCTCGATAAAAGCACTGGATATGTAGTCCTGATGAATTCTAACAAGAATGAAACGCGTAGATTACTTCCCTTGCTTTTATCGAGAATCTAATTGTAATACGTGACGTATTCTATTCTATAGCGATTAGGTCTTCAAAATGTTTATTATAAACATACAGAATATTTTCGAATATTCTATGTCTATATTCACATATATATCGCTATTTCAGAGCATTTATTCCAATTTCTAATTTCTGCCGGACCGGCAACCGCTCTTTCAAACCAGTTCCTGTACACAGCTAAGTATTCTATAAGTCTCTAGCTGTGTCATTCTCGATAAAAGCACTGGATATGTAGTCCTGATGAATTCTAACAAGAATGAAACGCGTAGATTACTTCCCTTGCTTTTATCGAGAATCTAATTGTAATACGTGACGTATTCTATTCTATAGCGATTAGGTCTTCAAAATGTTTATTATAAACATACAGAATATTTTCGAATATTCTATGTCTATATTCACATATATATCGCTATTTCAGAGCATTTATTCCAATTTCTAATTTCTGCCGGACCGGCAACCGCTCTTTCAAACCAGTTCCTGTACACAGCTAAGTATTCTATAAGTCTCTAGCTGTGTCATTCTCGATAAAAGCACTGGATATGTAGTCCTGATGAATTCTAACAAGAATGAAACGCGTAGATTACTTCCCTTGCTTTTATCGAGAATCTAATTGTAATACGTGACGTATTCTATTCTATAGCGATTAGGTCTTCAAAATGTTTATTATAAACATACAGAATATTTTCGAATATTCTATGTCTATATTCACATATATATCGCTATTTCAGAGCATTTATTCCAATTTCTAATTTCTGCCGGACCGGCAACCGCTCTTTCAAACCAGTTCCTGTACACAGCTAAGTATTCTATAAGTCTCTAGCTGTGTCATTCTCGATAAAAGCACTGGATATGTAGTCCTGATGAATTCTAACAAGAATGAAACGCGTAGATTACTTCCCTTGCTTTTATCGAGAATCTAATTGTAATACGTGACGTATTCTATTCTATAGCGATTAGGTCTTCAAAATGTTTATTATAAACATACAGAATATTTTCGAATATTCTATGTCTATATTCACATATATATCGCTATTTCAGAGCATTTATTCCAATTTCTAATTTCTGCCGGACCGGCAACCGCTCTTTCAAACCAGTTCCTGTACACAGCTAAGTATTCTATAAGTCTCTAGCTGTGTCATTCTCGATAAAAGCACTGGATATGTAGTCCTGATGAATTCTAACAAGAATGAAACGCGTAGATTACTTCCCTTGCTTTTATCGAGAATCTAATTGTAATACGTGACGTATTCTATTCTATAGCGATTAGGTCTTCAAAATGTTTATTATAAACATACAGAATATTTTCGAATATTCTATGTCTATATTCACATATATATCGCTATTTCAGAGCATTTATTCCAATTTCTAATTTCTGCCGGACCGGCAACCGCTCTTTCAAACCAGTTCCTGTACACAGCTAAGTATTCTATAAGTCTCTAGCTGTGTCATTCTCGATAAAAGCACTGGATATGTAGTCCTGATGAATTCTAACAAGAATGAAACGCGTAGATTACTTCCCTTGCTTTTATCGAGAATCTAATTGTAATACGTGACGTATTCTATTCTATAGCGATTAGGTCTTCAAAATGTTTATTATAAACATACAGAATATTTTCGAATATTCTATGTCTATATTCACATATATATCGCTATTTCAGAGCATTTATTCCAATTTCTAATTTCTGCCGGACCGGCAACCGCTCTTTCAAACCAGTTCCTGTACACAGCTAAGTATTCTATAAGTCTCTAGCTGTGTCATTCTCGATAAAAGCACTGGATATGTAGTCCTGATGAATTCTAACAAGAATGAAACGCGTAGATTACTTCCCTTGCTTTTATCGAGAATCTAATTGTAATACGTGACGTATTCTATTCTATAGCGATTAGGTCTTCAAAATGTTTATTATAAACATACAGAATATTTTCGAATATTCTATGTCTATATTCACATATATATCGCTATTTCAGAGCATTTATTCCAATTTCTAATTTCTGCCGGACCGGCAACCGCTCTTTCAAACCAGTTCCTGTACACAGCTAAGTATTCTATAAGTCTCTAGCTGTGTCATTCTCGATAAAAGCACTGGATATGTAGTCCTGATGAATTCTAACAAGAATGAAACGCGTAGATTACTTCCCTTGCTTTTATCGAGAATCTAATTGTAATACGTGACGTATTCTATTCTATAGCGATTAGGTCTTCAAAATGTTTATTATAAACATACAGAATATTTTCGAATATTCTATGTCTATATTCACATATATATCGCTATTTCAGAGCATTTATTCCAATTTCTAATTTCTGCCGGACCGGCAACCGCTCTTTCAAACCAGTTCCTGTACACAGCTAAGTATTCTATAAGTCTCTAGCTGTGTCATTCTCGATAAAAGCACTGGATATGTAGTCCTGATGAATTCTAACAAGAATGAAACGCGTAGATTACTTCCCTTGCTTTTATCGAGAATCTAATTGTAATACGTGACGTATTCTATTCTATAGCGATTAGGTCTTCAAAATGTTTATTATAAACATACAGAATATTTTCGAATATTCTATGTCTATATTCACATATATATCGCTATTTCAGAGCATTTATTCCAATTTCTAATTTCTGCCGGACCGGCAACCGCTCTTTCAAACCAGTTCCTGTACACAGCTAAGTATTCTATAAGTCTCTAGCTGTGTCATTCTCGATAAAAGCACTGGATATGTAGTCCTGATGAATTCTAACAAGAATGAAACGCGTAGATTACTTCCCTTGCTTTTATCGAGAATCTAATTGTAATACGTGACGTATTCTATTCTATAGCGATTAGGTCTTCAAAATGTTTATTATAAACATACAGAATATTTTCGAATATTCTATGTCTATATTCACATATATATCGCTATTTCAGAGCATTTATTCCAATTTCTAATTTCTGCCGGACCGGCAACCGCTCTTTCAAACCAGTTCCTGTACACAGCTAAGTATTCTATAAGTCTCTAGCTGTGTCATTCTCGATAAAAGCACTGGATATGTAGTCCTGATGAATTCTAACAAGAATGAAACGCGTAGATTACTTCCCTTGCTTTTATCGAGAATCTAATTGTAATACGTGACGTATTCTATTCTATAGCGATTAGGTCTTCAAAATGTTTATTATAAACATACAGAATATTTTCGAATATTCTATGTCTATATTCACATATATATCGCTATTTCAGAGCATTTATTCCAATTTCTAATTTCTGCCGGACCGGCAACCGCTCTTTCAAACCAGTTCCTGTACACAGCTAAGTATTCTATAAGTCTCTAGCTGTGTCATTCTCGATAAAAGCACTGGATATGTAGTCCTGATGAATTCTAACAAGAATGAAACGCGTAGATTACTTCCCTTGCTTTTATCGAGAATCTAATTGTAATACGTGACGTATTCTATTCTATAGCGATTAGGTCTTCAAAATGTTTATTATAAACATACAGAATATTTTCGAATATTCTATGTCTATATTCATATATATATATATATATACATATTATATATATATATCTACATATTATATAATATGTATATATATATATATATATATATATCATCATCATCATCATCACCGTTTTACGTCCGTTCTTCCACGCTAGCATGGGTTAGACGGGTTGTCCTGTTATAGGCAGTGTCTGGTCGGCTGACCATGCCTTGCTCATACAGGAACTGATCTGGCTTGATTTCTACAGCTGGATGCCCTTCCTAACACCAACCTCATTTACAGTGAGTGCTGGGTGCTTTTTCGTGGCGCCTACACGTCCACTTTACAGTGTGGGCTGGGTGCTTTTTTGCCGTGGCACCTCCACGACCACCTTGCGGTGGGGGGGGGGGGCATATTGTTTATATGCT
>OZ024740.1:247932921-248120421 GCA_964016885.1 Eledone cirrhosa | reverse complement strand
GCATAAATTCCATAGAACTTTTCACAAAGTATACAGTTAATATTCAATTCTTTATCAATTTAGAATCTTTTCTCAAAGGCACATATACATACACCTCTTTAAAATATACCCATCTACCTTACTTTAAAGGGCATTATACACTCTATAATACTCGTTTACTCATTACCCTCATTCTATCTTCTCGTAAAATAACATTTGTTTTTGACATTTTGAATATTCATCCGCAATCATTATTATTTTTTCTCTCTATCATAAATCTTTTTAATCTCAATTTCATCCTTAATTTATTATTATTTTTTTCTCCCCATCAACGAACTCATTATTAATACATATCAATTCAATATACAAACTTTAACTTCACATTATTTTTCTCAAATCCTTCTACACACAAACCTTAACAATTTTTCTCTTCGCTAATTTTGAAATTGCCACAATACATACATTTCTTCTTTTGACGTTAGAATATTCACCCACAATTATTATTTTTTTCTCTCTATCTTCATACATAATTTCCCTTCGTTAATTTTCAAATTCCTTTAATTTATACATTATCTTCCAACGGTTCCCAACCTCTCTATATTAAAACAATATATCTTTTTCTCAGTTATAAAAACTATCTCTTCCTCTCTATCACCCATCTCTCCCTCTCCACCTTCACTCTCATCTCCTCCCCCCTTTTTTTCATCCTCCCCCCCCCCTCCCTAAATAAAATATTTTTTCCTCGCACATATCCTCCCTTCGTTAATTTTCAAAATTTTTAATTTATACAGTATCTTCCAACGGTTTTCAACCCCTCTATGTAAAAAATATATCTCCTCTCAGTTATAAAAACTATCTCTTTCTCTCTATCACCCATCTCTCCCTCTCATCTCCTTCCCTTTTCATCCTCCCCCCCCCTCTCTAAATAAAATATTTTTCCCAATATCACACATCAATCTAAAACCACTTTTCATATGTTGATTTAAAACTGCACTATCAACAAGTGTTTTTTTAGCCTTCATATCATGTTCTCCTGTTTTATCTGATGAAAACACAAATATTATTGCTTGATGATGTTTGTTTTTGAAATGCGCATAATAAAATATATGGAACTCCTTTAACCATCTTTTGATCTTATATTATGCATACTCCAGTCCCACAAACTGTAGAGTGCTTCTTATCCGATATCTGCATTGCTTTATTGTACTACAATAAAACTCACCTCCTACATTATATATATACATATATATATATACATATTATATATATATATATATATATATACATATATATATATACATATTATATATATATATATATATATATACATATATATATATACATATTATATATATATATATATACATATATATATATATACATATTATATATATATACATATATATATATACATATTATATATATATATATATATATATATACATATTATATATATATATATACATATTATATATATATATATATATACATATTATATATATATATATACATATTATATATATATATATATATATATACATATATATATATCATAAAACATGTCTATAGAATCACAAGATAAAATATATACCATTTCCTCTGCCAATTAGCATAATTAACTATATAAAAAATCGAATAGACCAGGCTATAAGAATGAGGCTTCTATGAAGAAATCTCCAACAAATAACCGAGACTAGCGCTTCGCGTCGGCCGCGGCGGAATATTTATCGAATATTTCGACAGCGTAATTGTGCTAATTGGGAGAGGAAATGGTATATATTTTATCTGGTGATTCTCTAGACATGTTTTATGATATATAGCTCTGATTATTTAATTTATTAACTTTTCATTGAGCCACAAATTGACCCGTTGCAAAACACGTATATGTATGTATGTATGTATATATATCAACATATATATAAATCAACATATGACCCCTTAGCCTTTGTCAAGGCAGAATTCTAGAAGGAAAACTCTGATATAACACCTGCAACCCTGATGGTATCCAATGATGTTGACTTGTTCTTCTTTTTGGTAAATATCATCTGGTTAAGAGAGTGGGACTGGCTTTGTGCAGTGCCTTTGCTCACTATAAAAGCTTCACGGCACAGGCATTGCTTTATATCTGGAGATCTCTCTGCACTTGTCGTCACATGGTACCATGGGCCCAGCACTGTGTGTCAATAATTGTCACAAGTGTAGTGTTTGTACCAGAGTTTTCAAGTCGCTGGACTAAAAAGTCACACTCGTTCAGCGCACCGGTAGGGGTTCTCCTACATGGATATAAGGTAGTGGCCGTACTCGAAAACGAGTTGGCAGCCACCATATATGTATGTATGTGTGTGTATGTATGTGTGTATATATGTTTGTGTGTATGTATATGTATATATATATATATGTAGGCACCTTAAAGGGTCGCTCTAACGAGGTTGTAGAAATGCTTGAACGTAAGGAGGTCGATGTTTGTTGTATTCAAGAGACCAGGTGGAGGGGAGGGTCGGCTAGATTCATCGTGGGTAAAGAACGATGCTATAAGCTTTTCTGGGTGGGAAATGACAATGGGTTGGGTGGGGTAGGAATCATGGTAGCAGAAAAGTGGGCAGATAAGATAATAGACGTAAATAGAGTGAACGACAGAATAATTATAATAAGACTTGTCCTCAATAAAACTACGGTGACAGTAATATCTGCGTACGCACCCCGATCCGGACTGCCCCGCGCTATAAAAGACAGATTCTACGAGACACTGATGCTCGCTACCTCCCAAATAACCGACAGTGACTATATAGTTATTGCAGGCGACCTAAATGGTCACGTTGGACAATATTATGACGGCTATGACGGAATCCATGGAGGCTATGGGTTCGGTACTAGAAATGAGGAAGGCTCCAGAATCCTGGAATTCTGCGACGCAAATAACTTAACTATCTGTAACACTAACTTCAAAAAACGAGACAATCACTTGATCACCTATAGATCGGGGGAACACACAAGCCAGGTAGATTATATCCTTACCAGAAGACGTGACAGAGTGTCTGTTGTTAACACTAAATCCCACCCCCATGAAGAATTCACCTCCCAACATAGACTGATAATTAGCGACCTCATAGTCAGGACGAGACGTACTAGACAGCGGAAGAGGACTATCCTCAGGAGAAAAATATGGAAGCTAAAGGACCCCATAGCCAGAAATAAATTTCAAAGCATATTACTTGACGCTTTCGACAGTAAGGAAGAGCAATTAGAGTCGTATAATATAGAGGAACAGTGGGAATTCCTGAGAGCAAACCTGCTGACGGCGGCAGACGAAGTCTGTGGCTGCAGCAGGCCTGTAGGTAGGAGGAGAGTAACATGGTGGTGGAACAGTAAGGTGGAGGAGTCAATTAAGGCCAAAAAGCAGGCTTGGAAAGTATGGCGGGATGGGAGAAGTAGAGAAGACTATCAAGTGGCCAGGAGGGAAGCTAGGAGACAAGTGTACTTCGCAAGAAGGGAAGCAGAGGAAAGAAAGTTCAAGCATGTTCTACAACGTGAGGACCAAAAACGTGAGGTGTTCAGGATTGCCAGGCAATGTGTCAAGGAAAACCGTGATATTGTCGGGGAGAAGTGTGTACTTAACGATGATGGCATACTTGCCATCACCGACGCTGATAAGAAGGTAGCTTGGAAGTGTCACTACGAAAGGCTTCTAAATGAGGAGAACAAATGGGAGAAAGACAGTCTCCCCCAGATCGATCCAATAGAGGGACCAGCAGTATTAGTTGAAGGTAGTATAATAAGTAAGGCAATCAAAGATATGAAGACGGGTAAGGCGGCTGGGCCTTCGGAAATAGTTGCTGAGATGCTGAAGGCATCTGGTTCGGTGGGACACACCATGGTCACCCGGATAGTTAACCAAGTCGTACAGAATGGGGTTGTTCCGAAGGAATGGCGTAGCAGCATCATCGTTAACTGCTATAAGGGAAAAGGAGATGCCCTAGATAGGAGTAACTATAGAGGCATTAAATTAATCGACCAGGTCATGAAGGTCACGGAAAAAGTAATAGCGCAACTAATCAGAGAGAGAATTGATCTAGATGAAATGCAGTTCGGGTTTGTATCAGGCAAAAGTACCACAGACGCTCTTTTCATTGTACGACAACTACAGGAGAAGTACCTAGCTAAAAGTAAACCCCTATACTTAGCTTTCGTCGACTTGGAGAAAGCCTTCGACAGACTCCCCCGTTCCATTATCTGGTGGTCTCTTAGAAAACTAGGTGTTGACGAATGGCTTGTGAGAGCTATACAAGCCATGTATAAAGAAACAGTCAGTAAGGTTAGAATTAACAACGAATATAGTGAAGAGTTTAGTGTAAAAGTTGGTGTTCATCAGGGCTCTGTTCTTAGCCCCCTACTATTTACTATTGCCCTCCAGGCTATAACAGTGGAGTTCAAGACCGGCTGCCCATGGGAACTCCTATACGCAGATGATCTAACGCTCATAGCTGAATCAATGACCGAACTAGAGAAGAAATTCCAAACGTGGAAGCACGGCCTAGAATCAAAAGGCCTTAAAATTAACCTGGCTAAGACTAAAGTTCTAGTTTGTAGGAAAGAAAATAAGGCGGCGGTCCCATCGGGGAAATGGCCATGCTCAGTGTGTAGGAAAGGCGTAGGTAGAAACTCCATTTTATGTCCCAAATGCAAAGTATGGGTGCATAAAAGATGTAGTGGGATCACAGGTAAGCTAACTAAGAACATAGATTTTACATGTGGCCGGTGCTCTGGTGCAATAAGTAGCAGCAAGTGCCCACAAAATACTAGCTCCTTCAACTGCGCAGAGGGTTCTATAGAAATAGTGGACAGCTTCCGTTATCTGGGTGACAAAATCAGCAGTGGGGGAGGGTGCTCTGAAAGTACAGTAGCTAGAGTCAGAACTGGATGGAAAAAGTTCAGAGAGCTTATACCACTATTAGCCGCTAGAGGGTTCTCCCTAAAAATGAAAGGCAGGTTATACGATGCCTGCATACGAACAGCAATGCTGCATGGCAGTGAGACCTGGGCATTGTGTGCAGAGGATATACGCAGACTAGAGAGGAACGAAGCTTGCATGCTCCGCTGGATGTGCAATAGTAATATACGTGAACGGCAAAGCATAAACGAACTAAGGAAAAAATTAGAAATAAGAGGGATCAGATGTTGTTTACTCGAGAGAAGGCTACGTTGGTACGGTCACGTGATGCGCATGAAAGACGACAGCTGTATAACAAAGTGCAGGGCAATAAAGATAGACGGTAGCCACAGAGTAGGCAGACCCAGAAAAACATGGGACGAGCTGATAAATTCCGACCTCACACGCTTACACCTCTCCAAGACAATGTCACTGGACCGAGACCTTTGGCGGTACTCAGTAATAGAGAAGACCCGCCTTACCTAAATACAAAGTAAAAACCTACTACAGTCAGTAGGCATCTCTATCAAAACACACCCCCGTCCCACCACCTCCACCCCACCCACACCGCCCCTTTCAATGCAAAGTTATGTTGGTCCCACAACATCCAGGCCGAAACAAATGAGATCGTGTAGGTGTCACGACAAAAAACACACAGTCCACGCTGTAAATGTGGCCGTGTAGGCAACACGGTAAAAACCTCCCAGCCCCACACTGTAAATGTGGTTGGTGTTAGGAAGGGCATCCAGCTGTAGAAAACCCGCCAGACAGTCCACGCTGTAATGTGGCCGTGTAGGCAACACGGTAAAAACCTCCCAGCCCCACACTGTAAATGTGGTTGGTGTTAGGAAGGGCATCCAACTGTAGAAAACCCGCCAGACAGTCCTATGCGAGCAAGACAACCACTCTTGCCTCAAGTGGGAAAACCCCCGTCCAAACCCATGCAAGCGTGGAACACGGACGCTAAACCTGATGATGATGATGATGATGATGATGTGTGTATATGTATGTGTGTGTGTATATGTGTGTATATATATATATGTATATATATATATATGTTATGCCAGGTCACCAGTTGGTGCTACTGGTAACATGTATCCCAGTACAACCTGTCTCATGGTCGGGTCGTTGGCGACTAAACTGGCAACCCCACCAAGATTTCTTGGTGAGGAGGGTGACTTTGGACATCCTGCAGGACTAAAAACAAAACCTGTCAAAGGGCAAAGGAGCTCTTAAGAGTCAATGGCCATCCAAAATCACCGGAAGAGATGACTCCTTAGCCTTTGTCAAGGCAGAATTCTAGGAGAAGGAAAACTCTGATGTAACACCTGCAACCCTGATGGTATCCAATGATGTTGACTTGTTCTTCTTTTTGGTAAATATCATCTTGGTTAAGAGAGTGGGACTGGCTTTGTGCAGTGCCTTTGCTCACTATAAAAGCTTCACGGCACAGGCATTGCTTTATATCTGGAGATCTCTCTGCACTTGTCATCACATGTACCATGGGCCCAGCACTATGTGTCAATAATTGTCACAAGTGTAGCGTTTGTACCAGAGTTTTCAAGTCGCTGGCTGGACTAAAAATTCACACTCGTTCAGCGCATCGGTGGGGGTTCTCCTACATGTAAAGTAGTGGCCGTACTCGAAAACGAGTTGGCAGCCACACCATATATATATATATATATGTAAACTTTTTTATATATATATATATATATATGTAAACTTTTTTATATATATATATATATATATACATATTATATATATATATATATATATATATATACATATTATATATATATACATATACATATTATATATATATATATATATACATATTATATATATATATATATATACATATTATATATATATATATATATACATATTATATATATATATATATATACATATTATATATATACATATTATATATATATATATATATATACATATTATATATATATATATATATATACATATTATACCATAAACGTGGTTCTGTCTTTGTGTGTAATTGTTTTTCACCGCTCCAAATAATGACGTATTATATTCGTTTTTTCCCGTTCTTTGCCAGGGAACGTTTCCACGAACCAAAGTATCGTCTTCCTGTCTTCCTCTGGTTGCAACGTTTTTTGAAATATTCACTTCTGCGTTCTCAGATTGACTCTGTTAGTTTCAGAAGATCCCGTTAAGGGTGAAAGCAGCGATTTTTTGCTTAAACTTTAATCTGTTATTTTAATAAATATACATATTATATATATATATATACATATATATATATATATATATATATATATATATATACAATTCATATACTTCATACCAGTTTGGGTCAACTGGTGTTTATACATTACCATAACTCTTAAAGTGAATTATCTACATGCTACAATTACGATACCCATATCTTATCTGTTACCATTATTCCTATTATTATTACAGCTAGTAGTCCCTCGACTAATCGGGCAATGTGATCGGTGGAAACTCCACCTTGGCGTTCTATAGAGGATTAGTGGAGTTTATGTGGGTTTATGTCGAACACCTGCTGTCGCGTGTAGGACGGATCCGGCTATCAGCTGAGTCCATCGTGAGGATTGCCCCACCCTCTTCCTTTAGCCAGGAAGGGCAGGCAATTTTTATCTGTCTGGTGGCCATGGCGAAAGAGATATTATGGTGAATGCGTTTGAAAGGGCTGAAGACGAGCACTTACCTCTTCGGTGCTGCCCTGATTAACTTTTTCAAATTTCATTTGAAAAGGAAAATCATGGTAGAGAGGGAAGTGCTCTTTTCCCAGCATTTTGTTGAAAGATGAGTGAGAGAGGCAAGTATGGCCCGTGTGAATGGGCCTACTCTGAGTATGTGCCTGTAAATTGAAGGTGGAAAACTGGGAGAGGGCACTTGCTCTGGTGGTTAGGGTCAGCGTGGCTTTTTTTAATGGGTTTTCTCCACGATGGCCCTCGGAAGTCTCCCCCCTATTGGGGAATCTTTCATTGTCCTTTTTTTTTTTGTTACATCCTCTGTTTTTTGTTTTTTACACACAGAAATGCCCATTTGTACCGTCCTGTATTGTTCTGTACTGTCCTTAATGTCTTCTTTGTGTAAACCCTTGTGGTTAATAAAGAAAGCATTATTACAGGTAGTAGTATTACAACCGATATACTTCTAATTATTATTATTTTTATTATCTATCTTTCTTTACGGACCCTTTATATGCTTTCTAAGCCTTCTACCCTTATCTCATGCATCACCCTCTCTTCTATTTTCGCAATCAATGGGACACAAACTACACGCCTCTGCCTCTTTATCATCATCATCGTTTTACGTCCATTCTTCCATGCTAGCATGGGTTAGACAGGTCCTGTTGTGGGCAGTAGCTGGTCGGCTGACCATCTCTTGCTCATACGGGAACTGATTCTGACTTGATTTCTACAGCTGGATGCCCTTCCTAATACCAACCTCATTTGCAGTGAGTGCTGGGTGCTTTTTTCCGTGGCGCCTACACGTCTTTATATCTTATATATATATATATATATATATATATATAATTGTTTCTACGTTTGGCATAAGGCCAGCAAATACCCAGTACATTACTGGTACTTTATTTTATTGCCCCCATAAGGATGAAAGCCAAAGTTAACCTCGACAGAATTTGAATTCAGACCGTAAAGCGACGTAACTATGCTGGAAAGCATGGTGTCCGACCCTCTACCGATACTGCCAATTCACCGCCCTTATATATATATAATTGTTTCTACTTTTGGCACAAGGCCAGCAATTACCCCGTGCATTACTGGTACTTTATTTTATCGACCCCGTAAGGATGAAAGGCAAAGTTAACCTCGGCGGGATTTGAACTGAGAATGGCAAGGGCCGTAACTCTATGTGTCAAAGCATGGTGTCCGACCCTGTAATAAAATCATAGTTTAGTGTTTCTGAAGAAGACAGTCGCTCGAACAGGAACTTTGCGACTAGAAATAGGTAGTAGCCTAACCACTACCATGCTAGTCGATACATCGATATTCAACGATCAATCAACCTTCTGAAATGATTGTAAAACAATTAACTAATTAGCTACCTCCCCCTCACTTCTTCCTTTTTTTTTCATTGTTCTATGCACAAACACACATATATGTAAATTACTCTGTAACCTGAGCGGAGCTTCTTCAAGGAAACCTTAAACGGTGGTCACCTACTGCAAAAACTACTGGTCATGCTGCCTAATCTTGCTGCAACCATCTTTCCAAGGATATTGAGTTCTAACAACATTATCAGCCACACCACGCAATGTATATATATATAATATATATATATGTATATATATCATAGATTGAGTTAGAAACTCAAAATAGTCTTTTACAATTAAATAGCTCAAGGAAGGGAATCCTTCCGAGCCGTGTAATACAGTTGAATATATGAGAAGGATAAACACCGATACAAGTATACATGTGTTCGAATTGTAAATGACCAAGTTAGCTAGGTTGAAAAAATACTACTTTAAAACAATATGGTTTGCCTGTCTTGATTTAAAGTAATAAATCAATAAAAATAACAAACCTATATTGGGCAACTACCTTCGATACCCGGACAGATCTAAAATCTGTTTCGCAAGAATTATTAAGTGAAAGCCACCATTTCTATGCTCTTCTGCGGGTATCCAGGAAATTCATACCTTTCATTTCAAAAGATCTAAGATCTCGGTCTTCTGAGATCTTTTGAAGTGAAAGGTACGAAGGAAAAAAAGTGAAGGAAAAGCAAAGGAAGAAAGAGTGCTCTGTGTATAGAACAGAGCTATTTAATTAGAAAGTGTACAAAACAAAATATAACTACTGCATTACCAAAGGTTTCTGGATCCAAGACAATATTAATATACGTCTGGATCGGTCATCAGAGAGAGATGTTATGGATAAAAAATATGAAAAGAGATTTAAAATCTGTTAAAAATTGAAAGTGAGGCTGAAAAAATAATGGGAAATATATATAAGAAAAGAAGGGTAAGAAAAATAATATATAAAAGTATATAGCAATATAGAAAGACATACGTGTGCATACATATACACACACATTCAGATAAAAGTAAAATATATATATAAGAATATATATATACATCTATATATATATATATATATATATACACAAACATACATGTACATGGACATACACATATACACACACATATATACACACATTCACACACAGATGTATATTAATATTTCTGGGATCCAGAAACCTTTGGTAATGGAGTAGTTATATTTTGTGTTGTTCACTTTCTAATTAAATATCTATCTATAGATATATATATTATACATATATATATATATTCTAATTTGTTATCTATTTGTGTATTAATGATTAGAGCAATTTGTTTTTTGACAGAAGAAGCTATCATTGTCATGTGCTTCTTGATCCGTATGTGCAACACCTGGACAGTACCTCCTATGTATGAGGAGCTACATTGTTTACATGTGATCTTGTAAACCACATACACTCTCATGCACACTTCTACATTGTTGATGGGACAGTTAGGAAGTGTGCACATATTGTATGCAGGTCGGTGTCTGTAGAGTCATCTGCTTTAGTGAAGGTCCCGAGTGTATTAGCTGTATATTGAGGCCCTCCCTACGAATGGCAGTGGTTGTCTTTCAATTGAAATGTGGTAGGGTCACATGTAAACAATGTAGCTCCTCATACAACCTTCGAATATGATTTTATATAAGAACATTTTATTGATACAAATACTATTTTAATGAAATTATAATTTTAGTAAATTCTTCCCAAATTCTTCATTGATTAATTGAAATCTGAAATATTTCATTAGAAGCACAGTAATTAAAAGGGTTAAAAGTTAGTAAACAAAGTGGCTGAGATGAGTTATTAATAAGATTATAAGTTTTTAAACTATTTCCCTAATTTTTTAGAGGTAAAACATTTTTTTATATTTACATCTACACTATCTTTCAATCAATTTGATCTTGGATCATTGTCAGGTATCCTATTCTTACATACATACATAGTTCAATACTAAACAAGGCTCCTTATCCTTAAACATAATTTAGAAATAAATATTCCTAGTTTGAATCTAGTTTGGTACTCATCATCATCATCATACGTCCACTTTTCCTTGCTTTTTTAAAAATATTTTAGTTTGAATCCAGTCCGGCAGGTACTTTGTTAAAAAACTACAGCAGTCACTGTCAATCAAGGAAGACTTGGAGATATATACCATGCTTTAACTCATGGTTTTTGGTGTCCATGTAGTCACTGGCAGATACAGACTTCTCAACCATCTTACCATTGATTAAATGAAACAGCCAGCATGTGATAGGGCTACATCAGCACTGAACTGGTACTTTCTTTATCTATATATCTAAAACAGAGAATGTCTGTCTGTCTGACTCCCTAAAACTCGAGAACCACCCAACTGATTGTTTTCAAACTTTACACATGTAATAGTTTTGGTCATGTGACTGTTTTGAGCAAAAAACATTTCAAATTTTCAATGCCCTAGGGACCGTATTAGGCAATTTAGCGATCTCTCTATAATTCTTAGTCTTTCTTTTTAGATAGACATAGCTACAACGTCGCATCCTTATAATATCTGTCTGTATGTCTGGCTATCTGCATTATGACATTATGACGCTACCTGTGTGTGTGTGTATATATATGTATATATAGTGTGTAACGTTTTTCGAAATATTTACTTCTGCGTTCACAGATTGATCTTTTTAGTTTCAGAAGATTCTGTTAAGGGTGAAAGCAGCGATTCTTTGCTTAAACTTTAATTTGTTATTTTAATATATATATATATATATATATAACGAAGGAAATGTGGTAAGGAACCAGGTGGACCATAACGCACCAAAGTACTCAATACTTAGGGTAGTAGTATATTTGTGTACAGATATTTTTGCATACACAATAACAAAATATTAACAAACGTATTTATTTCACGAGGCTCGATAAGGATAAATATATAAGAACCCTAGAGCAAATCCCGAGCAATGCCGGGCCATTCTGCTAGTCAACACTGAAAGGATGAAAGATGAAGTAGACCCTAGCAGGATTTGAACGCAAAGTGCAGAGAGCCAGAAAAAATATATCACAATGCATTCTTTCTGTTTCTTTTACAATCCTGCCAAATGAACTGCCTTTGGTATTTTGTACACCTCCAAGAAAACACCAGAAGATTATAAGAGATCTAACCAATTAAAATGTAGTGTAGATGTATTAAGAAACGTTTCTTCTTTAAATATGAGGCTAAATTTGAAAAATTATAATCTTATAGGTAAATTAGTTTTGAATCCCTGCTTATGTTTTGTAATCTAGATATTAGCAATGTTGATTTGTTCTGCAATGTCTTGTAGGTGCTGGTGATGATGCTTCTAGTTGTGCTGTGATGCTTGAGGTGTTACGTTCAATGTCCCAGAGGGCCGCACCTTTGAGGCATAGTGTCATTTTCCTTTTCAACAGTGCCGAAGAGAATATGTTGCAGGTAAGTTTCTATCTGTCTTTAATTACTATCATTTTTTTAGTGGGGACATTGTGCATGCGTTTAGGCTGTGTGAATGTGAAAACAGCCTCTTGAATATCAGGAACTTTTAAGCATCAGTGTCATGAATTCAGCAGATGCAAAATAAAGCTCCACCAAAATTGGAGGTTGATATTTTGCAGGCTTTCCCAAGCTGATATCTACTCCCAGATGTCCAGATCTCTATGCCCAGATGATCTGATAACCATTCTAAGATGATTTGATGCATATTCCCAGATGTTCAACTCTCTATTCCCAGATGATCTGAAATATATTCCTAACAGCCAGATGAACTGAGGTAATGTTGAATAAAATATTCTGTTCAGAATCACAGCAAAAAAAAAGTGGACTTCAACTTATGACATTTTGAACATGTATTTAATATTGTACCAACTTAGCCATCCTGTCTTTCTCATGCAGGGTCTTATTGTTTAGTCGCAAGATGGTTTTGATCCAGCAAACTTATGATCAAACAGTTTCTAGCTGTGACCATTATGTCTTTCAGACTTAGTACATCTAATACTAATTTGCCCTTCCTTTTTTTAAGATTGTAGAGTGTAATTTGAAAGAAATTTAGATATTTTAGTGACTCAAGTGAATATATAGAAGATCCCTTCTTGGCATGATCTTTATTATGATTGTTGATAGTGATTATCAGTGATAAATTCTTAGTTGAGCTAAACTTATCATCCAGTTTCTAAAATTTGCACCTAGAATGTAAAAGAATGCAATCAAATAAATACCACAAGGTATCTTTTCAATGCTTGCTTAGTTTCTGTCAGTTTTAGGCAGTAGAGATATTTTGTGTTGTAAAGATACTTTTGTGTGTATATCGGTCTGTATAAATAGAAGAAGACTTGATTATGTTGTTCAGAAAATCACTTCGTATCCATGTAGTTTCTAGTTTGATTCCAGTGCATGGCAGCTTGGGCAGGTGTCTACTATAGTCTTAGGCTGATCAATGTCTTGCAAGTGAAATTGCTAGATGGAAATTGTAGGAAAGCTTGTCCCCTTCAACAGCAATGCAACACACCCGCTGTAGTTTATGAAGCTGTGGTCATTTCCAACCGACCATATCAACCACAGGAGGTCAAGTCTTATGTGGGTATGGCGGAGGGCCAATTTAAGGAACGCTTCCTTAACCACCGGTCGACCTTTAGGTACCCGGACAGACGTTCATCCACAAAACTCACGAGCCATGTATGGTGCCTCAAGGACTCAAGTATAGACTACTCCATTCAATGGAAATCCATCACTAAGTCCAAGCCATACGCAAGGGGCAATCCGTCGTGTGGACTATGTATTGATGAACGAATAAATATTCTAAAGAGATTACGCAATAGTGATTGCCTAAACATGAGAAATGAATTCTTCACACGTTGTCCACACGTCTGGAAACACCTCTTACATAACTACAAAGCTCCGGATTGAATTACAAAAACATCCTAATTTTCTTATCAACTAGAAACTTTCCGACTTTCGCAGTTATCTCCCTTACACCTCTCGCACGCAATTTAGTATTGCCTGTGAGAAGTGATCGTTTCTGCGCATGTACGTTTGTACGGTTGTCCTTGTTCCATATAACCATGTCCATTACGAGCTGAGGATCCGCTAAGGTGAAACAATTGTTCTCGCGATGGTGAACTAACTGCTGTGTAACCACTTCTACCTAACTCGTCCCATGGACTGAGTGTTCTACCACTATGGATATTACCTTCCAGTGTTCTACCACTATATACATATTATATATATATATATATATATATATATATATATATATATATATATATATATACATATTTAAATATATATATATATATACATATTTAAATATATATATACATATATATATATATGTATATATCTATATATATATATATCATCATCATCATCATCATATGTCTGCTTTTCCCTGTTTCAAGGGTGGGACGGGTCTTATTCAGCACAGCATCTCTCCACTTGTCACAGTCCTTCGTCATCTCCACCGTGAACTTCAGCCATCTGAGGTCTGTTCTCACCACCTCCGCCCATGTTTTTCATGGTCTACCTCTACCTTCAACTAGCATTTCCTGGCACTTCTTCACCCATCGGTCATCCTCCATGCGCATCACATGTCCATACCACCTCAGTCTCCTCTCTCGCACACTACATTCTATCCCTCTCAGACACAGTTTCTCTCTCAACACATTCATGCTGGGTCGTTCACGCACATTGGCATTGCACATCCAATGGAGCATGCTTGCCTCATTTCTCTCCAGCCGTCGCATATCCTCTGCAGTTGCTGAAGAGGCAGCTCCCTAAACTTCTTCCAACCCGTCCTTATTCTAGATACTATGGCCTCGGAATACCCCTTCCCATGCTAATCTGATCTCCTAGGTACCGGAAGCTATCCACCACTTCTATAGCGCCCTCCTGCATTTGAGAAATGTGTCTATCAATGCGACTTCTACTGTCTAATTTCCCTGTACATCTACTGCATACGTATTTCTCCCTACCTGTTAGTTTGCCTGCTATCCCACTACATGTCTTGTGTACCCAGGATCTCCATTGTGTGCATTTTATAGAATTTATGCCAGTTCCTTTTCTGCATATCGAACATGGCCATCTCCCTGACGGAATCAGAGTTTTGTCTTAGTTAGGTTCACTCTCAGTCCTCCTGCTTCCAACTGCTGTTTCCATAGCCAGAATTTATTCTCTAGCTCCTCTACTGATTCTGCTATAAGAACCTGATAGTCAGCATAGAGAAGTTCCCATGGACAGCCAGTCTTAAACTCCTCTCTTATGAGGACCGAACCTTGATGTACTCCTACTTGTATCTGGAATTCCTCACTAAACTCCATTCCTACCCTGACTTTACTGACAAAGTTTGCACTGTCCTCACAAGCCATTCCTCAAAACCTAGTTTCCTTAGGGACCACCAGATGACAGATCGGCGTACCCTATCAAAGGCCTTCTCTAGGTCAACAAAGGGTAAGTATAGTGGCTTATTTTTCTCTAAGAACCTCTCTTGTAATTGTCTCACCAAGAAGAGGGCATCTGTTGTACTCTTCTCAGGCACAAAACCAAACTGCATCTCATCTAGTTTGACCCTTTCTCTAATTAGTTGTGCTAATATCCTTTCTGCCACTTTCATAACCTGATCCATCAGTTTTACACCCCTATAATTGCTCCTCTCCAGAGCATCCCCTTTACCTTTGTAGCAATTTATGAGAATACTGCTGCACCTGTCTTTGAGTATGACACCACCATATATAGCCTGATTGATGATGCATCGTGCAACCAGTTTAGTGCCTACGTCCCCTGATGCCTTCAGCATCTCGGCAACTATCCCCGACTGTCCAGCAGCCTTACCATTTTTCATTTCCTTAATCGCCTCTTGGATCCTATATTCTTCAATCTCAATAGCTGGTCCCTCTGTCGGATCTACAGAGAGTAATTTCTCTCTCTCCCATTCGTTCTCCACATTCATCAGTCTCTCATAATGACATTTCCAGGCCTCCTTTTTCTGATCATTCGTGAAACTAAGTACACCGGCATCATTCCGGACACATTTATCTCCAACAACATCCTGATATGCATTGACACACTGCCTTGCAATGTGGAACACCACACGCCTCTGATCTTCCCGCCGCAGAACATTGGCAAACCTCCTACTCTCAGCCTCCCTGCGTGCTAAGTACACCTGATGTCTAGCTTCTCTCTTAGCGGCTGTATATTCTTCTCTACTCCCACCCTTTTTCCAAGCCTTCCATGATAGTCTTTTGTCTCTAATGGCCTTATCTACTGTGCTGTTCCACCACCAGGTCACTCTCTGTCTGGTTGGAGCTCTGCTCCAGCCACAAGTTTCATCAGTAGCCTGCAGTAAGTTGTCACGTAAGAAATTCCAGTTATTATCTATGTCATACATCTCTAAATCGTCTTCTTTTGCGTCATACACATCTTGAAGGGCTTTCCTAAATTTGTATTTTAGTGAAAGGTCTTTTAGGTCTCATTCCATCTCTTGCTTACTGAGATACCACTAACGACTTACCTATGCCGTGGGGTACATTCTTCCCCAGGGTATGCCTTGGTATTGGACACCATCTGCCTGTCCCGCTGCCTAACTAGTAAGAAGTCAATCTGGCTTATGTGCGCACCTGATTTGTAGGTTATTAGGTGGTTGGCAGGTTTCTGGAAGTTAGTGTTGCAAATAGTCAGTGTACTTGCATCACAAAATTCAAGAAGTCTCACTCCTTCTTCATTTCTTGAGCCGTAACCGTGCCCACCATGTACCCCAGTGTAACCATCCTGGAGCTGTCCAACATGACCATTGAAGTCCCCTGCTAGCATAACGATGTCTCCGTCCTCTGTCATTGCGGTTGTTTGTAAAAGTTGCTCGTAAAAGCAGTCTTTCTCTTCTTTGCCTAGGACTGCTTGGGGAGCATAGGCAGAGATGATTGTCAGTAGTCTCCTGCCTACAACTAATCTAAGCTTAATTATTCGATTACTAACTCGAACTACCTCTCTATATATATAATGTATATATATATTATATATATAATATATATACTAGCAGAATGGCCCGGCGTTGTTCGGGCTTCTGAGCATAGATTGGCATGTTTATCCCTCCTTTCTGAAACAGTACAGAGACTTACAGAATACCTAGGCCTGGGGATGGTGTCTACATTTTGTGCTTATAAAAAAAATTTGTCGTAGATTACCAGGGGTTTAACTTAATTGGGTGCCTGAGAGTAAAATGTTCAACCCACGAAAGCCAAGACGATAGGGTTAAGTAAAAAGGCATTCGACAAACCGAACATCTATTTGTTGTGCTATGGTACAATGAAAGCAATAGTTACAGAGCAGTAGGCATGTGGGACTGCAGTGGTGGAGAGCATGAAGGAATTTAGTTGAATACTTTTAAGGTTACAAAAATCTACCCAATCTGATATAGAGCGAACTGTTATATTGGATGCCAAACGCTTCGTAGTTACTATTGGGGTCACCATCAACAATTTCAAGGGATGCACGTTTAAGTAGGGATACTCTATAAAGAGATGTAACTAAAGAGTTAAAATACTAAAGAGTTGCCTCTCTTGAACATTGTAGGCTAAATTTACGAACTAACTGACAAAAAGGGCTTCAAGTTTTAGTGAAAAACATGTCTTTAACGACAAACAATTGAAAAATAAAAGCTGCAGTTAATATCTTTAGATCGCAAGGAATATATAAATGCAAGTTTGAAGTCAATTGGAGTAGAAATATGGATTTGTATAGAGTTTGCCAAAATTAGGACACACACACACACAGAGAACTTCAGTTTTATATATATGAATAGATAATATATATATCATCATCATCATCATCATCATCATCATCGTTTAACGTCCCTGTTCCACGCTTGCATGGGTTTGGATGGGGGTTTTCCCACTTGAGGCAAGAGTGGTTGTCTTGCTCGCATAGGACTGTCTGGTGGGTTTTCTACAGCTGGATGCCCTTCCTAACACCAACCACATTTACAGTGTGGGGCTGGGAGGTTTTTACCGTGTTGCCTACACGGCCACATTACAGCGTGGACTGTCTGGCGTGTTTTCTACAGCTGGATGCCCTTCCTAACACCAACCACATTTACAGTGTGGGACTGGGAGGTTTTTACCGTGTTGCCTACACGGCCACATTACAGCGTGGACTGTGTGTTTTTTGTCGTGACAACTACACAATCTCGTTTGTTTCGGCCTGGATGTTGTGGCACCAACATAACTTTACATAGAAGGGGGAGGTGTGGATGGGGTGGGACGGGGGTGTATTTTGTTAGAGATGCCTACTGACTAGTAGGTTTTACTTTGTAGTTAGGTAAGGTGGGTCTTCTCTGTTACTGAGTACCGCCAAAGGTCTTGGTCCAGTGACATTGTCTTGGAGAGGTGTAAGTGTGTGAGGTCGGAATTTATCAGCTCGTCCCAGGTTTTCCTGGGTCTGCCTACTCCGTGGCTACCATCTATCTTTATTGCCCTGCACTTTGTTATACAGCTGTCGTCTTTCATGCATCACGTGACCATACTAACGAAGCCTTCTCTCGAGTAAACAACATCTGATCCCTCTTATTTCTAATTTTTTCCTTAGTTCGTTTATGCTTAGCCGTTCACGTATATTACTATTACACATCCAGCGGAGCATGCAAGCTTCGTTCCTCTCTAGTCTGCGTATATCCTCTGCACACAATGCCCAGGTCTCACTGCCATGCAACATTGCTGTTCGTATGCAGGCATCATACAACCTGCCTTTCATTTTTAGGGAGAACCCTTTAGCAGCTAATAGTGGTATATATATATATATATATATATATATATATATATATATATATATATATATATATATATATTTATTTATGTATATATATAATATGTATATATATAATATATATATATTTCTATATTTATTTAAATATGTCTAATATATATATAATCTATATATATAAAACTGAGAGGTTGTCTGTCTGTCTGTCTACTAAAAAGGTCGGCACACATCTCCTAAACCGTACGTTCAAGTTTCGGTGGCATACTGTTGGTTGAGGGAATATTAATCAAAAGTACCACATGAAAGTAGACATGTAGACTCTACAGTTTTTAAGCCAAGAAAGGAACTTAACATTATAACTTTAACACAGCTACTGAGCAGCCCCGAGCAACGCCAGGCTTTATTGCTAGTTATCTATATATCTAAAACAGAAAATGTCTGTCTATCTGTCTGATTCCCTAAAACTCGAGAACCACCCAACCGATTGTTTTCAAACTTTACACATGTAACACTTATGGTCCTGTGAGTGTTTAGAGCAAACAATATTTCAAATTTTTAATGCCCTAGGGACCGCATTACGTGATTTAGCAATCTCTCTCTTTAATTTTTAGTCTTTCTTTTTAGATAAATACATAGATATAACGTTGCGCCCTTATAATACCTGTCTGTATGTCTGAATGTCTGCAGTACAACATTATGACGTCGCTGTGTGTTTGTGTATATATGTATATATAGTGTGTGTATATATATATACATATTATGTCAGGTCACCACTTGGTGCTACTGGTAACATGTATCCCAGGACAACCTGTCTCATGGTCGGCTAAACTGGCAACCCCACTAAGGTTTCTTGGTGAGGAGGGTGACTTTGGACATCCTACAGGACTAAAAACAAACCTGTCAAAGGGCAGAGGAGCTCTTAAGAGTCAATGGCCATCCAAAATCACTGGGAGAGATGACCCCTTAGCCTTTGTCAAGGCAGAATTCTAGGAGAAGGAAAACTCTGATATAACACCTGCAACCCTGATGGTATCCAATGATGTTGACTTGTTCTTCTTTTTGGGAAATATCATCTTGGTTAAGAGAGTGGGACTGGCTTTGTGCAGTGCCTTTGCTCACTATAAAAGCTTCACGGCACAGGCATTGCTTTGTATCTGGAGATCTCTCTGCACTTGTCATCACATGGTACCATGTACACTATGTGTCAATAATTGTCACAAGTGTAGTGTTTGTGCCAGAGTTTTCAAGTCGCTGGCTGGACTAAAAAGTCACACTCGTTCAGTGCATTGGTAGGGGTTCTCCTACATGGATATAAAGTAGTGGCCATACTCGAAAACGAGTTGGCAGCCACCATATATATATATATATATATAGTGTGTAACGTTTTTCGAAATATTTACTTCTGTGTTCACAGATTGATTTTTCTAGTTTCAGAAGATCCCGTTAAGGGTGAAAGCAGCGATTCTTTGCTTAAACTTTAATCTGTTATTTTAATATATATATATATTTACAGATATTTTTATATATGTACAGATATTTTTGCATACACAATAACAAAATATAAACAAATGTATTTATTTCACGAGGCTCGATAAGGATAAATATATATCAAATATATAAGAACCCTAGAGCAAATCCCGAGCAACGCCGGGCCATTCTGCTAGTATATATATATTATATACTTATTTATATATATAATATATATATATAATATACATATATATATTGCCATAGAGATCCTTATTTGTTGCGTGTTGCCTCCAAGACCTGTTTAAAGCAGCGCGGAGCATACGTGTGTATGCCCCGTCTAGCTTTTTCTCCAGTTTCGATGTTAGCGTCCAAGTGATAGAGCCATAAATAAGCACAGATTCCACAGCAGCTCTGAAGAAATTCCTTTTCAGTTTGGCTGGCAGGTTTGATTTCCATATCTTTTCCATTGCATTCAATGCTCCCCAGGCTTTTCCCAGTCTGATGTTAACATCATGTTCTGTGGAGGCGATATAGTTACCCAGGTATTTGAAGTCGTCAACTTGCTTGATTATATCGCAGGTCAATATGTGGACAGAGACTCAGATTTGCTGGCCACTGTTGGCGCAGCAAGGAAGAAATAGCAGGTGATGTGTTGTTATGGAGTCCATCTCATGGAGCAAGAAACGCTGGTCGTCTCAAGCAACTTGAGGATGCACTGCGGAAGAACTGGCAGACGTTATGAGAGACGGAGATGGATGGAGGAAACGTGTCGTAGAAAGCCGAGCAAGCTCGACCTGATAATGATGATGTATATATATATATACATATTTATTTATATATATAACCCCTATTTTTATATATGACCCCTATACTTAGCTTTTGTTGACTTGGAGAAAGCCTTTGACAGAGTCCCCCGCTCCATTATCTGGTGGGCTCTTAGAAAACTAGGTGTTGATGAATGGTTTGTGAGAGCTATACAAGCCATGTATAAAGAAAGGTTAGAATTAACAACGAATATAGTGAAGAATTTAGCATAAAAGTTGGTGTTCATCAGGGCTCTGTCCTTAGCCCACTCCTATTTATTATTGCCCTTCAGGCTATAACAGAGGAGTTTCAAGACCGGCTGCCCATGGAACTTCTATACGCATATGATCTAACTCTCATGGCTGAATCCATGGCCGAACTAGAGAAGAAATTCTAAACATGGAAGCATGGCCTAAAATTAAAAGGCCTTAAAGTTAACTTGTCTAAGACTAAAGTTCTAGTATATAGAAAGGAAAATAAGGTACAGGTACCCTCTGGCAAATGGCCATGCTCAGTGTGTAGGAAAGGAGTAGGCAGAAATTCCATATTATGTCCCAAATGCAAACTATGGGTACATAAAAGATGTAGTGGGATCACAGGTAAGCTATCTAAGAACGAACATTTTATATGTGGCCGATGCTGAGGTGCAATAAGTAGCAAGTGCCCACAGGATACTAGCTCCTTCTATTGCACAGATGGTTCTATTGAAATAGTGGACACCTTCCGTTACCTGGGTGACAAAATCAGCAGTAGTGAGGGTGCTCTGAAAGTACAGTAGCCAGAGTCAGAACGGGATGGAAAAAGTTCAGAGAGCTTATACGACTATTGACCACTAAAGGTTTCCCTCTAAAAATGAAAGGCAGATTGTATGATGCCTATGTATGAACAGCAATGTTACATGGCAGTGAGACATGGGCATTGTGTGCAGAAGATCTGCGCAGACTGGAGAGGAATGAAGTATCCATGCTCCGTTGGATGTGTAATAGTAATATACGTGAAAGGCAAAGCATAAATCAACTAAGTGAGAAATTAGGAATAAGAGGGATCAGTGCAGGAAAAAGAGGAATAAGAGGAAAAAGGGCAGGGCGATCAAAATTGATGGAAGTTACAGAGTAGGTAGACCCAGAAAAACCTGGGACGATTTGATAAAGTCCGACCTCAAACATTTACACCTCTCGAATCTATGTCACTGGACCGAGAGCTTTGGCGCTATGCAGAAATACAGAAGACCCGCCTTGCCTAAGTACAAAGTGAAACCTACAGTCAGTAGGCACCTCTTAACCAAATATACACCCCCATCCCACTACCTCTACTCCCACCAACACCACCCTTTCCCTGTAAAGTTGGTACCACAATATACAGTCTAAAATAAATGAGGTCGTGTAGGTGTCACGACAAAAACACACAGTCCATGCTATAATGTGGCTGTGTAGGTAACATGGTAAAAACTTCCCAGTTCCACACTGTAAACGTGGTTGGTGTTAGGAAGGGCATCCAGCTGTAGAAAACCTGCCAGACAGCCCTATACGAGTAAGACATGGTCACCCGACCAATCTTGCCTCAAGTAGGACAATTCCCGTCTAAACCCATGGTAGCGTGGAAGATAGACGTTAAACGTTGATGATAATATATATATATAATATATATATATATATAATATATATATATAATATATATACATATATATATACTTATTTATTTATATATATATAGTAATAATAATAAATTTGAAGACTAAAATCCAAAGAGGGCTTGATAAGGATAAAATATATATCAATATATATAAGCAGCGATTCTTTGCTTAAACTTTGATCTGTTATTTTAATAAATATATATATATATATATATATATATATATATGTATATATATATATATATATATTGAAAGGATAACAAGGACGATTGGTTACGCCTTCATAACATTTATTGGTAGGTGACGCATGTTTCGCCACTGATCAGCTCAAGGTTCGATCTGTATCGATCTTACCCGACTCTATAATTGGCAGCTCGACGGACCCTTTAAATTGGTATAAGAAAATGAATACATGCTATGTGATAAAGTCAGAAGTTCATAAGTTGTACAATATGAGTTGTTTTATATATCCACACATGCGAGTGCCCATATATATGTGTGTATATATGCATATAGATATATGTACGTGTGGATGTATGTGGGCGCGTGTATGGGTGTGTATATAGGTGTGTATGTATATATGTCTACATATGCGTATGTATATATATACAACGTATTTGTCAGACGAAGAGTGTTTAGATATGTATCTCCCCATGGAATTGACACCACCAACACATCCACCACACCACCACAAATGCCACTACCATAAACAACAACACCACAACCACACCCCACACAATAACCAGCCACAAATATGCGCCAACCTGTCTACCGACAATCCACTGCCCCCACACCACAACCCATCCCAGTCAGCGACCGTCACCACCATCTTATCATCACATCCACCCCCACATACACTACAGGCGAAAGTCAATCTGCCACCCCCACACCACAGCCCATCGTCCTTGTTATCCTTTCAATATATTACACTCTGTATAGCTCTAAACCTCAACACAGAAGTGAACCTAAACATCAAGTGCTCACAGTAACTCCAAGTTACACTCCCTATATATATATATATATATATAAAAGTGAAGAATAACATGGTTGACAGTACAAACAAGGAAATTTATTTACAGTCTTACAATTGCTTCCATGATAGAATTGTCTATAAATTGCTAAATACTGGAGACAGTATAACTCAATTTACAATAAATCTAAGTTGAATCATTTCATCAGAGACTATTAAGAAATATAAAATATATGCGTAACGGTAAATTAAAAAAATTCAAATTACTACATCAATAATAGTATTAATGATAAATAAATAAAGGAAGTGGGACAGAGGGAAATGAGAGAGAAAGAAAGAAAATGACGAAAGAAGGAACGAAGATATAGTTAAATGTATAACCAGCAAAAGTCCATGTTATTCTTCACTTTTTTTATTACTCCATGTTATTCTTCACTTTTGTGTTACTCCAAGATATATATCTACATAGGAATACAAGCGAAGTCATAAAATCGTCACCAACATAAACTTCTTGTTGAGTCACACAGCACCATACGCTTAAACTGTCCATAATAAGTAGTTTTCATAGCCTCTTATCGGATTACCTTTAATGATTTATCGTTATCCTACATACCAAGCTCCCATCGGTTTGAGCAACCAATTTTGTGCACTGCATTAACATGGAAAAACACTATATAGGTATGTCCCTAAAAACATACCTATGCCTACAAATAAGGAATATATGCTCGGTATGATACAAAGAACCAATGACTTTATCCGTAGAATCAGATGGAAAGCATATCATTACGATAAAGGACATAATAATGGTGATCGAATTAATGGATCTACCAGCGAAAAATATGGATTCAAATCCTGCAAAAACACACCAGGCAATCCACATCCTGATGCCTTTGAACTTGATCTCATGAACATGATAAAGGAAATTAAATTCAAAAAATGTACCCACCACAACAAACTACAGAACAACATCAATGTACTTATAAGAAAATTACGTGCCACTAATGGTATCATTGTAAAAGCAGATAAAACATCAACAATTTTATACGTCGCGAATTACATAAAAATACAAGAAAACTTTGAGTCTACACTCAAAAGCATTAACATAGTAAAAAAACTTAAAATATCCGATAGAACCGAGCCTCTTACACCTTGTGAACCCACTTTTAATCTGAAAGATCATAAATGTAACTTCGAAACCAACCCTACTATTAGATTGATATGTCCTTCAAAATCAGATATAGGTAGAATTAGTAAGTTTATACTAGATAGAATATTACCACAAATTAAGAAACAACTAACTATCAAGCTCTGGGGTAACACAAGTGAAGCAATAGACTGGTTCAACTCATTAGACAATAAAGAATCGTCCGACTTTATACAATTTGACATAAATGACTACTACTTTTCTATCTCCCCAGTCACCCTTAATAAGGCATTATCCTTTGCCCCAAATCATTCGGATCTTTCAACAGATGCAATTGAAATAATACTAGCCACTAGACGAACTATCATTAAATTCGACAACAGCTACTGGGAGAGAAAAAATAGACTCAATAACTTCAATATTACTATGGGATCGAACGACTCAGCCCAGATCACAGACTTGGTTGGAATTTATATAGCATATTTCTTACATAGGGAATTTGGTAACTTACAAGGTGGAATCTATAGAGATGATACTCTACTTTTAGCTAGAAACGTAAATAGCCAAAACTTAGAAAGATTAAGGAAGAAAATTAGAAAATTATTTAATAACTTAGGCCTAAGCATTACTTTTGAACCCAACTCTAAAAAAGTCAACTTCTTGGACGTATCGTTTAACCTTAACTCAGGACTAATAGAACCCTTCCATAAAAATAATGAACATTTAGCTTACATTGACTATAATTCGAACCATCCTAGATCCATAATTAACTCCATAGCGCATAGTATATCCCTTCGAATCTCGCGCCTATCTTCTAACCATGAATTTTTTAATGAACACGCTAGCTACTACAACTTAGCTTTACATAAGGCAGGCCATAAAGAACGACTCAAATACATACCTGATACAAAAAATAACAACACACTTATTGGTAACGATACATCCCACAACCATAGAATCAACAAACCTAGGTCTAAACGCATAAATAGGCAGCATATACCTAATTTAAATAAACAAAATGCTAATACGAATACCACTAGCGGACATAGGAGATACAGAAATAGAAACTACTTATGGTTTAATCCAATGTTTAACTCCTCTATTAAAACTAAGCTCCCTCTCACTTTCTTTAAATTAGTTGACAAACACTTCCCTAAAATACATAAATATCATAAAATCTTTAATAGAAAAACTATCAAACTATCATACTCCACTGCTAACAACATAGAATCGCACATTCACAAAATTAACTACATAAGAATTCATAATCAATGTAGCCCCCAGATAAGTTCCATATCACCAAATACAGAATACACACATATTACATCATCGCAACCAAATACACGCCAAAGAACACCATCACAATACACCAACAAACCTAATTCGCAGCCCATACATAACAATCTTCAAAATCATATAGTAGAACCGGCGCATAGGAAAGCATTTCTATGCAATTGCCACTTACCTGGCAATTGCCCTCTACTAAACAGATGCCTTGAGAAAAACATAGTATACTCGTGTACTATCAACTCAGGTAGCTTGGCATGGTATTACATTGGTTCCACAGCTGGTGTTTTAAAAAAACGGTGGTATGATTAATAAGAATCAATCAAATACAACAACTCTTGCCAATAAAATATGGCAACTCAAGAATGCAGGCATTAAATACGAGATCAGCTGGAAAATAATACTGTCAACTGCTAAAGCCTATCAAACTGGTATGTCCCATTGTAGGCTCTGTAATATGGAGCTCTTCCAAATTCTTAATTTTCGTAAAACCCTTCTTAACAGCAGAATTGAGCGAACTATCTTTTGCCAGCATAAATCAGCATCGAAGTTCCTGAAATTTAGACCAACTTAACTCCATTTTCTACTCCTTATTCCTTGTTATACCTTTAGCACTTATTACGATATCAAATTATCACAAGCTTCAAATTACGTAAGAATAACTTAAAAACATTTGTATTAACATCATTATTTTAATTTTTATTTGAATTTACATCATTTATTATCTTGTATATATACACCTTTCACCATTTGTCTTTGTATTTCTCCACTTAAACATACTTTATATCGATAATTTTATCCTATAATATAATACATCTCAAACTAGCTATTTTACATAGTAATGTATATTCGTCCGTATGTTTCTTTTCTCTCTTCTTCATATCCCCATATTCACGACTAATTTCTATCCTCCTCTGCTCCCTCATCCCTCTTAATCTTCCTCTATTTCTTTCTCATCTTCCTTACTTATCCTTCCTCTTTGCCTATGCTATATCCCCTCCTTCTCTCTTTCTATATATATCTTTATTATTATTAAAATTATATTTCTTTTGATGTGATAGTTTGATTTCGTAACTTTTGCCGGTTATACATTTAACTATATCTTCGTTCCTTCTTTCGTCATTTTCTTTCCTTCTCTCTCATTTCCATCTGTCCCCCTTCCTTTATTTATTTATTATTAATACTATTATTGATGTAGTAATTTGAATTTTTTAAATTTACCGTTACACATATATTTTATATTTCTTAATAGTCTCTGATGAAATGATTAAACTTAGATATTTTGTAAATTGATTTATACTGTCTCCAGTATTTAGCAATTTATAGACAATTCTGTCATGGAAATTTGTACTGTCAACCATGTTATTCTTCACTTTTTTATTACTCCAAGATATATTTACATAGGAATACAAGCGAAGTCATAAAATCGTCACCAACGTAAACTTCTTGTTGAGTCACACAGCACCGTACGCTTAAACTGTCCATAATAAGTAGTTTTCATAGACTCTTATCTGATTACCTTTAAAGATTTATCGTTATCCTATCATCATCATCATCATCACCGTTTTACGTCCGTTCTTCCACGCTAGCATGGGTTAGACGGGTTGTCCTGTTGTGGGCAGTGTCTGGTCGGCTGACCATGCTTTGCTCATACAGGAACTGATCTGGCTTGATTTCTACAGCTGGATGCCCTTCCTAACACCAACCTCATTTACAGTGAGTGCTGGGTGCTTTTTCGTGGCGCCTACACGTCCACTTTACAGTGTGGGCTGGGTGCTTTTTTGCCGTGGCACCTCCACGACTACCTTGCGCTGGGGGGGCATATTGTTTATATGCTTCAGCATGTACCCATGGGAGGTCGGGTACCCTGTATTACTGCGTGACGCCAGAAGTCACGGTCGTGTGTCATTGACTTTGAGAGGTGTAGTTGGGTAAGGTCGGCTTTTATCACCTCATCCCAGGTCATCTTGGGTCTCCCCACTCCGCGGTTTCCATCAACTTCTAGTGCTCTGCACCTTTTTATGCAGCTGTCATCCTTCATACGCATCACATGTCCATACCAGCGTAACCGCCTCTCCTGCACGCAGCATTTGATTCCTCTTTTGCTCAGTCTCTCTCTCAATTCCTTTATGCTTTGTCGTTCACGTATATTACTGTTACACATCCATCGGAGCATGCAGGCTTCGTTTCTCTCTAATCTACGTAAGTCTTCCACCTTCAGCGCCCAGGTCTCACTACCATGCAACATCGCTGTTCGGATACACGCATCATACAGTCTGCCTTTCATTCTGAGGGAGAAGCCTTTTGCAGCTAGCAGTGGTAGTAGTTCCCTAAACTTCTTCCATCCCGTTCTTACCCTAGTTATTGTACTTTCTGAGCACCCACCTCCGTTGCTAATTCGGTCACCTAGGTAGCAGAAGCTGTCTACTGTTTCTACAGGGCCCTCCCAGAGATTGGTGGTACTTGTTTCCTGTGGCTGTTTGCTGCTTGCTGTTTCAGCACAGCTGCTGCATGTGAATCCTACATTCTTAATTAAGCTTCCTGAGATCCCGCTACATCTCTTGTGTACCCATTGTTTGCATTTGGGGCAGAGAATGGAGTTCCTACCTACACCTTTCCTACATACTGAGCAAGGCCATTTCCCTGAGGGGATCTGGGTTCTGTTTTCTCGTCTACTTATAAGGACCTTAGTCTTTGTCATGTTGACTTTGAGGCCCTTTCTCTCTAGTCCCTGCTTCCAGGTTTGGAATTTATTCTCTAGTTCTACCATAGATTCAGCTATGAGTGCGAGGTCATCAGCATACAGGAGTTCCCATGGGCATCCGGTCTTAAACTCCTCCGTTATTGCCTGCAGGACTATGATGAACAGGAGAGGGCTAAGAACAGAGCCCTGGTGGACCCCAACCTGTACGCTAAATTCCTCGCTATACTCATTGCCAATCCTAACTTTGCTGACTGCTCCCCTATACATGGCTTGTACCGCTTTCACAAGCCATTCATCTACTCCTAGTTTTCTAAGAGCCCACCAGATTACTGCACGTGGAACTCTGTCAAAGGCTTTCTCAAGGTCGACAAATGCCAAGTAGAGTGGCTTACTTTTAGCTAGGTACTTTTCCTGTAATTGCCTCACAAGGAAGAGGGCATCAGTGGTGCCTTTCCCTGGTACAAACCCAAATTGCATCTCGTCTATATTCACCCGGTCCCTAATCAGCTGTGCTATAACTCTTTCTGTTACTTTCATGACCTGGTCCATCAACTTTATACCTCTATAGTTTCCTCTATCTAGTGCATCGCCTTTACCTTTGTAGCAGTTGACAATGATGCTACTGCACCAATCTTTTGGTATGGCCCCCTCTAGTATTACCTGGTTAACGATACGTGTGGTTATAGTGTGACCTACAGACCCAGATGCCTTCAGCATCTCGGCAGCTATACCCGATGGACCGGTTGCCTTCCCTATCTTCATATCTCTGATTGCCTTACTTACTACGCTGCCGCTGACTTGTACTGCTGGTCCCTCTATAGGGTCTACGTGGGGTAGGGTCTCTTCTTCCCATGCATTCTCCTCATTTAGTAATCTATCATAATGACTCTTCCATGCATCTTTCTTTTCAGCACTTGTGAGGGCAAGCTCACCTTTATCATTCCGGATACACTTCTCTCCAATGACAACACAACTATCTCTGACACACTGCCTCGCAATCTTGAATACCTCCTGTTTCTGGTCCTCACGTTGTAAAACATGCTTGAATTTTCTATCCTCTGCTTCCCTCCTAGCTAAGTATACTTGTCGCCTAGCTTCCCTCTTGGTCTCTATGTAATGTACCCTGCTCCCCCCGTTCTTCCATTCTTTCCATGCCTGTCTCTTGGCCTTGACTGCTTCATCTACCTTATTGTTCCACCACCAAGTCACTCTCCTCCTGCTTGAGGTCTTACTCCAGCCACAAACCTCATCCGTCGCCTCTAGTAAGTTATTTTTTAGGAACTCCCAGTTCTCTTCTACGTTAAATGTCTCTATCTGTTCTTCTTTACTGTCGTAGGCGTTGAGTAAAATATCTTTAAATCTGTTACTGGTTGAGGGGACTTTCAGCTTCCAGATCTTTCTTCTCCAGGTTGGCCTCTGTTTCAGGGCTTGTCTAGTTCTGACCGTGAGGTCACTGACAACTAAGCTATGTTGGGATGTACATTCCTCACTAGGGAAGGCTTTTGTGTTTACGACCGTCCATCTGTCACGTCCTCTGATGAGGATAAAATCTAACTGACTAGAGTGCTCCCCTGATCTATAGGTGATCAGGTGGTTGTCGGGTTTTTTAAAGTTTGTGTTACATATCGACATGTCATTGGCGTCGCAGAATTCTAGAAGTCTGAATCCTTCCTCATTCCTTGTGCCAACTCCATGGCCTCCATGTACTCTATTGAAGCCGTCGCAGTGTTTACCTACGTGTCCGTTAAAATCTCCTGCAATGATTAGGAAGTCCTTGTCGTCTGTTAGAGCAGTAGTGTGTATTAGGGACTCGTAAAACCTATCCTTAAGTTCGTCTGGCAGCCCCGATTGGGGTGCGTAAGCTGATATTATTGTGGTAATTGTCTTATTCAGGACTAGTCTGAGTTTAATGATTCTTGCATTTACCCTGTACACTGAGATTACTTTATCTACCCACTTGTCAGCTAATAGTATACCTACACCACCCATCCCATCGTCATTTCCCACCCAGAAAAATTTGTAGCACTAGCTTTTTCCTACAAGGACTCTAGCAGACCCTCCTCTCCATCTAGTCTCTTGCACACAGCATACATCAACTTCCTTTCGCTCTAGCATTTCTACGATTTCTCCTGCTCTTCCTTTCATTGAGCCTACATTGATGGTACCAACTCGGAGTTTTGGGCATTTGTCGACACTCGTAGGGGAGCGTCTCTGGGTTGGCGCTTCACGTGGGTGCTTGGTAGCTCGCAGATTCATATTTCATCTATTGATTCAGAGTTGCTCGTGTATTCCCAGCTCATCCATCCATAACGGTGGGAAATATGAGGGCTAGAAGAACAGTGGTGGTGGGGTAATGGCAGGGTGTGTTGGGATGCGCCAGAGGAGTTAGTTAGGCAGGTAGTAGCAGCAGCAGTGGAAATGGCATGCTAGGTTTGATTGGTCGAATAGACTATGGTGGTGTGTGGGGGTGGGGGGGGGAGGGAAATTGTGAGGTAGGAACTGAGGGTCGCATGGTAAATAACTGAGAGAGATACAATAGGATTAGAATACCGCATGGTAAATATCCAAGATAATACTACATCAGTGTCATGAAAAACTACTAAGAGAAACCCTCGAAAATTTAATACAGCAGGGAACATCATAATATTAACAACAATATGTAGGCTAAAATACCTTCGTAGATTAGATGGATGGCTGGAAAAATTGGAATCAACTCTAGTGATACATTTTAGCAGAGAAGAATGGGAAAGTGTCTTATCTCTTCAATATTTTCAGATTGAATGAATTAGGTTAAAGACAGGGTAGTAAGCCTTAAAGAAGTGCATAGAGAGGGGGGGGGGGGGGTAGGAACTGAGGGTCGCATGGTAAATAACTGAGAGAGATACAATAGGATTAGAATACCGCATGGTAAATATCCAAGTTAATACTACATCAGTAAAATTAACAATAATAACGTCATGAAAAACTACTAAGAGAAACCCTCGAAAATTTATCGCTAATACAGCAGGGAAAATTTAACGCTAATACAGCAGGGAACATCATAATATTAACAACAATATGTAGGCTAAAATACCTTCGTAGATTAGATGGATGGCTGGAAAAATTGGAATCAACTCTAGTGATACATTTTAGCAGAGAAGAATGGGAAAGTGTCTTATCTCTTCAATATAAAAGCAGCGATTCTTTGCTTAAACATAATATAGATATATATATATAATATATATATTTATATACTTGTTTATATATATATATATATATATATATATATATATACATATATATATATATAGTAATAATAATAAATTTGAAGACTAAAATCCAAAGAGAGCTCGATAAGGATAAATATATATCAGATATATAAGAACCGTAGAGCAAATATTTATTAAAATAACAGATTAAAGTTTAAGCAAAGAATCGCTGCTTTCACCCTTAACGGGATCTTCTGAAACTAAAAAAGTCAATCTGTGAACGCAGGAGTATATATTTCAAAAACCGTTGCAACCGAAGGAAGACAGGAAGACGATACTTTGGTTCGTGGAAACGTTCCCTGGCAAAGAACGGAAAAAAACGAAAATAATACGTCATTATTTGGTGCAGTGAAAACAATTACACGCGAAGACAAAACCACATTTATGTTATAAATGAAGTCGTAGACTAATATTATATTAGGTGGTTCATGAAAACGTTCTCTGGCAATGAACGGAAAAAAACGAAGATAATATGTCTTTTCCGTTCATTGCCAGAGAACGTCTCCATGAACCACCTAATAGAATATTAGTCTACGACTTCATTTATACCATAAACGTGGTTTTGTCTTCGCGTGTAATTGTTTTCACTGCACCAAATAATGACGTATTATTTTCGTTTTTTTCCGTTCTTTGCCAGGGAACGTTTCCACGAAACAAAGTATCATTTTCCTGTCTTCCTTCGGTTGCAACGGTTTTTGAAATATTTACTCCTGCGTTCACAGATTGACTTTTTTAGTTTCAGAAGATCCCGTTAAGGGTGAAAGCAGCGATTCTTTGCTTAAACTTTAATCTGTTATTTTAATAAATATATATATATCAATGATATTAATAAATGGAAACTATATTTATAAAACCATATTTATTCTATTATATTTCAAGGGTACCAAAACTTTGGTACGCTCTCATCAGATAAAATACAAAGTTTGTTTTATAAATATTGACATATCCAGGAATGAGACCTTAACGGTTCAAGTTTTACCTGGATAGTAAAAGGAAAAAGGGGAAGAGAGGAAAAAAACAAATATTTCAAATTATTTAGATGAATATGCAAATAAGGTTGAGTCGTAGGGCTGAAAAAATGTTATTTTTAGACGCTAGGTAGATTTAAATAATTATTAGTATATATATATGTATGTGTAGGAAGAAAAAAGAGAATGAAAGAAAAGCTTGTATTTATATTACTATAATGTACGTGAATTTAAAAAGATTGAAACGTTAAGAATTAAAAGTTTGTTGGAGTGGTGGGATATGATTCCAGAATTAAAAAAATATTTAGCTAAATTATGAGTTATAATATTATATATATAATCAATTAGATTATATGAAGAATTATGGTTGTAAGTACATTTTATCTTATGTTACAACAGGTTGTAAGTATATAAATATCTATATAGATTAATCATCATCATCATCATCATCACTGTTTTACGTCCGTTCTTCCATGCTAGCATGGGTTAGACGGGTTGTCCTGTTGTGTGCTGTGTCTGGTCGGCTGACCATGCCTTGCTCATACAGGAACTGATCTGGCTTGATTTCTACAGCTGGATGCCCTTCCTAACACCAACCTCATTTACAGTGAGTGCTGGGTGCTTTTTCGTGGCACCTACACGTCCACTTTACAGTGTGGGCTGGGTGCTTTTTTTGCCGTGGCACCTCCACGACCACCTTGCGGTGTGGGGGCATATTGTTTATATGCTTCAGCATGTACCCATGGGAGGTCGGGTACTCTGTATTACTGCGTGACGCCAGAAGTCACGGTCGTGTGTCATTGTCTTTGAGAGGTGTAGTTGGATAAGGTCAGCTTTTATCACCTCATCCCAGGTCATCTTGGGTCTCCCCACTCCGCGGTTTCCATCAACTTTTAGTGCTCTGCACCTTTTTATGCAGCTGTCATCCTTCATACGCATCACATGTCCATACCAGCACAACCGCCTCTCCTGCACAAAGCATTTGATTCCTCTTTTGCTCAGTCTCTCTCTCAATTCATTTATGCTTTGTCGTTCACGTATATTACTGTTACACATCCATCGGAGCATGCAGGCTTCGTTTCTCTCTAATCTACGTAAGTCTTCCACCTTCAGCGCCCAGGTCTCACTACCATGCAACATCACTGTTCGGATACACGCATCATACAGTCTGCCTTTCATTCTGAGGGAGAAGCCTTTTGCAGCTAGCAGTGGTAGTAGTTCCCTAAACTTCTTCCATCCCGTTCTTACCCTAGTTATTGTACTTTCTGAACACCCACCTCCGTTGCTAATTCGGTCACCTAGGTAGCAGAAGCTGTCTACTGTTTCTACAGGGCCCTCCCAGAGATTGGTGGTACTTGTTTCCTGTGGCTGTTTGCTGCTTGCTGTTTCAGCACAGCTGCTGCTTGTGAATCCTACATTCTTAATTAAGCTTCCTGAGATCCCGCTACATCTCTTGTGTACCCATTGTTTGCATTTGGGGCAGAGAATGAGTTCCTACCTACACCTTTCCTACATACTGAGCAAGGCCATTTCCCTGAGGGGATCTGGGTTCTGTTTTCTCGTCTACTTACAAGGACCTTAGTCTTTGTCATGTTGACTTTGAGACCCTTTCTCTCTAGTCCTTGCTTCCAGGTTTGGAATTTATTCTCTAGTTCTACCATAGATTCAGCTATGAGTGCGAGGTCATCAGCATACAGGAGTTCCCATGGGCATCCGGTCTTAAACTCCTCCGTTATTGCCTGCAGGACTATGATGAACAGGAGAGGGCTAAGAACAGAGCCCTGGTGGACCCCAACCTGTACGCTAAATTCCTCGCTATACTCATTGCTAATTCTAACTTTGCTGACTGCTCCCCTATACATGGCTTGTACCGCTTTCACAAGCCATTCATCTACTCCTAGTTTTCTAAGAGCCCACCAGATTACCGCACGTGGAACTCTGTCAAAGGCTTTCTCAAGGTCGACAAATGCCAAGTAGAATGGCTTACTTTTAGCTAGGTACTTTTCCTGTAATTGCCTCACAAGGAAGTGGGCACCAGTGGTGCCTCTTCCTGGTACAAACCCAAATTGCATCTCGTCTATTTTCACCCGGTCCCTAATCAGCTGTGCTATAACTCTTTCTGTTACTTTCATGACCTGGTCCATCAACTTTATACCTCTATAGTTTCCTCTATCTAGTGCATCGCCTTTACCTTTGTAGCAGTTGACAATGATGCTACGGCACCAATCTTTTGGTATGGCCCCTTCTAGTATTACCTGGTTAACGATACGTGTGGTTATAGTGTGACCTACAAACCCAGATACCTTCAGCATCTCGGCAGCTATACCCGATGGACCGGTTGCCTTCCCCATCTTCATATCTTCGATTGCCTTACTTACTACGCTGCTGCTGACTTGTACTGCTGGTCCCTCTATAGGGTCTACTTGGGGTAGGGTCTCTTCTTCCCATGCATTCTCCTCATTTAGTAATCTATCATAATGACTCTTCCATGCATCTTTCTTCTCAGCACTTGTGAGAGCAAGCTCACCTTTATCATTCCGGATACACTTCTCTCCAATGACAACACAACTATCTCTGACACACTGCCTCGCAATCTTGAATACCTCCTGTTTCTGGTCCTCACGTTGTAAAACATGCTTGAATTTTCTATCCTCTGCTTCCCTCCTAGCTAAGTATACTTGTCGCCTAGCTTCCCTCTTGGTCTCTATGTAATGTACCCTGCTCCCCCCGTTCTTCCATTCTTTCCATGCCTGTCTCTTGGCCTTAACTGCTTCATCTACCTTATTGTTCCACCACCAAGTCACTCTCCTCCTGCTTGAGGTCTTACTCCAGCCACAGACCTCATCCGTCGCCTCTAGTAAATTATTTTTTAGGAACTCCCAGTTCTCTTCTACGTTAAATGTCTCTATCTGTTCTTCTTTACTGTCGTAGGCGTTGAGTAAAATATCTTTAAATCTGTTACTGGTTGAGGGGACTTTCAGCTTCCAGATCTTTCTTCTCCAGGTTGGCCTCTGTTTCCGGGTTCGTCTAGTTCTGACCGTGAGGTCGCTGACAACTAAGCTATGTTGGGATGTACATTCCTCACTAGGGAAGGCTTTTGTGTTTACGACCGTCCATCTGTCACGTCCTCTGATGAGGATAAAATCTAACTGACTAGAGTGCTCCCCTGATCTATAGGTGATCAGGTGGTTGTCGGGTTTTTTAAAGTTTGTGTTACATATCGACATGTCATTGGCGTCGCAGAATTCTAGAAGTCTGAATCCTTCCTCATTCCTTGTGCCAACTCCATGGCCTCCATGTACTCTATTGAAGCCGTCGCAGTGTTTACCTACGTGTCCGTTAAAATCTCCTGCGATGATTAGGAAGTCCTTGTCGTCTGTTAGATCAGTAGTGTGTATTAGGGACTCGTAAAACCTATCCTTAAGTTCGTCTGGCAGCCCCGATTGCGGTGCGTAAGCTGATATTATTGTGGTAATTGTCTTATTCAGGACTAGTCTGAGTTTAATGATTCTTGCATTTACCCTGTACACTGAGATTACTTTATCTACCCACTTGTCAGCTAATAGTATACCTACACCACCTATCCCATCGTCATTTCCCACCCAGAAAAATTTGTAGCACTGGCTTTTTCCTACAAGGACTCTAGCAGACTCTCCTCTCCATCTAGTCTCTTGCACACAGCATACATCAACTTCCTTTTGCTCTAGCATTTCTACGATTTCTCCTGCTCTTCCTTTCATTGAGCCTACATTGATGGTACCAACTCGGAGTTTTGGGCATTTGTCGACACTCGTAGGGGAGGGTCTCTGGGTTGGCGCTTCACGTGGGTGCTTCGTAGCTCGCAGATTCATATTTCATCTATTGATTCAGAGTTGCTCAAATGTATTCTCAGCTCATCCATCCATAACGGTGGGAAAATTGAGGGCTAGAAGAACAGTGGTGGTGGGGTAATGGCAGGGTGTGTTGGGCTGCGCCAGAGGAGGAGAGAGTTAGTTAGGTAGGTAGTAGCAGCAGCAGCAGCAGTGGAAATGGCATGCTGAGGTTTGATTGGTCGAATAGGCTATGGTGGTGTGTGAGGGTGGGTGGGAGGGAAATTGTGAGGTAGGCACTGAGGGTCGCATGGTAAATAACCGAGAGAGATACAATAGAATTAGAATACCGCATGGTAAATATCCAAGTTAATACACCAGTAAAATTAACAATAATAACGTCATGAAAACTACTAAGAAACCTTCGAAAATTTATCGATAAAACAGCATTAATATTAACAACAATATATAGACTAAAATACCTTCGAAGATTAGTATGGATGGATGGCTGGAACGAATTGAAATCAACTCTAATGATACATTTTAGCAGAGAAGAATGGAAAAGTGTCTTATCTCTTCAATATTTTCAGATTGAATAAGGTTGGATAGGTTAGAGATAGGGCAGGTGTATAAATATAAATATTATTGACTAGCAGTGGTACCCAGCGTTGCACGGGATAAGGTATTTTGGAACGCGGGCCGCCAACAGACCTAATCGTGGAAAACTGCATGCCTGGACAATATGTAAAGAAAATAAACCGAATACTCTGATGGCTGGATAATCTTTAAGATTTTACTCGATGAAGCAGGAAAATTGCAGGTTTTCACCTAATGCGGGCCCTAGGGGATCAAGAAAATGAATTTTTTTTATGTGCCTTGAAATTTCGGGAATATCGGCTAGACGTGACGCCTCAAAAAAGCCCTAAAAAGCTGAAAAAAATGAAGTTTTTCACCTAATGTGGGCCCTAGGCCATAAAAAAGTTGGATTTTCTTTGCTCACGGTATGAAGAAGAGACTGACTAATACATAGTTACAATTTCAAGGAAATTGGTCTGACGTAACACCTCAAAAAACACCTGAAAAAAGGCAGTTTTTCATCTAGGGGATCAAAAAGTTGAATTTTTATGTGCATAACACTCCCTGAAACAAGTAATACACATGTAAAGTTTGAAAAAAGTCGGTTGGGTATTTCTCGAGTTTTAGGAATTCAAACTCACAGAAACACACACACACACACACACACAGGCAGACACCCTTAGGGAAGTGACGTAATGCAGACAGCCAGACATACAGATAGATATTATAAGGGCGCGACGTTATATGTATGTATCTATCTAAAAAGCGAAAGACTAAGAATTATAGAGAGAGATCGCTAAATCGCCTAATGCGGTCCCTAGAGCATTGAAAATTTGAAATTTATTTTTGCTAAGAACACTCCCTGAAACATAAGCATTACATGTGTAAAGTTTGAAAACAGTCGGTTGGGTGTTTCTCGAGTTTTAGGGATTCAAACTCACACACACACAGACAGACATCCTCAGTTTTATATATAGATGATTATATAGATATAAAACACACATATTAATTTGTTTACATTTCTAATATGAGTTACAAAGGATGTTGATTTTACATTTTAAATATATATTTAAGAAAAAGACGTAGTTTAAATTATAAGAGAAGAGCAATTTGTAGATTCAAATATTTTCATCAAACATTGAAAATATTTACAGAACAATTATTAATTTAGCGAAATTACATATAATTTATCATACAAGTTATTATATATATGTTTGCTCAATTGTAAAGGAAAAGATGACTCCAATATTATTTGTTAAACTATTAATATTAGATTTGATGAATAATTTTATTAGAAAAGGCGGAAAGTATGTAGAGAAAATTATATATTATTTTGTGTGAGATTATAAGGTATTTTATATTACATGGTTTCAAGGATGAGAATTTCAATTATATATGTATTATCTACGTCGAAAGGTGTGTGAAAAGTTTGAAGATTAAAGAGAGGAAAAATGTATTATTAGATAAGTCAAGAGTGCATTTCGAAGAACTATCGTAAAAAGGATATCTTTCAGAATATCAATTAAAAAGTATCAATCTAAAAAAAAATATATAAATCTAAAAAATAGATTAAGAAGAGTATCATTAGGAAAAGAATATCAATTGGTAAAAATACTAAATTTAAGAAGAAAAAGAGCATTTAAAAAATTAAAAAAACAAAAAAAAAAACAAAAAAAACCTCACCAAACAACAGAATAATTTTAAAGTCAAGTGTAATGAATATTATAGATTAAAAATACTCCGGAAAGTGGATTTTTGGCGATGTCTGCAAGAACTGAATAATTCTCTTTTTAAAATAATAGAATTTTGACAGTTAATTATATAAAAAATTTCCTCAATACACAAATGACAGATTCTTGAGAAAGCCATATTTCGGTATGCAGGTGCTTTCGAAATCATTCCCCAAGATATTGAATAGTCTCTATTATTGTCCTTTAAATTCCAAATTAGATGTGAAAGTGAAGTGGAAGATTTTTTATTGGACCTATTAATATGTTAACACCATAACATGCTAACCATCCAAACAGACACATACATACAGACACACACATACAGACACACATAACACCCTCTAGTATATTTAAAAATAAAAACCAGAGCTAAATAGACCTTAACATATGTTAATACTCTAACACCTTAACATGCTAACCATACCCCCCCCCCACAACATACACACACTCATATAACACCCATGCACACACACACATAACTCCCTCCTCCATTTCTACTAATGGAATCATTTTCCTACACACTCACACACACACATCACACAAATAAAAATATATATCTCTATTTTCTTTATTTCAATAGAAATTCTGAATTTTGACACTTCAGCCATACTCACTGAACCAGAACAATTCTCCCCATCCCTTTTTTCTTGACCATTATCTTTTGTTTGGCACAAAACTCTCTATGCCAAATCATGTGACTGTGAAAACGGCTGCAAAGAACCTTCAGATAGGAACTGGCGTGAAATTTAATGTACTTATTCACACGATAGTCATAAGCAATGAAATTACATTTATAAAAAAACATCATTTTTGAGCCACTTTTTTAATTGAAAATGACGATAAAGAACCCTCAAACATGAACTGGCACCAAAGTTGATGTGCTTATTCATGTGATTGCATCAATTAACCAAATTTCACTCATAAAAAACAATCTGAGCCCCCTTTTTTTAAAGGAAAATACAATAAGAACTTTGTAACGTGAACAGGCGTGAAATTTATTTCTATTTATTATATTTATTCATGTGACAGTAATCAATCAACCAAATTACTTTTCTAAAAAACCTAGCATTCTGAGCCATTTTTTTTCCACATAAACCAGAAGTAACATTTGAACACGCAACCAGATGTGAGAAAAACCATGAACCCTCCATCTGAGTTCTACTTTTGAAAAGCATAAGAACTGTGAAACCGGTAAAGGAAACAAATAAATATTCTTAAAAAGACTCCAGTTGCATTTTCGATTTCATCTTTTTTCCTTATTTATATATATACTAGCAGTGTATCCCGGCGTTGCACGGGTAAGAACATTGGTAATACCACCTCCAATGAGAAACGTTTATTTGTGAGTGCCTGTTAAAAACTCACGAAAATATATCGACAGGAAACTTGTTTTATTTGGAGAAAATTAAAAAGTTGAAAGTACAGTTTAGCTGTCTACGTGCATTGTTCATAGAAATATTGTTGAGCACCTTCTTTTTATACTCCCCTGTTTTGGCCTTTTGGAGTAAATGTGAAAGAGAAAGTCACAGGTTAAGTTGGCAGAAGGTTCCAGTATCATAGCAGTAAGGCATAGGCTACTTACCTCAAAAGTTCATTCGCACTCTTTCCACTAAGTTACTCTTTCTCTCTATCCCTGTCGGTGCAGTCCCTTGCGAATTTCTCGTGTAGGCCTGGTGTAGATTTGCACTGATCCATCTGTCCGATGCACATGTCCGCTTTGTACGGCTTTTGGAGGAAGGAGTGACCAGCAGTATGTTGTTCAGTATTATTATGAAAAGGTGTAGCAGAGAATCCCCCGTGAACTAACAGCTCGGGAGGAAACTGCTTACCTCGAAGATTCATTTGCCATCGTTCTTGTCAATGCTCCGTTTAGTTGGTATTTGTTGGTCTACAGTTAGATGAATGATGTACAAAGGGTTAATATTGGCAAGAAGTTTTTTGAATAATAAAAGACGGGTTAAAGCGACCTACAATGTATCTGTGTTCGACCTTCGCCCCTCCCCCATCCCCTCCACCCCCACCCTCCTTTGCCTCGCCGAGCTGGTCCTCATTCTCAACTGTTTCTCCTTCTCGGGTGAGTTTTACCAACAGGTCACGGGGGTAGCCATGGGTACAAGAATGGGCCCAAACTATGCCAACCTTTTCGTTGGCCATGTTGAGGCCCAAATCTTTGCCCAGTACACCGGCCCCATGCCTGAACTGTACGGTATCGACGACTGTATCGGAGCCACGACCCTCATCCGAGAACAGCTCGACTCCTTTCTCTCCTTCTTCTGCTCCTTCCACCCCTCCCTCCACTTCACCACCTCTATCTCCACCACTCACGTCCACTTCTTAGACATCTCCGTCGCCTTCGACCCCTCCCACCACTCCCTCGTCACCTCCGCCTTCTTCAAACCCACCTCTTCCCACTCCTACCTCGACTTCACCTCTTCCCACCCCACCCACACTAAACTCTCTATTCCCTACTCCCAACTTCTCAGGATCCGCCGCCTCTGTAGCCGAGATGCTGACTTTGAGTCCCAGGCCCTTTCCCTAGTCAGCCATTTCATCTGCAGAAGTTACCCCCCTCTCTCGTCCACACCGCTCTCACCTGCGCCCGTGCTGTCCACCGCTCCACCACCCTCACCCCACGCTACCGCCCACCGTCTCCTCTTCCTCATCACCTACCACCCCTCCACCATACCCCTCCACCGCACCATCCTCTGCCTCTTCCGACGCCTCCAGTCCGACCCCTCCACACCCCACATCTTCCCTGCCCCACCACTCCCCTCCTTCAAACACGCATGCAATCTCCGCACCCTCCTCGTCCACAGCTCCCCCCAACCCACACTCCCCCCGTTCCCTTCCCTATTCCAGGCCCTGCTGCAACACCTGTCCCCACATCACCAACACCACCACCTTCCAGGGTCCCAACGGCCACTCTCTCTGTCCGACATGCCTTCCGCTGCACCTCCTCCAACCTAGTCTACAGACTTCGCTGCACGGAGTGCAGCGCAACTTATGTCGGACAGACTGGACGTCGCCTGGCGGACCGGTTTACCGAACACCTCCGAGATATTCGTCTCGGTAGTTCCCCCATCGCCCGCCACTTTGGTGCCCCTGGACATTCCGCACACCACCTCACAGTCTGTGGCCTACTCCAATGCCACGGAACACCCGCCACTCTCCTCAGGGTCGAACAACGAACCATCTTCACCCTACAGACCCACACTCCCCCCGGCCTGAACTCACCACCCTTATTCCTTTAGCCTTCGACCACCCCTTCCCCCCACACATCCCCCACTAACACCACTAACACACCCCTCCTTTTCACCGCCCACCCCACAACTAACAATACTAACACCTCCACCCTACACCCGACCACCCTTCCCCAACTAACATACTAACATCCCTCCCTTCTTCTCCCCCCTCCCCTTATCACACGCACACACCCACCGGTACATATATACACGCGCTCACACTAAACACACACCCTACTACCACCACTAACCCTCACCCCCACACATCCACCCCACCACCCTGCAACTAACATCACTAACACCCCCCGACACCACGCACACGAACACACACACCCACTTACACCACCCACTCTACACACCCTACCACCACTGACCCCCACTCACACCCGCATTCAACCCTTTCCCCACCTCCAGTATACTAACACCCACTTCACCACACACACACCAGTACACTACACTCCCTCCACCGGCCCCCACACCCTTCTCTCCCTGCTCCACCCACACCCTTTCTCACACACACACATCCCACTAACACCTCTACTAATACACACTCACCCCTTCCTCACTCCAACTTTCACACCTACCCATCCTCTCCCCTGTCCACCGCACCTCCACACACACTGACACACCGACTTTCTTCACTTACCATTCTCCCCGACTGCTGCTATGCTCTTATCTCTGACCACCTCCCCGCACACACAGACACACAACCCTCCTCCTGCCTAGACCCTCTGACCACTTCCTGTTGCGCGCGCACTCCACATCTCCCCTCTTCCGACCAACCACGGATTACACATATTGAACATCGATCCCTAGAATCCACCACATCCCAAGGATATTACCCAGCATTCCACCACATCCTCTACGGAACTACCTTAAGGACTCACCCACTGACATACACTCAAAAAAATTTTTTTCCCACATGCCACCTACATCCACAACACGCATAAACACCACACACACACATGCGTACCACCACATATTTACACACTCAGCCTCCGGAATCCTCTTCCACCACCCCTCTGACCCCTCCCCATCCACACACGCACACACACACACACCGACCTACACCCCACCCCACACACACCTCTTCCTGAACATGCAACCCCGTTCTTCCCCCAACTCTTACTTTCACATACACACACACACACGTACACCTACACACACACACCACCTTCAGCCCTCCCCACTCAGACACCCCACCTCCCTCTCCCCACTCCACCCGCCACCACCCCTACACGCCCCACACCCTTCCACCACCTGTTTTACTTCATGTTTATTTTTATTTTTATTATGCTTTTATATTTAATTTCATTTGTACCGTTTCCTCTCACCCCTTTTTTCTATATGTCTCTCCACCACTCCCCTACACACCCTTGGAACTCTCTTCCCACACACTTTTCACCTGAAGAAAGGCTTATGCCCGAAACGTCGTTCCCCACCACCACCCCCACTCTCAAGAGCGTGAAACTAATAAACCTTTGTTCGTACTGCCTCTCTGTTTTGTTCCCGTTCAATTTTTTACTATATATATATATATATATACACAGATATATATATATATACTGTATATATGTATATATGTGTGTATGTATGCATATATATATATATATATATATATATATACACACATGTGTGTGTGTATGTGTGTGTGTATGTATGTATGTGTATATATATGTGTGTGTGTGTATACATATATTTGTATGTGTATATTTATATATATGTATATGTGTATATATATATATATATATATATGTATATGTCTTTGTATATATATATATATATATATATATATATATATATGTAGAAGGTGAGTTTTATTGTAGCACAATAAAGCAATGCAAATATCGGATAAGTAGCACTCAACAGTTTATAGGACTGGAGTATAAATAATATAAAATCAAAAGATGGTTAAAAGAGTTGCATGTATTTTATTATGCGCATTTCAAAAACAAATATCATCATGGGATGATATTTGCGTTCTCATCAGATAAAATAGGGAGACATTATATGAAGCTTAAAAAATGTTGATTTAACACTCACTGCTCGCAAGTGTTTTTTAAGCTTCATATGTCTCCCTATTTTATCTGATGAGAATGCAAATATCATCTCATGATGATATTTGTTTTTGAAATGCGCATAATAAAATACATGCAACTCTTTTAACCATCTTTTGATTTTATATTATACTAGCAGAATGGCCCGGCGTTACTCGGGATTTGCCCTAGGGTTCTTATATATTTGATATATATTTATCCTTATTGACCCTCGTGAAATAAATACGTTTATTTATATTTTGTTATTGTGTATGCAAAAATATCTGTACACGAATATATAATTATATATATATCTACTTATATATATAACCAGCAATTTCTCTGTCTGTCTGTCCGACAGTGGAAACACGTGCGCGCGTGCGAATGTTTTTTGCACACGCGTAGAGAGAGAGTGAGAGTGAAAGAAAGAGACAGACAGACTACGAGAGGGAGAGAGAGAGAGTGAATAGACGCTAAAACACGTGCTACAGAAATATTACCTTCCCCTTCCTTTCTCCATTTTGGTACTACCAAGAGAAACACTGTCGCTATAGAAACATTACCTTCCCCTCTCCACTGACTTTGGTCACTGAGGCCGAGGGAATCGCTGGTTGCTATAGAGACACCTTGCACAAGCCAGAAGTAACCAGTTCGAGGCGGTTCTGACTTGACACCATGCGAAGAAGGTTGCCATTGAATTTGTGGTTTGAAGAAGGTTGCCATTGAATTTGTGGTTGTTGCTGCTGATAATAAAGACCATTTGAAGAAGGTTGCCATTGAATTTGTGGTTGTTGCTGCTGATAATAAGGACCATTTGAAGAAGGTTGCTGCTGATGAGGTAATTTATTAATCAGATTGCGCAGTTCCATAACCTACGTTTGATTTGTTCAATTTTTTTCTTCAATTTTTTTTTATTTCTTATTGAAAAAATATAAATAATAAAATAAGGTTAGAAATTTAAATACAATTAAATAAGATTTAATTTCCATTTCCAGCAGCCAATGTCCAGTGTTCAATTTCATGAAAAAATTGGAAATAATTCAAAAAATTGAAGTTTAACTTTTGAACATTTGTTTTAAATCAACATATCATATGTTGATTTAAAACTTCACTATTCACAAAGTGTTTTTTAACCTTCATATCATGTATCCCTATTTTATCTGACGAAAACGCAAATGTCATCTCATGATGATATTTGTTTTTGAAATGCGCATAATAAAATACATGGAACTCTTTTAACCATCTTTTGATCTTATATTATATATATATATATATGTAGAGGTTATATTTAATTTGTTGGGATACAACAAGCAAAATATTTTTATAACTGATAACAAATTATTGGAGTAAATATACAATATATTAACAAATGGAAACTATATTTTTAAAACCATATTTATTTCATTATACATATTTCAAGGGCCACCTGAGCAAACTTTCTGATGAAAGCGCACCATAGTTTGCTCAGGTGGCCCTTGAAATATGTATAATGAAATAAATATGGTTTTATAAATATAGTTTCCATTTGTTAATATATTGTATTATATATATATATTTATTTATTTTCCTGCTCTGTAAAACAACTGATGTTCTTACATTGAGCTATTTCTCTTACTGGTAATAAGGTAGTAGGAAATTACTGACCTTTCCTGTTTATAGTTGTTTATAGTATATACATAACTATAAATAGTATTATTATTATTATGTATATGTGTATATATGCGTGTGTATATGTATATATGTGTATATATGTATATATGTGTGCGTGTGTGTGTGTGTAAATGTAACAAAGATAATACGTCAGCAATGACGTGTTTGTCAGAATGTTGTTATCCAGACACCCAGACATACAGACAGATATTATAAGGGCTCGACGGAGATCGATAACCGGTGCCTAACTCCCCTTTAACAACAGAAAATTGAAAAATAAAAGCTGCAGTTAGTATCTTTAGACCGCAAGGAATATATAAATGCAAGTTTGAAGTCAATCGGAGTAGAAATGTGGATTTGTATAGACTTTGCAAAAATGAGGGGACACACAGACAACAACAGTGTTATATGTATATATATATATATATGTATATATATATATATATCCAGACCTATGCTAGCGTGGAAAATGGACGTTAAACGATGATGATGATGATGATGATTATATATATATATATATATACTTATATATATATATGGGATAACAAGTTATCGTTATAGGTAATCCAGTTAGAGGTAATCCGGTTAGAGTACTCTACGTCGTGGATGGTTTTAACGTACGGCTTTGTTTGACTCAACAAAATGTTTCCATAGTTATGCAGTGGTAATTTCTATGCAGGTTATACTTGGAGTAAGAAGAGTAACATGGTTGGCTGTACAATAAGGGCTTTATTTAAAGTACTGACAATTGTTTTGTTGATCAGGTGTGTCTAGAGTTCGCTAATCCCTTGAGGTTGCATCAATCGATCTCCAATACATTGTTTATCACTTGTCAACACATCAGAGCACATAGATATGATAATAATTCACTCGAGGCAAGACTTATATAGAAAAGTAGCGTAAAACAAAACAATAACATCAATAATAGAGCAGCGTATAATTAGAACAACAACAACATCAATAATAAAACATGTATGGTAAATAGATAGATAAGTTACAGATGTAAAAAGTGACAAGTAAGATACAATGTAGGGTACATTAAAAAATAATAAGAAGAAGAATAAAATGAGGAAATGGAAAATACAAAGAAATGAAAGAGTGATATGTTGTACTTAGAGTTAGATGTTAGTAGTTCCTAATAAAGTGTTCCTTGGTGCTAACATGAGAGGCCAGATTTTAGAAGTAGATAAATTTGTGTGGAGGGTCCAAGTAGAGTTGCCTGAATTCACAGTACACAGGTATACCATGCTCGAATCCAGGCATCTATTCCGTAGTGGCAACTTATCTGGTAATTTCCACCTACCAGATAAGTGGCCACTAATATATACTTATATATATATATATATACTAAGACGAGATATAACTCGCATCTTCACACTTTCAAAAATCACAATCTAGCTAACTCCACTTCTTTATCTACCTACATACACTCTTTGAAAACTAGGAATATACCATACATACAATACACCCCAGAACCCTTAATCTGATTATAATAAAGGCAATATACAATCTATAACTATATCTATTTAAATATAATTTTAAAACATTTCTTAAATCTAACCGATGTAATGGAAAGGGAAACCCCATATTAACACTCACAACACATCTACATTTAAACATTACCAGAACAATTATCACATTACATCCACCATAAACTCACATATTATCACAATTATCTCGCTACATATACATATCTTAATACTATAAACATTTCTGTACTACACAACAGCTTTATTTCTGCTTAAATTGTTTACTTAACTATTTATCTGATCCACACTCAACGTATGCATCAACAAAACTTTGTATATATGTATATTACACAAGTTGCTTCAAAATTTTCACTTTACATCCTACCCATGCATTCCTGACTGCTTAATACCCTATTACACCTATATTTTGTGATATCTTTGCCATATTGTGCTATATATATATACTTAATACCATTGCTTTCTTTCCATATTATTCTGTATATGCCTAATACCTCTGTAATCTTATTGTCTATATGCCTATGTACTAATAATGTCCTCCTTTGTGAGTAACTTTCTTTTATAATTCTTTTATAATCTTTATTATACCCATTGCTGCTGACCATAACATCTTCACTCTCTTTAAATATGACACTGTTGATAGCAACAATAATATCAACATATTTTTATGACTGTTCTGTAGAATAGGAGGTTAATTATAAGTTTAAACTTTGCCAATGCTCCGATGACTCCAAACGGCTGTTTGGAAGAAACGATTGTCAGCAATAAAATGTATCGAACATAGTTTTGATTGTTTTGAACTTTATACTTATTCTTATATATATATATATATATATATATATATACTTATTTATATACTGATATATATATTTATTTTTTATATATTTAAGGCCAGCCATGGATTCATCACTCAACATCGATGGGCAGAAACAATCCGTGCCTTTGTTAACTTGGATGCAGCTGGAGCTGGTGGATGGGAAATAGTGTTCCAGGCTGGTATGACACTACTATTACTACTATAACCACCACCACCACAACAAAAAACAACAACCATTAATTATTAGCCATTAATATTATGTCTTAGGATAGTGAATTGGCAAAATTGTTAGTGTTGGACAAAATGCCTTGTGGTATATATAAGAAACAAGAGTTCAAATCTTGAAGTCAACGTTGTCTTTCATCCTTCTGAGGATTGATATAATTGGCTGTTTCTCTCCTCTCACATCTGGCCTTGTGTTATTTTAGAAATTATTATCATTAATTAATTTGGCATTAGAAAGGGCATCCATCCATGGAAACCATACCAAAATATGGAGTAAATCAGCCAGATTCATCTCTCTGACCTGCTTATGAAGGGCTGTGATGACATGTCCAACACATGCTAATATGGAAAATGGGTGTAACATAATGATTATGATTCAATAATTTGTTTAAAATTATATTAGGTTGATCATATTCAGTACCAATTAACAGATGTAATAATTTATTTGTACTTGTTTGACCATATTATCTATGTTTTTTAGTGTCTTTTAGTCAGGCAAAATAATTACTAGTATTAAAAATTGGACTCTTTAGTACTTCTTTCATTAGACTAATTGAGGAAACATGTTTATATAGAACAATGATTTTTACTAACTGTTCAGTGTCTTTGTATGTGTGTGCATGTATATATAATCATCATCACCATAATTTTTACGTCCGTTTTTGCACAGTGGCATGGGTTGGACGGGTCCTTTTCAGCACAGCATCTCTCTGCTTGCCACATTCTTTCATCATCTCCTGTATGAATCTCAGCGATTTGAGATCAGTTTTTGCCACCTCTGCCCAGGTCTTCCTTGGTCTACCTCTACCGTGGCTTCCTTCCACTGGGATTTCCTGGCGATTCTTCACTCAGCAATCATCATCCATGTGCATCACATGTCCGTACCAACGCAGTTTTCTCTCTTGCAAACCACTTCGGATTTTTCTTAAACGCAGCTTCTCCCTTAGTTCATCCAAGCCCTGCCTTCCTTTCACATTTACATTACATAAAGCATGGTTGCTTCATTTCTCTCCAACCTATAGCTGTGTTCTATGTACCTGAAAGAGAAAGTGGTTGTGCGATTGCTTGATGACAGTCAAGGGGTTCTCACATATGGCTACTCTACCCACTTCTACTATGTGCAGCACTAACATGACTAGTGTTAGCCCTGTGTATGCAATTAGTGGAAATCATATTGGTCATGCTTTTCATAATTTGGCTGGGGTTTTGTGGCTGGCTGCCCTTCCTATCATCAACCACTTTACAGCGTGGACAGGGAGCATTATTTCTACTACCAGCACTAGAGAGTTTGTCTTACCAGACTTAACAGACCTCTCCACTCTGGATCAGTTTTATTTGAAGTGTCTACTCCCCTTAACAGGTAGCCTTCACTACGGCTTATAGAGCCCACGTCTGCTCTGTGCAGTTGTTTTTGTAAAATTGGAGTCACTGCCTTTCTAGACAGGTTGCCTTCACTATGACTTATGGAGTCCACATCTGATTTGTGCAGTTGGTTTTAATTGGAGTCACATATATATATATATATATATCTGTATCTATAGCTATATATATCATCATCATTTTACGTCCGCTTTTCCCTGCTTGCAAGGGTGGGACGGGTCCTATTCAGCACAGCATCTCTCCACTTGTCACGGTCCTTCGTCATCTCCTCTGTGAGCTTTAGCGATCTGAGGTCTGATCTCACCACCTCTGCCCATGTTTTTCGTGGTCTTGCTCTACTGCGTCTTCCTTCTACTGGGATTTCTTGGCACTTCTTTACTCAGCGGTCATCCTCCATACTATCGCAGTCTACTCTCCTGCACACTACAACTTATCCCTTGCTCAACACAGTTTCTTGCTCAACACATCTATGCTTGGTCATTCATGCACATTGACATTGCACATCCAATGGAGCATGCTTGCTTCATTTCTCTCCAGCCGTCGCATATCCTCTGCAGTTGCTGCCTTTCGTACGCAGGGAGAAACCCTTCTTTGTCGACAGAGGAAGCAGCTCCCTAAACTTCTTCCAACCCGTCCTTATTCTAGATTCTATGGCCTCAGAACACCCCCCTCCCATTCTAATCTGATCACCTAGGTACCAGAAGTTATCAACCACTTCTATAGAAGCCACCTGCATTTGAAAAATGTGACTATCAATGCGACTTCTACAGTCAAATTTTCCTGAACATCTACTGCATATGTAGTTTTCCCTACCTGTTAGTTTGCCTGCTATCCCACTACATCTGCATTGTGTACATTTTATAGAATTCATGCCAGTTCCTTTTCTACATATCGAACATGACCATTTCTCTGATGGAATCAGAGTTTTCTCCTCTTTCCTATTTTTGTCTTAGCTATGTCCTCTTGATTCCAACTGCTGTTTCCATAGCCAGAATTTATTCTCTAGCTCCTCTACTGATTCTGCTATAAGAACCAGATTGTCAGCATAGAGAAGTTCCCATGGGCATCCAGTCTTAAACTCCTCTGTTATGGATTGGAGGACTTTAATGAACAAGAGCGGGCTGCGGACCGAACCCTGATGTACTCCTACTTGTATCTGGAATTTCTCACTAAATTCTATTCCTACTCTCACTTTACTGACAGCACCTCTGTACATAGCTTGCAAGCCATTCCTCAACACCTAGTTTCCTTAGGTACCACCAGATGACAGATCGGGGTACCCTATCAAAGGCATTCTCTAGGTCAACAAAAGCTAAGTATAGTGGCTTATTATTGTCTAAGAACCTCTCTTGTAATTGTCTCACTAAGAAGAGAGCATCTGTTGTACTTTTCCCTGGCACAAAACCAAACTGCATCTCATCTATTTGACCCTTTCTCTAATTAGTTACGCTTATATTCTTTCTGCCACTTTGCTGATCCATCAGTTTTATGCCTCTATAATTGCTCCTCTCTAGAGCATCCGCTTTACCTTTGTAGCAATTTATGAGAATACTGCTGCACCAGTCTTTGGGTATGACACCACCATATATAGCTTGATTGATGATGCGTGCAACCAGTTTAGTGTCTACCTCTCCTGATGCCTTCAACATTCAGCAACTATCCTCGACGGTCCAGCGGCCTTACCATTTTTCATTTCCTTAATTGCCTCTTGGACCCTATATTTGTCAATCTCAATAGGTGCTCCCTATGTAGGGTCTACTGGGGGTAATTTCTCTCTCTCCCGTTCTCCACATTCAGTCTCTCATAATGACATTTCCAGGCCTCCTTTTTCTGATCATTAGTGACACTAAGTACATATATATATATATAAGTAGTTACAAGAGGGAAATAAACATGTACTTAAGTTTCATTGGATTCTGGACCCCAACTCATTCAGCCTGTCATTAGAAAAGTAAATATGGTCGCCAGAGGTTGAATTTGGTTTCCTTTCAGAGTTTAAACAAAGGTAAGTAATTTAGAAATTAGTTTAAAAATTTGTTTTCTAAATTATGAGCAAAGAAGGTAAGATCAAAGGAGGTAACTATTGCAAGACCACAATCAAGATTGAGTTAAATTAATTTTTCTCCAGCTGACTCGAAGAATCGCAATTCTTTGATATACAAAAATAGTCGGTAAATCAACGTATACTCCTAGACCAGTTTGTCAGGTCTAAGCCATTTACTCAGAATATACTTCATTTCATGAGGACAGCGGCTAAAGCAGTCAAGACGTGTATTCAGACAGTGTTTATCTGAAGCTAGTTGTGAGAGTATATTCCATTTTTCCGAGTTACAACGCGACAAAATTTTGTCTCATTAACATAGGCAGTAGATCTTTCTATGGGAGGGTCATGCTGCTAATAAAAACACATGCATCTATTGGTTTTCACTTCAATTTATCATAAATTTCCTGTTGGTTGGTTTGATAACCGGAAGGTTGTTTATATATTGTGAAAGCTCTTTCGTCACACATCGTGACCTCCCCAGTAACTGATTTCTTATTTTGTGTCTCTTCTTTGTTGTCCTACACCATCTTGTTTTTGTGTGTTGTGTATTAGGTTTGCTCATGTGTTACATCTGGGTGTATGTGTGTTTTTATTCATTTATTCATGTGTTTATTTACTTGTCACTAGTTGGTTGAGAGTTCTATTTGTGTATGTCTGGTTTGTTTAATTAGTTTAATTAGTTTGAATATTAATTTGCGTTTCTCTGTATGTCTTCATTTTGTACTTAATTACTAGTTGTGATGTTGCTATTTCACTCTTGTTTTCTGTTTAATTTTGGTTGGAGTTTGTCTATGTTTATTGCCTCTATAATTTGTCTGAGCATTGCATCTTTTCCGTCTCCCTATGTTCCATTTTGGCATGTTGGTGGAGTACTGATGAGTTTTTCCCATCCTGGAGTTCTCGCCTGAAAAATTATTAATTTCTAAAGAAAGAAAATCTCAAAAGGGGAGATGTTGTGGTGGACACCCCTTTGGGATTAAAGAAATGGACTCGGCAGACTATTATAAATAAACAACCTTGTCTTGTTGTGAACAGTTCGGTTAGAGTCTCGTTTGGAAGACTCACGTTTTGTAGTTGGAAGTTATGCCTGAGATAAAATTGTTAGTACCCCCGCATCATAGAAAAAATAACCAGTCCAAAGGGTTATAAAACCAACCAACTGAAAATTTATAATAAATTGAAGTGAATACCAGCAGGCGCATGTGTTTTTATTGGAAGCAAGACTTTCCCAAAGTATAACAATATATGTTTCAATGCATATTTTCAGATAAGAAACCTTGCAAAACAAATTCAAAAACGAAGTACATATATATTTTTGTTTTTCAGGTCCCCAACATCCCTGGTTAATCCAAGCCTATGCCAAATCAGTAAAATATCCATTTGCCTCAATTCTGGGGCAAGAGATCTTTCAAGGAGGGTTTGTACCGTCTGACACAGATTATCAAATTTTCCATAAATTTGGAAATATTCCAGGTGAGTTTTCAGTTTTGTATTATGTTGTTTTAATGAATGACTTTGGGAGGTTGTATTTATGTTTGGGTTGAGAGAGATATGGAGAAGAAAGAGAGACAGTGATACTTTGAAAGATTTAGAGATTGAAAGAGAAAGAGGGGGTAAGGTAGAAAGAGACAGTGACACTATAGGAGAAAAAAGAGTGAGCGAATATGAGGGAGATAAGGGTGAAAGAGACAGATAGTGAGCACTGTAAAATGGACTGAGAGAGAAGTGTAATTAGCGGAAAGAGACAGAATGACACTGAATGAGGGAGAGAGAGATAAGGAGAAAGAGAAACAGGGAGAGAGAAATAAATAGAAGATAGATACACACACATGATAGGGGAGAGAGAGAAAATGAGAAAGAAAGATAATGAGAAACAGTCAGACATTTTGAAATCATGTTACCTTTGGTAGATATATTTTTAAAAATAAAAATAAAACTAACAACAAAACATAAACAATTATTGTTGTGGTGGTGGTGAAGGATTGGCAGAATCGTTAGAGCTTTGGATAAAATATCTTTGCAATAGTTATGGCTCTTTATGGTCTGAGTTCAAATTACATCGGGTCACATGGGGTTGATATAATTGACTTTCCCTTTCCCTCAAATTGGTGGCCTTGAACACTGAGTTCAAAATTTTGGTGAAGGTGTTAGCAATGAGATTGGCGCTTGTCGTTGGGAGTCTGGTGGGAGAGGCACAGACATGCCCCATTCCAGACAGATCCATCCTTGACAACATCACCTCAAGTGATCATGGAGAGGGTGGCTAAGGAATCTGGCACAGGTGGGTCCTGATCAACTTAGATCAATCGAAATCATTCGATAGGATTGATCATCGATACCTTGCAGCAGTCCTTGGGGTAGTTGGCTTTGGGCCCATTTTCAGAGGAATGATCACTGTAATGCACTGCAACATTTGCTTTCACTATTCTGTGTCTATAGACCTGAGTGTTTAGAGATTAGTCTTGTGCAGCAACTAAGATTTCACCAGCATTTCTGAGCCAGGATAGTGAGCCATGCTGATCGATATCATTGTCAGAAAGTCGTTCTGGGAATCTACCATGTAGTGGTTTTGCCTTCCATTCACAGTTTAGTTCCTCTGTTTGGAGTTTCTTTGCTTTGATTTTTCACTGTTATAGCTAGCTGTGCAGCACTCTGTTGTTGATTTTCTATGGGTATGCCATGTTCAGGTTTTGCCTAAATTTGCTCATCTCTTTTGTTATTGAGTGTAGTTTCTTAATTTGTTCATGCTTGAATACAGGCTTAAGAAGTTCATCTCAGGTGTGGTGGAGGTATCAATCCAATCCAATCCAATGGTTGCTGTTTTGTATGTAACTTCCAATTGTCGGAGCTCCTGTCCACCTTCTCTCCTTGAGATATACAGCCTATGTACATTGGCTTTTGGGTTTTTTCCATTGTCAATAGTTTTTTCCATTGTCAATAGTTTCCTTGTCTTAGTGTCCAACCTTTGTAGTTCTTGCAGGTTCCAGTTTATGATGTTAAAACTCTATGTTACAACTGGTACTGCTGGACTGTTAATGGCTTTGAACTTGTTGCAGCAGTTTAGCTCACTTTTTGTTACTAATCTCACTCTCCTTATGTACTCCTTCCGTATCTTTTCCTTCATATTTGCATGCTGGATTCCATCTCCTTCAGTAGCTCCAAGATAATTATAGAACTCTTCCTTTATGGTGGTTTGTTGGTCTACGACAATATATTTATGGTTAGAGAGCAACCCTCTCTTGAATGTGACTTTTGTACACTTGTCCAGTCCAAATTCCATATGGATGTCATCACTGAATTGTTTCCCTGTGTGCAGTAAACCTTCCAGCTGCCCATCATTGTGTACAAATAGCTTGATATCATCCATATAAAGAGGGTGACTGTAGTGTCTGTTGTCTATTTTATATCCATAACCTGTCCTCCGCAGTAACTGACTTAACAGAGCAAGTGACATACAGAACAGCAAAGGGGACAATGAGTTGCCTTGGAATATTCCATGATTAATCTTGGGATCTATCTAGATTCCAGTGGTCTGTTGTAGTGTTGAAGGACCATCATAGTTTTCCAGTCTGTCATCATTGCCTTCTAGTGATTTTATGACCCATGAATGAGGTATGCTGCCAAATGCCTTTTTGTAGTCTATCCACATCATTGACATGTTTTTCCTTTTCTGTTTGCAGTTTTCCATTATGAGTCTATTTATCAGTAGCTGATCTCCCTCGTTTACAGTGTTTTTGTTCAGGTGGCAATAGATCTTCACAGATGAGGTAATTGTAGACCCTATTGGTAATCACTGATGTGAGGGCTTTGTACATTGTTGGGAAACATGTAATTGGTCTGTAGTTTTATGGATTTTCTGCGCATTCATTCTTCAGTAGAAGATATGATATGCCAGTTGTCTTCCACTTTGGAACCTCTCTTGGGTTTGCTACAATCCTGGAGAATTCAGCAGCCAAGGCTTCATGGAGTACATCCAGATATTTCAGCCAGAAATTCAGTAAGCCATCTCTACCCAGTGATTTTCACTTTCCAACATTGCTGACTGCTGTTTTTATTTCTTGTGAGGTGATGTTATTCCATTCCTGGGTGCAAGCAGGGATTTCCAGTTGTTCCAGCCATGTGGCATTGGAGTTGTGGTCCTTTGCTTTTTCCCAGATATTTTCCCAGAAGTGTTCAACCTCATCAAGCTCAGTTGTTTAAAGAAGTTAGCTCTTTTTTTACATCTTATTAGTCTCTGTGCCTTTGCCTGTATCCTTTGCTTGATTGATTCAGCAATTTCTTTCAAGTCTACTGTCCGGTTGGCCTTGTATTTCTTCTTCAACCTAGAAAGCTTTTAGGGTGATGTTAGTTCCCTTATCTATTTCAGGTATGAGAGAGACATCTTTCCTCAACTCTGTAATTTTATTCTCCAGCTGTGTCTGCCATTTCGGTATTCCATTTGTATTTATTTTCCCTGTTTGTATTTTGGGGTGCAGTTTGCCAGCAATCACGGCTGCAGTGGCATATAGCAGCTGGTTAATGTCATCAAGTGTAAGTGGTTTTCTGTGTTCGCCTCTGATTACCTCTAGTGCTTTGTTAGCTAGGTTGACCTTTTTTAGCTAATGCATGACTTTATGCATTATCTGGAGTTTTATCTGGTCTATCAAGCCCTGCATTTTCAGAATCTCCCACTCATGCAGAATATCTTCCTTCATTGTCCAGACAACAGCCTCAACAGTTGTCAGAAACAGAAAGAAAAAATGAAGACAGCGTCTCTATAATGGAGACAGTTTTTAAGGAAAAACAAAACCATATTATTTTAAATAATATGGTTTTGAACAATCAAAAGAATAATTGTTTCTACTTTTGGCACAAAGCCAGCAATTATCCCAGTATATTACTGGTACTTTATTTTATCGACCCCATAAGGATGAAAGGCAAAGTGAACCATGTCGGGGTTTGAACTCAGACTATAAAGGGGCATAACTCTATGCTGCAAAGCATGGCGTCCGACCTTCTACCGATACTGCCAGAGAGCGAATTCAACATGAAAAACAAAATCAACAACAACAAAAACAATGAAAACAACAGCATTAAAAATGAAAACAAAGAACAATGAAAACAACAGCATTAAAAGTGAAAACAAAGAACAATGAAAACAACAGCAATAAAAGTGAAAACATGAACAATAACAGCAGCAACAACAAATCTACCAACAAATCAACAAATAATGCTAGCACTACCAAATCTTTTGCTAGTGCCATAAAAACTTTTTTTTCGAAAATCACTTTCTCCGAAGAAGTAAAACAAGCAAGAAGATTGGTCCAAAAACTGGCTTCATTGTGAACATCAACACACCGCATGAAATGATCCAAAATACGTTGGACTGTAACGTATTGTATTATTGGATTGAAAATAAAAAAAATAGAGAGAGCCACAGAGGCTAATACCCAGAAAGCTTTAGGTTCTGTATGGAACCAGAAAACTTTTATACAACAAGGCAGAGCATTTGGTATGGTGGAGGTGAGATTTACTATGGAGGAAGAAGCAAGATGTCACTCCATGAAACCTTTACAGAGTGATGAGATCCTGCTCATTCCGTTCTACTGCGGAATGAGACTAATAAGGATTAAAATTTCGCAACTACCGCTGGAAATAGCCATTCCTTGGCTAATAGCTGCAGTCACAGTAAGCATTGAGGAAAATTCAAAAATCCTTGAGGTCTACTAAACTAACAAAGAGAATTGGTCAGGAATCATCATCATCATCATTGTCATCGTTTGACATCCATTTTCCACGCTAGCATGGCTAGGACGGGCTATCCCTTTGTGACAGATCAGGTTGGAAAACTGTGAATTGATTTTGGCCTGGTTTCTACTGCTGGATACCCTTCCTAACGCCAACCACATTTACAGTGTGTGCTGGGTGCTTTTTGTCATGACACCTATACAACCACATTTACAGTGTGGACTGGGCGCTCTTGTTGTGACACCTATATGACCACCTGACAGTGTGGACTGGGCGCTTTTGTCGTGACACCTACATGACCACTTTATAGTGTGGGCTGGGCACTTTTGTCGTGGCTTCAGGGGGACTACTTTATGGTGTGGGTTAGGGACTTGAGTAGGGTGGGGAATTAGGGATGTAGGTATAGGGGTGGGATGATTACAACAAGGGAGGTGTATGGGAGGGGAGATGGTAGGGTTAGGTGGTGTCTACTAGATATATGACTCAGTTTGAGGATATGGGAGGGCGGGTCTTCTGTAATACTGCATAGTGCCAGATATCACAGTCCTGTGTCATCGCCTACGTGAGGTGTAAATGTACAAAGTCAGCTCTTATTTCCTCATCCCAAGACTTCCTTAGCCTGCCCACTCCGTGGTTACTGTCAACTTTGAGTGCTCTGCATCTTTTTATACAGCTGTCGTTCTTCATACACATCACATGTCCATACCAACGCAATCTCCTCTCCTGCACACTGCATCTGATCCCTCTTACGCCTAATTTCTCTCGCTGTTCATTTATGCTTTGCCATTCATGTATATTGCTATTGCGCATCCATCGAAGCATGGAGGCTTCATTTCTTTCCAATCTTCGCAGGTCCTCTGCACACTGTGCCCAGGTTTCGCTGCTGTGCAACATTGTTGTTCGCATACATGCATCATACAGTCTGCCTTTCATTTTGAGGGAAAAACCTTTTGTAGTTAGCAGCGATAGTAGCTCACTAAACTTTCTCCAACCCGATCTCACACTGGTTACTGTGCTTTCGGAACACCCTCATCCACTGCTGATTTGGTCATCCAGGTAACAGAAATTATCTACCACTTCTACAGAGCCCATTTGAAGGAGATTGTATCCTGAGAATTCTTGCTACTTACTGCCTCTGTGCACCAGCCACATGTAAAACCTACGTTCTTTGTTAGCCTGCCTGAGTTCCTGCTACATCTCTTTTGTACCCATAGTTTGCATTTGGGACATTGGAATGGAATTTATACCTACTCTTTTTCTGCACATTGAGCAGGTCCATTTCCCTGAGAAGATCTGGGTCCTGTTTTCCTTTCTACTTACTAGAACTTTAGTATCTGCCAAGTTGACTTTAAGATCATTTGATTCTAGACCATGTTTCCAGGTTTGGAATTTAATCTCTAATTCAGGTATAGATTTGGCTATATGGGTTAGGTCATCTGCATACAGGAGTTCCCATGGGCAGCCAGTCTTAAAGTCCTCCATTATTGCTAGCAGGATGATAATAAAGAGGAGAGGACTAAGAACTGAGCCCTGATGGACACCAGCCTGCATGCTAAATTCTTTGCTATAGTTATTGTTAATTCTGACCTTGCTGACTGTTCTTCTATACATAGCTTGTACTGCCCTCATAAGCCACTCAGCTACTCCTAGTTTTCTAAGAGCCTACCAGATAATGGAACGGGTACTATGTCAAAAGCTTTCTCCAGGTCTAGAAAAGCCAAGTAGAGGGGTTTACTCTTAGCTAGGTACTTCTCCTGCAGTTGTTTTACAAGGAAGAGGGCATCTGTGGTACTTTTACCTGGTACAAATCCAAACTGCATCTCATCTAGGTTAACTCGTTCTCTAATGAGCTGAGCTATGGCTCTTTCAGTGACCTTCATAACCTGGTCAGCCAACTTCATGCCTCTATAGTTTTCTCTATCTAGAGCATCACCTTTACTCTTATGGCAGTTTATGATGATGCTGCTGCACCAGCCATTGGGTATGACACCATTTTGTATAACTTGGTTTATAATGCAAGAGACTATGGTGTGGCCTATCATTCCTGATGCTCTCAGCATCTCGAAAACTATCCCTGAGGGGCCACCTGCCCTGCCTGACTTCATATCCTTGATTGCCTTACTGCTGACTCATACAGCCAGTCCCTCTGTTGGGTCGACATAGGGCAAACTATTTTCTTCCCATGCATTCTCCTCATTCAATTATCTTTCATAGCGGCACTTCCATATTACCCTCTTTTCAGTGTCAGTGAGGGCAAGTTTGCCAAAATCATATCAGACTCACTTCTCCCCACTGACATCATAATTTTCCCTGACACTCTATCTTGCTATACTGAACACCCCACGCCTTTGATCCTCACGCTGCAAAACATGCTTGAATTTTTTTGTTTTTTGCTCCCTTCTTGCAAGGTATACATTCTTGTTGGTTAGCTTCTCTCTTAGACTTCTGGTAGACTTCTCTGCTACCTCCATTTCGCCAATCCTTCCAGGCCTGTTTTTTGGCCTTAATTATCTCGTCTACTTTACTATTCAACTACCAAGTCACTCTCCATCTCCCTAGAGACCTACTCCAACCACAGATTTCATCTGTCGCTTTCAATAGGTTTTCTTAGCTTCCATATTCTCCTCCAGGTTGTCTCCTGTTGCCAGGTTTTAGCCCTAGCTATAAGGTCGCTAACTACTAAGTTAGGTTCGGAGGTGCATTCTTCACTGGGGAGGGACTTGTGTTCACAACAGTCACTCTGTCTCGTCTTCAGGTAAGAATGAAATCTATTTGGCTGGCGTGCTTACCTGATCTGTAGGTGATTAAGTGGTTGTCTCATATTTTGAAGTTCATCTTACAGATAAATAGGTCATTTGCATCGCAGAATTCCAAGAGTCTGAACCCTTTGTTTCTAGTGCTAAATCCGTAACCCCTGTGGATCCCCTCGAAGCCCTTGTAGTGTTGCCCAACAAGCCCATTAAAGTCACCTGCAAAGACTATGATGTTGCTGTCATTTATTTGGAAGGTTGTGTGCATTAGGGACTCATAAAACATGTCTTTTAGTATGTCTGGCAGTCCAAATCAAGGTGCTCTATTTAGGACAAGTCTAAGTTTAATTATTCTGTCATTTACAGCAATTGCAATTACTTTGTTTACCCATTTTTCTGCTACCAAAATCCCTACTTCACCTAGCACGTCTTTATTTCCCACACAGAAAATTTTGTAGGAGGTTGAAATCGTTGTCGTCATCATCATCATCATCATCATCATCGTTTAACGTCTATCTTCCTCGCTAGCATGGGTTTAAACGGGAATTGTCCCACTTAAGGCAAAATTGGTTGTCTTGCTCATATAGGACTGTCTGGCAGGTTTTCTACGGCTGGATGCCCTTCCTAACACCAACCACGTTTACAGTGTGGACTGGGAGGTTTTTACCGTGTTACCTACACGGCCACATTACAGCGTGGACTGTGTGTTTTTTTGTCATGACACCTACATGACCTCATTTGTTTAGGACTGGATGTTGTGGAACCAACATAACTTTACAGAGAAAGGGGTGGTGTTGATGGGGGTGGGGTGGGGGAGTTGGGGTAGTGGGATGGGGGTGTTTATTTGATTAAGAGGTGCCTACTGACTGTAGGTTTCGCTTTGTACTTAGGCAAGGCGGGTTTTCTGTATTACTGCATGGCGCCAAAGATCTCGGTCCAGTGACATTGTCTTAGAGAGGTGCAAGTGTGTAAGGTTGGAATTTATCAAATCGTCCCAGGTTTTTCTGGGTCTGCCTACTCCATAACTTCCGTCAATTTTGATCGCCCTGCAATTTTTTATACAGGTATGTATAAAATTTTTATATTGGTATGGTCATGCGCATCACATGACCATACCAATGTAGTCTTCTCTCAAGTAAACAGCATCTGATCCTTCTTATACCTAATTTCTCACTTGGTTCATTTATGCTTTGCTGTTCACATATTACTATTACACATCCAGCGGAGTATGCATTCTTCGTTCCTCTCCAGTCTGTGCAGATCCTCTGCACACAATGCCCATGTCTCACTGCCATGTAACATGTAGCCGAGGCGGTAGTTTTGTGAAAGAGATTGGTAAGAGAAACATATTATAAGCCGCTGAATTATGATTGGACCAACTAATAATTGTTTCTACTTTTGGCACAAGGCCAGCAATTACCCAGTACATTACTGGTACTTTATTTTATCGACCCCGTAAGGATGAAAGGCAAAGTTAACCTCGGCGGGATTTGAACTCAGACCGTAAAGGGACGTAACTATGCTGGAAAGCATGGCGTCCGACTCTCTACTGATACTGCCAATCTACCGTCCTTTGGACCAACTAATAATGGTGGTAAGTGAGGTGGGGATCTGGGAGCGGTAGCGAGAAGATTATTTTATAATATAATCCTAGAAATTCGGCCATAATTAAACGAGCATATAACAGTAATCAGAGTTTAAATACAAGTAGAAGATTGTTTTCGAGGGTCTGACAGAATTATGGGAGTTTAAAATACAAGAAGAAAGGAATATAGACTCCATCCCTGAATAAATACATCTTCTAGGTAGTATAATCTTACCAGTTTGTGTAGAAGGGAGAAAAGCAAGATGTCATATCTGTCTTTCACAAACCACTTAAGAGCTTTCTGCACTTCACTAAAAGGAAGGGTAAAAAAACCTCTCCCCTCCTACCAACACCAAAAACATCACCAACAACAATTACCACCAAAACCCAAAATCAAGAAAAGCAACAGCAAAAAAATGAAATAAAACAGCAACACCAGTACCACCAAGACCAACACTATCAGAACCAACACCAACACCCATCGAGGACATGCCACTGCCCGACATCACACAGTCAGACTTAAATTCTTACGAGGTCAAGGAATGGTAAACATCCTGCCCCAAAAAGAAAAAAAAAACTCCTCATTTTAGCCCTAAAAATAAAGTGGGAGAAAGAAACAAAAATATATTAAAATCTACATATCCACCACCACAAGTAGCTACACTGCCAACTCCACTACCATTAACACCACAACAGTCAACACACAGACTAACAACATCCCAAGCAAAACCTAACACACCCCTGCAACAACAAAAAGATACAAACATCACACACTACACAACAATTGACTCGAACAATATAAAGCTTTTAAATTACTTACACCACAACACCACAATCACACAAAAAGATTTCGTAAAACAAGAAAAAAAAATAGCAATACCCAGAAACATACAAATAATATAAATAACGCAAAACACATACACACATTTAAAAACAAAATTCCCAGAGTCGACATTTCGGCTTTTGAATCCCACCCCCAAAACCTCCTGAAGGATGGAAATACTGTTCTTCCTCTCCAAAATCAGGAAAAGTTGGTGGGCCTGTAACTCGGCAGATGGAGGGGCAGGTCCATCCCACCCATCAGTGTTGTTGGATGCTGGACAGAGACAGATGGACTGGTTAAATTGCTTGGGGTTTGGTTTGGTCCTGATTTTCAGATGGACAGAAACTGGGACAAGGTAACAAACAGACTGACCAATCTCACCCAGAAATGGGCTGAGAGAAAGCTGTTCCTGCTGTCAACAATCGCTGCATGCAGCACAGGGACTGCTGTGGCTGATGACGCGCAGCTATGCACTGAGGCTATGACATCGCCATCTTTTCCTTAACGTTGAACAGGAGTGGTTGCCGTTCACCAGATGCATGTGCCCCCAGCTCGTATCCATAATGGAGCTGTAGTCATGGGTCAAGCGGCGACTGAGGGAGAGCGCTTGGAAACTGGAATGTCTTCAGGTGCTTACAGCTCTCTGCCAATCAGGCAATATGATTGGTGGAAATTCTATCTTGGCATTCTATAGAAGGTTAGTGGTGGATAACAGCATTGATTTTCTTGGGGAAACTCTAGATATTGACGAAAATCAACTAGCCACTCTTTTCAGGATGACTTTCAGTCCAGGGCCCATGAATAATTCCCCAAAATCCCTGGCCTGGCCTTGCGACCGAGGAGATTTGCCAGTTCAAGCTAAACTCTACAGGCATGGAAGTGCTGTCAGCTGGACTTGTCCAAGATGCGCACAGTGCGACGAAACTGTCCCTCACACAATCGTCCTCTGTCCAAGCATTGCTGACTTATGTTGAACATCTGCTGCCACATGTCGGAGAAAACTGGTTATCAACCAAGTCCATTGTGAAGATTGTCCTGCCACCTTCCTTTAGTCAAGAAGGGTAGGCTGTTTTGATCTGTCTTGTGGCCATGGCAAAAGAGGCTGTATGGTAGACATGCTTGAAAGGGTTGAAGATGAGCTCTTTCTTCTTTGGCGAAGCCCTGATTAACTTCTTCAGGTTTCACTTGAAGACGAAAATCAGAGCAGGAGGTGAAGTGCTGCCTTCAAAGCAATTTGTAGAAAGATGGGTGAAAGAGGGAAATATGGACTGAATGAATGGGCCTGCTCTAAGTGTAAACATATAGATTGGAAGAGAACAACTGGGACAGGGCACTTACCCTAGAGATCAGGACACCCTTGGTTTTAAGGGGGCAGGGTTTCCATGAGTGACCCTCGAACGTCTCCTTCCTATTGAGGAACCTCCTTTGTTTTAATTTTATTGTTTTCTTCCTTTATTTTTTAGCATTGTTATAATTTGTTTACACGCAAGACCCACACACTAATACACACATTCTATGTTTTCGTCCTGTGCTGTCATAATGTTGTTCTTGATGTAAACCCTTTGCTTCAACACACTGAATGTACACATGTATATGTGCTACTACTTACACACTCAAGCAAACGGCCAGACATAGAATGCATAACAACATAGAGTGCATAACATAGAGTACATAACAACATAGAGTACATAACAACATAGAGTACATAACAACATAGAGTACATAACAACATAGAGTGCATAACAACATAGAGTACATAACAACATAGAGTGCATAACAACATAGAGTACATAACAACATAGAGTACATAGCAACATAGAGTACATAACAACATAGAGTACATAACAACATAGAGTACATAACAACATAGAGTGCATAACAACATAGAGTGCATAACAACATAGAGTACATAACAACATAGAGTGCATAACAACATAGAGTGCATAACAACATAGAGTGCATAACAGCATAGAGTGCATAACAACATAGAGTACATAACAACATAGAGTGCATAACAGCATAGACATATTTCTATTCTCTCTATTAACTAGAAATGTATTTTCAACTACCAACATATTCTGTCCTATACATGTCTAAGAAAATATACATGAAATCTATTATTCTGTTAATTTCTTTTTCTTCCTTGAATGTAATAATCAGTTGTTGCATTGATTTATTTAGTTCACTTGCCAAATAAATCCCTTGTAATCCACACAGCCAGAGTACCAGCACAAACAGCAGAAATTGGGAATTAACCTTGTGACAGACAGATGTCATGTTCAAAGTTGTTTAATGCCACATGAAACTGGGACACGCTCTAGCCGTATTGAGCCTATATATTCAAGGCAGACTTAAACTAATTTTGAGGAAACAAGAACTTTGTCTTACCTTTTCTAAGGATTGGAGATGACATAAAATAGAGCCCAGAACTGTGGTTATGAGGCAAACTTCTTAACCACCTAACTATGTCTCATCCATTTAAATAATAGACATAGTAAATAAGATACTTATTGAGAACAAGTTTAAAAGAAGGGTGTGTGCGTAGTATATAAATAAATGTTTAATTATTTTAAAGACGTGTTATACTAAGCTATTTAATCCTCCAAGGTAAAGAGCTAAGTAAAAAATAGAGGCAATTAAGTGTCATATAGGAACATATTAAAAAAAAATCTATTCACAATAGAAGTTAAGAGTGGATTCTTATTTAAAAAAGAAAATAAAGAAACTTTTCAAATCTCTTAAAAATAATGAGTTGTATATTTAGGACCTACTAGGTAAACACACAGCGATATCAATCTGGAGTGAATGCAGATGAGTAAATATAAAGGAATATTTCTAGCTACTAAAAGAGATTTTTGTTATGAGTTGTTCAGTTCCACGTTAGCCCTGATCAAATAAACCTATGATCAAAACCATTCCAGCTATGACCATCTCATTTTATAGACATAGTTTATCTAGAACCACAATTATCCAATGTGTCATTCCATTACTTTAGAAAATGGTGAGGTATATATGATATGAGGGCAATTTAGCTGCTACTTTTAACTGGTCAAATGATTATTTAATGGCTGGCAGCTTGATTAGAAGTGCAATGAGAAGTGGTGAGTTCTTTGGGAAAACTGTGGCATAATTGTCATAACTTTACATCCTCCTTCTTTTTATATAAGAAATCATTAACTATGAGCAGTATGGAATTCAAGTGTTGTAGTTGTATTTGTTTAACTATTTGCTCTCCTTTGCAGTTCATTTGAAAATAAATATATGTTATTGTGTATGTCTTTTGTTATTTTCTTTCAGGTTTGGACATAGCATATGTTACCAATGGTTATGTCTACCATACCAAGAATGACCGGACAGAATTTGTTCAGCCTGGTTGTATTCAAAGAGGTGGTGAGTATACATATAAACAAAATTTGGTTAAATTCACATTTTTATCTATTCCTTCTATTTTGTATAATTCTAAGAATTATTCCCTCATGATTCTACTGCCAATCAAACCCCACCATTAAGTTTTCTCCCCTTTCATAAAAACTTTCTAGTAGAATAACTAACAAATAGTTTTATTGCTTTACCTGGCTGAATACAAGAAATGTAAATCTGAGTTTTTCGAATATTAATAATAATATTTGATTGATTTGCAATTATGCAAACAGCCTCTTAAGTCATGTCAGTAGAATGACTCCATCATTCTTACTCTTATGTTGGCATATAAACAGAACTGCAGACACTAATGTTTCTGGGTTTTTACCCTTCATAAGTATTGTATACTCTTTACCTGCCTACTGTCAGAGCTAGTGAAAATATATGATATTTTCTGGAATATACAATGGCTGATCGGCCTGATTTGCATATTAACAGACTGCCTGATCAGTCAGATCTGCATATTAGCAGATAGGCCAGTCAGTTTTATGTATACAAGCGATTAATGGCTGGCTTTGCCATAGTCAAGTAACTAACAAATAGTTTTATTGCTCTACATGGTTGAATACAAGAAATGTAAATCTGAGTTTTTTTAATAACTAGACCACCCGTGACTCGTTGGGTCACGTTCGCTTCAAAATATATTTAAAAAATCATGTTCACTTAAAAATAATTTTTAAATAATTAAAATATACACAGACATGTATATAATGTGAAATGAAACTGGAAGGCCCATATATATATATATACGTGTGTGCATGTATATATATAAATGTGTGTGTGTGTGTGTGTGTATATATATATATGTGGGTGTCTGTGATCTATATACACTGGTCATAGACACACACACACATATATACACACACACACACATATATATATATATATATATATACAGGGTGCGGACAATATTTGTTCGCAAGATTGCTGTCTAGGAAAAAATAACACAGTAGTTTTATTTTTTAAGATTTATTTATCAAACTTGGGTCAGTTTGTCTTCATGTCTTGTTCTTTCGATCTCACTCGATAAACCCGCCATTGGCTTTGATGACGGCCTCAAGGCGGCCTCGGAACCGGCTACAGGCCTTCTTCACTGTCCCTCGACTTAGGTCCCTAAAGGCACTTGTGATCCTGGCCTTCAGATCGTCTTTCGTATTGCAGCTAGATTTGGTGGTGTCTCGTTCCACTGCGCCCCACACAAAGAAGTCGAGGGGGTTGCAGTCAGGCGAGCTGGGAGGCCAGATGTCAGGTGGAGTGTGGTCGACGAAGTTCTCTGACAGCCAAGCTTGGGTCTTTCGGCTGGTATGGCAGGGCGCTGAGTCTTGCTGCTATACGTACGGCCTACCTGCAGCTACCTGGTCAATCCAGGGCTTTACTACCTCGTTCAGAACGCAGATGTAGCCATCGGTGGTCAGCTTGAGGCCCTCAGGGAAGAAGTGAGGTGGCATGACGTCACCTTGACTGCTGACGACACCTAAGACCAATGTTGTCGCTGGAAACTGTCTGCATGACTCTAGGCACGTCTTTGGATGAGACGGCGAGCCACCTGTTTTTCTGGGAGTTGATCTTCTGGTCTTATTTGTCCTCCTGGCGCGGATTCCAAGAAGAACTCCGTGTCTCTTCCACAAATTTGGTGGTTCAAAATTATTCATAATCAATTATTCTGAAAATAAATAATGGAAATATAGTCACTGTTTTTATGAAGACAAGAGTGACAATGGAAGTAAAAAAAATTTGCATAAAATTAGCAGTTGAAAATTGCGAACAAATATCGTCTGCACCCTGTATGTATATATATATATAGGAATTATGTTAGCTGAAAAATGGGTAGATAAGGTAATTGACGTAAATAGAGTGAATGACAGAATAATTGAATTAAGACTAGTTCTCAATAGAACTACTGTGACAATAATATATGCTTATGCACCCCATTCTGGTCTACCTGATGTTATAAAGGACAGGTTCTATGAGATGCTAATCCATAGAAATAACCTCCCAAATAACCGACAGTGACTACTTAATTATTGCTGGCGATCTAAACGGTCACATTGGACAACATAGTGATGGCTATGATGGAATCCATGGAGGCTATGGGGTTGGAAATAGAAATGAGGAGGGCTTCAGAATCCTGGAATTCTGTGACGCAAATAGCCTAACTATCTGTAACACAAACTTCAAAAAATGTGAAAACCACTTGATCACCTATAGATCAGGGGAACACGCCAGCCAGATAGATTATATCCTTACTAGAAGACGGGACAAAATGTCTGTTGTAAACACTAAATCCCTCCCCCGTGAAGAATGCGCCTCCCAACATAGCCTAGTAGTTAGTGACCGCATAGTCAAGAATAGACGTACTCGACGACAGAGGAGGCCTACCTTGAAGAGAAGAATATGGAAGTTGAAGGACCTCATAGCCAGTGACAAATTTAAAAGCTTATTACTTGATGCCTTTGACAATAAGGAAGAGCAATTAGAGACGTGCGATATAGAGGAACAGTGGCAATTCTTGAAAGTGAACTGCTGAAAGCAACAGATGAAATCTGTGGCTGGAGCAGACCTATTAGCAGGAGGAGAGTAACTTGGTGGTGTAACAGTAAGGTGGAAGAGACAATCAAGGCCAAAAAGCAGGCTTGGAAAGTATGGCAGGATGGGGGAAGTAGAGAGCACTATCAAGTGGCCAGGAGAGAAGCTAGCTTGCAAAAAGGGTAGCAGAGGATAGAAAGTTCAAGCATGTTCTACAATGTGAGGACCAAAAACGTGAGGTGTTCAGGATTGCTAGACAATGTGTCAAGGAAAACCGTGATATTGTCGGGGGAGAAGTGTGTCCATAATGATAATGGTGTACTTGCGCTCACTGATACTGATAAGAAGATAGCCTGGAAGTGTCACTACGAGAGACTATTAAATGAGGAGAATAAATGGGAAAAAGATAGTCTGCTCCAAATCGATCCAATAGAAGGACCAGCGGTGCAAGTTAAAGGTAGTATAATAAGTTAGGCAATCAAAGATATGAAGACAAGCAAGGCAGTTGGGCCTTCGGAGATAGTTGCTGAGATGTTGAGGGCATCTGGTATGGTGGGACACACTATGGTCACCAGTATAATTAACCAAGTAATACAGAATGGGGTCATACCGAAAGACTGGCGTAGCAGCAGCATCATCATTAACTGCTACAAGGGTAAAGGGGATGCTCTAGATAGGGGAAACTATAGAGGCATTAAGTTAGTTGACCAGGTCATGAAGGTCACAAAAAGAGTTATAGCGCAACTAATCAGAGAGCGAATTGATCTAGACGAAATGCAGTTTGGGTTTGTGTCAGGTAAAAGTACCACAGACGCTCTTTTCCTTGTACGATAACTACAAGAGAAGTACCTAGCTAAAAGTAAACCCCTCTACTTAGCTTTTGTAGACCTGGAGAAAGCTTTTGACAGAGTCCCCCGCTCCATTATCTAGTGGGCTCTTAGAAAACTAGGTGTAGATGAATGGCTTGTGAGAGCTATACAAGCTATGTATAATGAAACAGTCAGTAAGGTTAGAATTAACAATGAATATTGTGAAGAATTTAGTGTAAAAGTTGGCGTTCATCAAGGCTCTGTCCTTAGCCCCCTCTTATTTATTATTGCCCTTCAGGCTATAACAGAGGAGTTCAAGACCGGCTGCCCATGGGAACTCCTATACGCAGATGATCTAACGCTCATAGCTGAATCAATGGTTGAACTAGAGAAGAAATTCGAAACATGGAAGCATGGCCTAGAATCAAAAGGCCTTAAAGTTAACTTGTCTAAGACTAAAGTTCTAGTTTGTAGAAAGAGATATGGCCATGCTCAGTGTGTAGGAAAGGAGTGGGCAGAAATTCCATTTTATGTCCCAAATGCAAAGTATGGGTACATAAAAGATGTAGTGGGATCACAGGTAAACTATCTAAGAACGTAGACTTTATATGTGGCCAATGCTCAGGTGCAATAAGTAGCAAGTGTCCACAGGATACTAGCTCCTTCTATTGCCCAGATGGTTCTATAGAAATAGTAGACACTTTCCGTTACCTGGGTGACAAAATCAGCAGTGGTGGAGGGTGCTCTGAAAGTACAGTAGACAGAGTCAGAATGGGATGGAAAAAGTTCAGAGAGCTTATACCGCTGTTGGCCACAAAAGGTTTCTCTAAAAATGAAAGGCAGATTGTATGATACCTGTATACGAACATCAATGCTACATGGCAGTGAGACATGGGAATTATGTGCAGAGGATCTACGCAGACTGGAGAGGAACGAAGCATGCATGCTCCTCTGGATGTGTAATAGTAATATACGTGAATGGCAAAGCATAAATGAACTAAGTGAGAAATTAGGAATAAGAGGGATCAGATGCTGTTTACTTGAGAGAAGACTACGTTGGTATGGTCACATGATGCGCATGAAAGACGACAGCTGCATAAAAAAGTGCAGGGCGATCAAAATTGATGGTAGTTACGGAGTAGGTAGACCCAGAAAAACCTGGGATGATCTGATAAATTCCAACCTTACACTCATCTCTCTAAGACAATGTCTCTGGACCGAGATCTTTGGCGCTACGCAGTAATACAGAAGACCCGCCTTGCCTATGTACAAAGCGAAACCTACAGTCAGTAGGCACCTCTTAACCAAATATACACCCCAATTCACTACCCTTACCCTATTCTCCCACTCCCACCAACAGCACGAGATAATGAGATCGAAATCGTGTAGGTGTCACGACAAAAAACACACAGTCCACGCTGTAATGTGGCCGTGTAGGTAACACGGTAAAAAGTTCCCAGTTCCACGCTGTAAATGTGGTTGGTGTTAGGAAGGGTATCCAGCCGTAGAAAACCTGCCAGATCGTCCTATATGAGCGAGACACGGTCACCCGACCAGCCTTGCCTCAAGTGGGACAACTCCCGTCTAACCCATGCTAGCGTGGAAAATGGACATTAAACGAAGATGATGATGATGATGATGATATATATACATACACACACTCACATATATATATACACTAGGCATATGACTTTTTTACAGCCCCATATGAGCATGCTATTTTCTAATGAGGTTTTTGTCATAAAGAAAGAATTACAGTAGTTTTTTTGTAAATTTTGAAAAAAATTCTTGCACATTCTAAATTATATTTTTAATTTTTTGGTAATTAACCAGTCCCATAAAATAAATACCTAAAACAATAAATTATGACAATAAAAAATTTATTTTAATTTTTAGTTAAGCCAAATTTAATCTCTAAGGTTCTACTACTTTTACAAAATGACAAAAGGTCCTGCACAACTTTTACAGCTCGCTCAGCGCAAATGTTCGAGCGTTGCATCACAATTGGAGATTCTTCATTAGACCAAAATTTTCTGACGGTGTTTGCAGCCTTTTCACACTTGGCCTTAATTAGTTGGTCAATGAGTTTCTGCTTGCTGTCAGCTCTATACAGTTGACTTGCGAACCACATTTTCCCCCACATTCCGCAGATGTATTTTGCACCAGCGCGCAGCTTCGCTCGTTCATCAGGCATCAAAATAAACACAAGCAACAAATAAATTGCTCAGCTATTCCAACGAGCATTGTGCAAATTAGGTAATTTCTTAAAATTTATTTTAGGAAACGCACCGTTTTCAAAGAAATGTTGCACGGCTATCATGAGATGCTGAAGGCAATCCATGTCACTTCTCCAGCGTGGCAGGGTTTCATTAATTTCCATCGTTCCATTTGAAAAGTTCTGCTTCAGTTCGTCATAGTTCTTTAAAATGGCCTCAACAAAGTAATAATTGATATATGGCGAAGTTGTTTTGCTACTATATAGTTGATCAAAATAAACTTTCAATGCACTGTCTAAAATGTGGTGCTGGCATCCAACATATAATGGCTTGCTGTAACCGCGATGCGCGAACTCACTGTTGAGCATGGCAATAACTCCTGCCTTTTTGCCGGTATTGACACTAGTTGTGTCGGAGACTATCATCACGATAGATTCCCACAGTTCATATTTGTCAATAACTTCTTTCAATCCATTAAATATAGTAAGAGCCTTTCCATTGGTTAATGCCATCGGCCTCAGGCGTAACTCATCATTTTTTATCACTACAACCTGATATTCTACGTCTCTCATTCGTTTTCCATCAAAATGAAGGCTCCATTTTTCCCTTTTGAGTTCATTTTTCCACATTTCCATGAGTTTCTCACCTCTGATAACTGCTTTGTGCACTGCCGACTGACTCGGGGTGCTCACCTTAATACAACCACTTTTAAATTCGTTGCAAACTGCTGCTGCTTTTTTACTAGGTAATTTAGTATTTCTTACTAGGTTAACAGCATGAGCTGTGTTTTCTCTTTTTCGTTTTTTTCTGATGAAGGTGAAGCTGAAGGTTTGTAATCGCTGGTATTTGTATCGGTGTCACTGTAACTTTCATTTGAGTCCAGATGAATGTATAAGCAGGATGGCTTATCATGATCTAGTTCTTATTTTTTGTTTTTAATTCTCTTAGAAGGATGGATTTCTTTTCACTGTCTATTTTCATTGTAGTATACCCAGCCTTTCCACAACTCTCAACTTGCTTTTCATAAAATGACAAATCTTCGGCTGCTAACCATATCCCATATCTTTTTGTAATGTCAAACAGATTATTGAAATTCGTAGAGCCAGGTCTTTTCACTTCTTTTTCCTTTTTTAAAATTATTTTTTCAATTTTTCGAGGTAGTGAAAGTTTGTTGATAGTTGAAAAGCTGAACTTTTCCCATAAACTTTCACATTCTCCAGTAATTATTTTAATTCTATTTTTGGTATTTTTCTCTTCAGCAGCAAGAGTGATATATCTATCAACGATCTGTTGCTCAGTAGGTAGCTTGCATAATTCGATTAATGAACTTTGAATTTTCGTTTTCCTAGATTTCTTTCTCTTCTCAAAATGACAAATATTTTGTGCCCAAATCTTTTTACTTTCCTCTTTAGCAACTGGATTTTTATACATCAGAAATTTATAATATTAATATAATATAATTATAAATATTAAAATCTATTAATAAATATACCTCGCAAATTTTAATTTATTCTATTTATGAATTTTATGAACAGATTAAACTGACAAATAAGTGATGAACAAGCAATAAAGTTGATCCATTAAACAATTTGAAGAAGAATACTATATTTTATAAATTGTTAAATTGCACACTATATTTTTATTACATACACACGTATATTGTATATGCAATTCTATATTAGTTAATCAATGTTAAAGAATCTACCTTGTGCAAGAGTTTTTTAAAATTCTAATATTTTTTAACATGCTCACAAGTATTTTCTAGTAAAAGTTCATCTGAAAATGGCATGCTCATTTATTTTTTTAACAAAAGTGTACTTTAGGAATATGCCTAATATACACACAACAACACCACCAGCTCTATTTCTCATTCAATCTACTCTCTCACAACCACTATCTCTTTCTCTCTATCTTTTTCTCTCTGTGTTTATGAAGTTACCTGGAAAATCCCCATATCTCGGGAAGCCGTGCTCCAATTTATGTGAAACCTCTTTTATTCAATTTGTATTCCCATTTCAGGGTCAACCTCTTTTCAAAGTATTTTCCCATTATGCGCCCTTTTGGCTGTATTACATTACAGACAAGCAAGCAAGCAATCATAGAGTTTTAGTAGTATATAGATATTCGATTCATTTTGCAATTATGCAAACAGCCTCTTAAGCCATGTCAGTAGAATGACCCCATCAGTCTTGCTATTGTGTTGGCATATAAACAGAACGGCAAACACTAATGTTTCTGGGTTATTATCCTTCATCAGTACTGTATACTGTTTAACTACCAACTGTCAGAGCTAGTGAAAATATATGATATTTTCTGGAATATACAGTGATTTGCATATTCATCATCATCATCATTGTTTAACGTCTATCTTCCACACTAGCATGGGTTAGATGGGAATTGTACCCACTTGAAACAAGATTGATTGGGTGACTGTGTCTCGCTCGTACAGGACTGTATCTGGAGGTTTTCTATGGCTGGATGCCCTTCCTAACACCAACCACATTTACAGTGTGGACTGGGGGCCTTTTTACCGTGTCTCCTACACGACCACTTTACAGCGTGGACTGGGTGCTTTTTGTCGTGACACCTACACAACCTCTTTAGTTTGGACAGTGGTACCCACATAACTTTACAGAAAAGTTGGTGAGAGTTTGAAGATGCATCTCAGCAACTATTTCCGAAGGCCCAGCTGCCTTACCCGTCTTCATATCTTTGATTGCCTTACTTATTATACTACCTTCTACTAACACTGCTGGTCCCTCTATTGGGTCGATGTGGGGGAGACTGTCTTTCTCCCAATTATTCTCCTCATTTAGTAGCCTTTCGTAGTGACACTTCCAAGCTACCTTCTTATCAGCGTCAGTGATGGCAAATGGAAACTATATTTATAAAACCATATTTATTTTATTATATATATTTCAAGGGTACCAAAAGACTTTGGTACGCTTTCTTCAGATAAAATACAAAATTTGTTTTATAAATAGAGACATACCCAGGAAAATCATACCTTATCAGTTGGATATTCTCTGGATAGTGGAAATGTATTATGGATTTTACAAACTTATGGGTGAATATGTAAATAATTGAAAAACAACCGTTTATTTAAACGACTATGGAGAGAAAGAAGAGAGAAGAGAAGAAGGACAAAATAGTGAGAGAGAGAGAAGAAGGAAAAAACCGAAGATGAATAAAAAAAACTCTTATAATGTTAATTTGAGGGAAATATATTCGGACAATTACGTATGTTTATATGTAAATATATATCTTAATATTATGTGTATTTATATTAATTGTTTAAAATTTGTTTATAATATAATATTTTTCATTCGTTTATAAGTAGATAAATAAATAAATAAATAAATAGATGGGTATATCATGTTATAGATATTTGTTCAAATGAGTTATGAGGGATATTGGTTTTGTATTTTATGGAAATAAATATGTATTTAAAATTGAGAATAATTTAAAGGAAGCCTGTGCAGTGCACACTACATGTGAATAGCGATCCAAGTGATGGAAGGCAGGAGGCTGAATTAAGTGTAAAAATTGCAAAAGCTGGTGGAGTAATGCGCCAGCTTCAGTATTCAGTAATCAAAAGAAAGGAGGTAGATGTAAAAGCTAAACTCGCTGTCTTTAAATCAGTTTTTATGCCAACCCTTACCTATGGTCATGAATGACTGAAAGAATACGATCACGATTATAAGTGGCTGAAATGGGGTTCCCCCAAAGGCTCTTTGAAGTAACGTTACTCAATAAAGTGCATAGCTCAGAAATCAGAGAGTCACTCCAGGTAGAGCCGCTACTCCTCTGAAATGAGAGATCACAGGTCTGATACTATAGATATGTGGTTAGAATGTCTCAGGAAAGAATCGCTGGACAGATTTTACTGGTGAAACCAACAGGTAGAAGACCCGGTAGTAGATCCTGAGGAAGATGGTTGGATAACATCCATGAGCTTGGCCGGTCATGCTTAGGGATGCATATGGAGACGGTTGCTTCTCACAGAAGCCACTGGAGGGAGTGTTTGAGTGGTTGAGGCTAGAAATAGTCTATGAAAAAAATAAAGGGTATGAGAAAATCAAGGGAACTAACTGCTATAGAGTCCATATAGGGTTGAAAAAGAAAAGGTTGAGAAGACATGGATTGTGAGCATGTAATGGGGGAGACAAACTAATATGTGTTAGAGAGGAGTGAAGCAGGTGTTGAAGAAAGGCGGTAATGGGTGGAGTGGATGAGAGTATCATGAAAGAGAATCTGTGGAATAGACAGAGTGAGAGACATCATCATCATCACTGTTTAACATCCGTTTTTCTATGCTAGCATGGGTTAGACAAGTTGTCCTGTTGTGAGCAATGCCGGGTCAGGTGACCCTGTCTTGCTCATACAGAACTAATTTTGGCTCGGTTTCTACAGCTGTATGCCCTTCGTAATGCCAACCTCATTTACAGTATTGGGTGCTTTTTGTCGTGACACCTACATGACCACTTTACAGTTTGGACTGGGTGTTTTTTGTCGTGATATCTACATGACCACTTTACAGTGTGGGCTGGGTCCTTTTTGTCGTGACACCTACATGACCACTTTACAGTTTGGACTGGGTCCTTTTTGTCGTGATATCTACATGACCACTTTACGGTGTGGGCTGGGGGAGGGGCTTCTCTGGATGTACATTTCAGCCTGTCCTCATGGGAGATATATAGGAGGTTGGAGTAAGGTGGGGTGGTGTATAGTGTATATATGCTTCAGCTTTGGCCTGTGCCCATGGGAAGTTAGGTCTTCTATATCACTGTGTAACACCAGATATTTTGGTCCTGTGTCATCGCCTTTGAGAGGTGCAATTGGGTATGGTCAGCTTTTATCAACTCATTCCAAGTTTTCCTGTGTTTCCCCACTTCAAGGCTTCCATTGACTTTGAGCGCTCTGCATCTTTTTATGCAGCTGCCATCTTTCATATGCATCACATGTCCATACCAAGTTTGAAATATTTGAATGTAATATTGGTGTTTCTCCAGGTCTTTATTTTACGTCCCGGAAATAGTTTATCAAAAACTGACCTAATTTTTCTGGCAAACAACAGTTCAGCCGGTGACATGCTTGAAACAGTATGAGGGTTTGGCATTACTCAGTAAACCCCCAGGAATTGTTGTAACAATATCTCCCCCACTTCCTCATTGTTAGATTTTTTAATGTTTTTTTAATGTCCACAAAGCGTTCAGCTTGTCTGTTCAATCTTGGGTGATACGGAGGAGTAGTGATATGGTCAATTGTGAACATCTTGGCAAAATTCTTGAATTCACTTGCAGTCAATTGGATACCGTTATCAGAGACTCTGGTGTCAGGGACACCAAACCTTGCAAAAAGTTTGTGTAGAAAATTCACTGTTACCGGTCTTCTACATTTACACATCTCTGGCCAATTTGTGAAACATATTTATTTAAAAATGATAGTATTTACAGTAACAATAATAATAATAATAATTGTTTCTACTTTTTGGCACAAGGCCAGCAATTACCCAGAGCATTACTGGTGCTTTATTTTATCGACCCTGTAAGGATGAAAGGCAAAATTAACCTTGCGGGATTTGAACTCAGAATGAAAAGGCCCATAACTCTATGCGTCAAAGCATGGGGTCCGACCCTCTACCAATACTGCCAATCCACCGCCCCTACATAAGGATGATAATAATTATTTCTACTTTTGGCACAAGGCCAGCAATTATCCCAGTGCATTACTGGTACTTTATTTCATCGACCTCGTAAGGATGAAAGGCAAAGTTAACCTCGGCGGGATTTGAACTCAGACCATAAAGGGCTGTAACTCTTTGCTGCAAAGCATGATGTCCGACCCTCTACCGATACTGCCAATCCACCGCCCTTAGGTAAGGATGATAATAATGACAACTATAATAACGGCAATAGTAAAAAAAAAAAAAGGAAACAAAAGGAAAGAAAGAATAAAGAAATATAGAGAAACAAGAAAGAGAATGTGAAGGGGAAGGGGGATTGGGATTTGGGCCTAAGGCAAGGCGGCAGAAGCGCTGCGGACAAGACGGCAAAAGCATTCTCGCGGGCGATGGCCAGTGACACCCGCTGCAACAGCCACCTCAGATGGACCGCCGATGTTCCAATTTTGCGGAGGAGCTCGGCAGTATGGTGTTCAAGTACACCTGAGTGTCCCGACGGTGACCGGTGTGAAGAGGAAGTGGCCGGACAAACCCCGGTATTTGTTTATTTTACATTCTTCTGTGAGGTGGGCTGTGATGCAGGGGTTTGTGGCCGAAGTGACTAAGCTGGAGGCAGAGAATGTGTCGCAGCAGGTGGCGTCCCAGATGAGGGATCTACCTCCTTTGAATGGGAGAGGGTTTTTTTTTTCCTTGACATAAACTATTGGGATGCCCATTCAGCATAATCAATTTTTTTCAATAACCCCTAGCTTTTCAAGTCTATCCGATTCTTCATTAACTTATTTCAACACTGCGAAAGGTACACTCCATTTTGGTTTTAACACCAGTATAGCATATTCCTTTACTCGGAACTTTGCCTTTGTTTTGGTGCAAAGTCCTAGCTTTTCCAAAAATACTTCGGGAAAACCCTTTTGTAATTCTTTTTTTTAAATTTCCGATGCCATATTTGTGCTGGAGTAAAAAAGCATTCACTTTTTCACAAAAAAAGTTTATGGGGAGGTTCCACAAATCAAATGATTCCATTCAGTCTGTTTCAAATAAATTTGTTGTGTTATTGAGCACAAAAACTTTTGCTTTTAAGGTTTTACCACGAAATGACACATTATTTGTCATTTCGCCTTTAAATGCAACTTTTTTCCTGAGACATCACGTGTGATTTTTGAAGTTACTTTTAACCTGGGCTTCCCAATTTTTCTCCACGTTTCCTCATTAATTATTGTGATATCACTGCTCCTATCCAATTGTAACTTGACAAGCGCAAATTTTCTTTTCTGAGCCTCGCTTAGATTTTTGTTGATATGACCTTGTTGACAGAATTTTTACTGTTCGACCTTTTTCTCTTTTGTTTCTCTCTACAATGCAAGCTTTTATGTCCAACTTTTCTACACTCATAACATTTTGAATTTTTGTAAGGGCAGTCATTTTTAAAATGTAAGCCTCTGCACCCTTAGCATGGATTGGGTTTTTACAATTGTTGTTTTTCTTTTTTCTAATCCATTCTAGGTCGAACCGAATGGATTTATGAACAATCTCTATCTTCAATTTTTTCTGTATCATGCCTTAAGTTTACAATCCTCTGGCATTCGTCTGCCACTGTTTGCAGTGATCATTTTTGGTCTTGTTCTAACTTTGTTAATATCCGGGAATGTATTTCTGCATCATTGTTAGCAGTCAGCTCTTGTACAAAAATTAGACATTTGAACATATCTGGGGTTAATTCATTTAATTTGAACATTTCACATTCTCTATCTACAACCCCAGCAAAGGTGATGAAATCTTCATCTTTTTTCACCAAATTTAAACACTGCCAGCGAGTATTGACCAGTGAACTTTTTTCACTGAAAATTTCCGATAAGATTTCAATTGTGTCATCGAAACAAATCTCACCTGGCTTCTTTGACAGAATAAAATTACAATACTTTTCATGTTCGGCAGGGGATCGCTTCCTTAATAGTAGTCATACTTTCTTTTTGTCATTTCAACCACGACATTCTTCCTTGAAGATTTCTTCATATCTTTTGAAATATGCTGCGAAGGTAACACCGTCTGGTTTGTACACAAATTCTCCAATTGAGTTGCTGTTGGGCTAACAAATCCTCCATGCTAAGGATTTTATGTTTTCTTTGGTTTCATGCAAAAAGAGTCCACAGTCCAGCACAAGCTTCGAATACCTTGTCATCACTTTTATAACCGTTTGGACTGGTTATATTTTCTACGATGTAGGGGTACTAAAAATTTTATCTCAGGCGTAACTTCCGACTACATAACCTGAGAATTTCAAGTGAGACTCCAACTGAACTGCTGACAATGAGATGCGTTGCTTATTTATAACAGACCGCCGAGTCCATTTCTTTAATCCCAAAGGGGTGTTCACCACAACACCAATGTAATCTCCTCTCTTGCACACAGCATTTGATTCCTCTTATGCCTAGTTTCTCTCTCAGTTTGTTTATGCTTTGCCGTTCACCTATATTACTATTACACATCCATCGGAGCATGCAAGCTTCATTTCTTTCCAATCTACAGAAGTCTTCTGCACACAGTGTGCCCAGGCCTCACTACCATGCAACATTGCTGTTCATATGCATGCATCATGCAGTCTGCTTTTCAATTTGAAGAAAAAGCCTTTTGTAGCTAGCAGTGTTAGTAGTTCCCTGAACTTTTTCCATCCTGTTCTTACTGTGACTACTGTACTTTCAGAACACCCACCTCTACTGCTGATTTGGTCACTGAGGTAGCAGAAGCTGTCTACTACTTCTACCGAACCTTCCTGGAATTTGATAGCGCTTCATTCCTGTGGTCGTTTGCTGCTTACTGTCCCGGTGCAACTGCTACATATAAACCTACATTCTTAGCTAAACTTCCTGAGATCCCACTACATCTCTTGTGTACCTACAGTTTGTATTTGGGACAGAGGATTGAATTTCTATCTACACCTTTTCTACACACTGAGCAAGGCCATTTCCACAAGGGGATCAGGGTTCTGTTTTCTCTTCTACTTACTAGGACCTTAGTCTTTGTCAGGTTGACTTTAAGACCCCTTGTTTCTAGGCCTTGCTTCCATGTTTGGAATTTCTTCTCTAGTTCCACCATATATTCTGCTAGGAATGTGAGATCATCCACATACAAGAGTTCCCATGGGCAGCCCGTCTTAAACTCCTCTGTTATATCTGCAATACGATAATAAACAGGAGAAGGCTAAGAAGAGACTTAGTGGACACCAGCCTGCATGCTAAATTCCTTGTTATAGTCATTGTTGATCCTAACTTTGTTGACTGCTCCCCTATACATGGCTTGTACAGCCTTCACAAGCCACTCATCTACTCCTAGTTTTCTAAGAGCCCACCAGATTATGACACTGGGTACGCTGTCAAAAGCTTTCTCCAGATCAACAAATGCCAGGTAGAGCGGCTTACTCTTAGATAGGTACTTTTCCTGTAACTGCCTCACAAGGAAGAGCGCATCAGTGGTGCTTTTGCCTGGTACAAATCCAAACTGCATCTCATCCAGATTTGCCCTTTCTCTAATCAACTGTGCTATAACTCTTTCAGTTACTTTCATTACCTGGTCCATCAGTTTGATGCCTCTATATTTTCCTCTATCTAGTGCATCTCCTTTACCCTTGTAGCAGTTGACAATGATGTTTCTGCGCCAATCATTTGGTATGACGCCATCTAGTATTACTTGGTTTGCAAAACGTATGCTTATGGTGTGACCTACTGACCCAGATGCTTTCAGCATCTCAGCAACTATTCCTGATGGAACAGCTGCTTTCCCAGTCTTCATATCCTTAATTGCCTTACTACACTGCTGCTGAATTGTACCGCTGGGCCCTCTATGGGGTCCGTTTGGAGTAGAGTCTCTTTCTCCCATGCGTCCTCCTTATTCAGTAATTTTTCATAATAGCTTTTCCATGCAGCTGTCTTCTCGCACCTGTGAGGGCAAGTGCATATTTATCATCCAGGACACACTTCTCACTAATGACATTGCAATTTTCTCTAATGCACTGCCTCGCAATCCTGAACACCTTCTGTTTCTGGTCCTCATGCTGCGAAACATACTTGAATTTTTTATCTTCTGCTTCCCTTCTTGCTAAATATACTTGTCGTCTAGCTTCCCTCCTGGTCTCTATGTAGTGTACCCTGTTTCCCCCTTCTTCCATTGTTTCCATGCCTATCTCTTGGCCTTAATTGTCTCATCTACCTTATTGTTCCACCACCAAGTCACTCTCCTCCATGTAGTCTTGCTCCACCCAGATCTCGTCTGTTGCTCTTAGTAGCTTATTTTTTTAGGAACTTCCTGTGCTCATCCTCTGATAAGGATAAAATCTATCTGACTAGTATGCTCCATGGATCTATAAGTGATCAGGTGGTTGTTGGGATTTTTTATGTTTGTGTTACATATCGACAAGTCTTTGGCGTCGCAGAATTCTAGAAGCCTGTAACCTTCATTTCTTGTGACAAACCCGTAGCCTCCAAAATCTCTGTAGAAGCCATCACTGTGTTTCCCAACGTGTCTGTTAAAATCCCCTGCAATGAGTAGGAAGTCATTGTCATTTGTTAGAGTGGTAATGTGTATTAGGGACTCAAACCCTATCCTTGAGTTTGTCTTACCACCCAGATTGGGGTGTGTATGTGGATATAATTATAGCTATTGCTCTATTCAGGACTAGTCTGAGTTTAATGATTTTTATGTTCAATCTGTTCACAGAGATTGTCTTATCTACCCAATTGTTAACTAATAGAATACCTGCTCCACCCAGGCCATAGTCATTTCCCACCTAAAAAAATTTATAGCATTTTTTGCTTGTCAGGAGTCTAGCTGACTCTCCTCTCCATCTAGTTTCTTGCACTTGGGTATGTTGCCAATATTGCCAATAGAATGAATCACATGCACCATATAATTTTCACTTTCACGGTATCTTTATTGTTTGTTATTCATTTCTTTATCAAAGTTCTTTCATCACACATTCTGTGACCTCCTCAATGATAATCTGTTTTGTGCCTCCTCTTTTTCTGGTCTTAAACTTCTACTACATCTTTTTTTTGTTCGTTTTGTGGTGTGTTTTTTGTGTTTTGTGTCTGTGCATGTGTTAGCATCTTTGTCTCTGTGTGTGTATGTGTTTCTCATGTCTACATATGTTTTATGTGTGTGTTGGTTTGCTGTTTGTGTTTTTATTCTGTCTCCAGTCATTAAGTTGCAGGTAGTTACTATTCCAATTGTGTTTTCTGTTCAGTCTAGGACTATCTTCTATTATGTGTGTGGCCTCCGTAATTTGTCTAAGTGTTGCATCAGTTCTGTGTGGATAGGATCTTTATTGCTGTTGTCTATTGAGCCCTTGTGTTCTAGTTTGCCATGTTGGTATAATACTGATGAGCTTTTCCCCTTAAGTTCTCACCCGTGTTCCTTTAACCTCTCTCCTATGTATGTCATCTTATTTCTGCATCATTCCTATCGACTACATTTCTAGTTTTAAAGTTTATCTGTGGGCTCATCTTACAGACTATACAGTTTCTATCAATACTGGGCGTTTTTCCGAAAGGGATATATCCTACTGAAATGTGATTTTATGGTAGCTCCTGGCTTTTCTACTACTTTAATCCTAAGATTCATTTTTTCTAAGGTTCTTCTAAAATGATACACTAGTTTGCCTCTGGGAGTAGCATCAACAACATGACACTCTGGTATTTTTGACTGTCTGTCATACCTTGAGCTGCTATTCCATGATTTGCTCCTGTATAGTGGGCAAATACCATTCGTATCATTCTCCATAATGGTTTTGAATTTAGCCATGGCTTCTTTGTACACCCTGATCCTGTCGCTTTGGATATAACCAGAGAACTGCATGTGGTGGATAAAGTGTAGTATGTGTTGAAAGAACTTTTGATAAACAAATGAATAACAAAGAATAAATATAAAGCGAAAGTGAAAATTATATGGTTTCTTTCTATTGGCAGTATTGGCAGCATGACCATCCCCAAATATAACGATATTGGTTTCAACACACGATTTCACATCAAGAATCTTGCAGAACAAATACATAAATATGCATATGTTAGGGTGTTCTGAAGGTAATTTTAATCAAGAATGTAATCACCATTGTTTTCAACAACTACAGCTCAACAGGAAGGCAACTTTTTGATCCCACGTTTAAAGAAACCTATTTCTTTTCCTGAAAAAAAGTCTGAAAAGCTGTTTTCATCTTCCTCTCTGTTTCTGAAGGATGTGGAAAAACTTCCCATCCTAATGATCTTATCATTTCTTGGGTTTGTTTTGCAGTGTGGACATGCATCATTATGTTGGAGAATAACACTTTTTCTGTTTACCAGAGCAGGTCACTGTAAATGTAATTTTTCATTTACACGATTAAGTTGTTGGCAATAGACATCTGCATTGATGGTTCTTCCATGTTCCTGTAGCTCGTAATGGATGATACCTTTCATGTTCCACCAAACACAGAGCAAGGATTTTTGTAGATGGAGTTCTGGTTTTGGTGTTGGTACTGGTCTTTCATTACATGATAACCATTGTTTTTCATTTTCTGTTCTGATATAAAACCCATTTTTCATCACCTGTAACAATGCGCTGTAGGTGGTTATTCCTGATTAGAAGACTGCTGCAGCTATTGGAACGTGTTCGGTTCTCAAGCGTAAGCTCATGTAGAACCCAAATTCCCTCTTTGCATGTTTTCCCAATTTGCTTGAGATGTTTGTGGATAGTTGAACATGACACATATGATGTAGAGCTGATACAATAGTCTCATTCAAAAGGTTGTCATTCATAGTGTGTCGTTTTCTGGAGCGAGGCTTGTCGGATATGGTACAATTGCCATCTTTAAATCTTTTAAACCATAGCAAACATGTTCAAGCTTTTACTGCATCTGGATACACTTCACAAATGTTTTTTATTGCTTCTGTAGTGGAACTGTTTTTTCGAAACTCATACAGTAAGCAATGGTGAATATGTTGTTTCATAAAATTCTTATCCTCCATGGGGTTAATTACTGAAATAACTATGAATGACACACTGCCAGATAGAAAAGATGATATACTGAACTATTTTAAACAGTTTCCACCCATTTAACTTTGGCTCTGATGTGATTGGTTGATTCATATTTCATAGTGGTGACAAAAGCGCAGTTACTTTCCGAACACCCTAATATATATATATATATATATATATATATATATATATATAAGCCATGGATAGCTGAACATCCTTTCCTGCAATGCTGCTGAAATGGCTAAAAGTTCTGGTTCAGCCTGTAAAGTGGTCATGTTTGTGATCCGATTGGAGGCACCCAGTCCACCTTGTAGAATGGTTGTGATAGTAACAAAAGAAAGAAGAAGCACTGAACCCAACCACGGTGACATGACAAAAAGCACCCAGCCAAACCATGGTGACATTACAAAAGGACCCAGCCCAACCTTGGTGACATGGCAAAAAGCGATCAGCCTAACCTTGATGATACAACAAAAAACGTCAAGCCCATACTGTAAAGTGGACATTTTGATGCCATGACAAAAAGTGCCCAGTCAACACTGTAAAGTGGTTCTGTTAGTATCATGACAAAAAGTGCCCGACCCACACAGTAAAGTGTTTGTGTTGGTGTCATGTCAAAAACTGCCCAGTCCACACTGTAAATATGATTGGTATTAGGAAGGGCATCCAGCTGTAGAAACCAAACAAGAAACAGTTCTGTATGAGCAAGACACAGCCATCTGATCTGACTTGTCTCACAATGGGACAACTCAACTAACCCATGCTAGCAGGGGAAAATAGATGGTAAACGATGATGATGATGGTATTTTACTTGATTTTCTCAAATATTATCTCTAGTGATCAACTGTTATTACAGTCATTTCAGTTTTGGGACACTCACACACACAATATATATCTATATATGTGTGTGTGTGTGTGTGTGTGTGTGTGTGTTTATGTGTGTGTGTGTGTATATATATATATATATATATATATGGGATAACAAGTTATCGTTATAGGTAATCCAGTTATAGGTTGTGAGTACTCTGTATTGTGGATAGTTTTAACGTATGGCTTTGTTTGACTCAACAAGATGTTTCAATAGTTAGTTCAAGTATGGTGTACCTGTGTACTATAAATTTGGGCAACTTAACATGGCACTACATAGGTTCCACGACTGGGGAATTAAAAAAAAGATGGTACATTCACAGACACTCTATGAAGAACCATAGACTAGAGAACTCAACAACGCTGGCCAATAAAATCTGGCAGCTTAAGGACACAAACCAGGAATATAGGATTAGCTGGTTGAAATTATCGGGAGCAAGGGCCTACAACAATGGAATGTCCCACTGCGGACTTTGCAATATGGAGCTATTCTATATTTTAAAGTATGATAAGATGCTGCTTAACTTTAAAATAGAAAGATCAATTTTCTGTAGGCACAAAACAGCTACCAAGTTCACAAATTTCAAGCCAACATGATTCGACCCAGCAAACTCAAAATTCGAGCTAAACCACCCGGATTTTAATGTACTGAATACGTACCACCCCACTGTTATTAGCTGTCAATTGACCGACTGGTCACTAGATCAACATCATAAATCTCCTAACCTTTCTTTCACTCTCTCTCCCTAAAGCCACATCAACCCCATTAAGATAAGACAATCAGCACGCTAAACATTTACCACACACACATACATATATCAAAATCCTCCTTCCCTGTCCTTAGCCCTACCCCTTATATCTCATCCTCGTATCTCTTACTTAATTTTTAATTTATTATTTTTTGTCTTTATCTGTCATTTGTTACTACCTTTTATTCTCTACCCTCTGAGATTTGACCACCACGTATGTATGTATGTATCTAATGTTACTTTTCATGTTAGTATTATCTCCACCCTCACATCTTTATACATACACTTCGAGTGACGCAACTTCGAGTGATTAGCGGCCTTTAGACTCACTTGATCAATGAAACAATTGTTAATACTTGAAATAAAACCCCTTGTTGTACAGCTGACCATGTTATTCTTCAATCTTTCACTATATATATATATATGTGTGTGTGTATGTGTATATAAACTGAAATCTACAGTGACATCTTTGTTGTTATTTTCAAAGGAGAAAACTTGAAAAATCTGTTGGAAACAATTGCATCTACCCCAAAACTGGCCAATCCAGGGGCCGATCGTCATGGCAACATGGTATTCTATGATGTTGTCGGTTTTTATATGTTTGTATACCCTAAACGTATAGCAGCCATCTTGAACATTGTGATTGTCGTGTGTAGTTTGTTACTTATTACTAAACGTCACCTACATTTTGGAAACAATTCTAAAGGTGAGATATTTTCTTTTTTCTTTAACTCTTTTGATACCAACTCACCTTGCTCTTGTGTACCTTTAATCCACTTAAAACTGATACCAACACACTTAAAACTGTCTCTGGTTCTATGAAATAAACCCAACCATTTTAAAGAATTCTTATTTAAATAAAAATGTTCCTACATATTTTGATATGAGAACCATTTGTTAAGTTATGTTATAAATTATCATCTTAACAAAGTAATTATTAATTTTAGTAAATCTTTCCAAATTCACCTTTAATTAATTCATATACAGTGTATTTCATAAGAAACTTGGTAATTAAATTTGAACCTTGTAAAACTTACTCACTTTGATTGTCTTATTTACTTACGGGATGCTGGATTGGCAGAGTATGGACAAAATGCTATTTAGTTATGGCTTTCTATATGCTGAGTTCAAATCCCACCGAGGTTAGCTTTGCCTTTTATCCTTCCAGGGTTGATAAAATAAAGCATCAGTAATGCACTGGGATCGATTTAATTGACTTTCTCCTTCCCTTCAAATTGCTGGCCTTGTGGCAAAATTAGAAACAATTATCTTATTTATCTATTATTTGGCAGCAAATTGGCATGAGTGTTAGTGCATTAGCCTTGTGATAATTATTTTGGCTCTGTGAGAAATACATTTTGTTAAAGAATTATTATAACAATAAATTTAAATACAGGTTCTTTTTAAAAGAAAATAATTGTTTCTACTTTAGGCACAAGGCCAGCAATTACCCAGTGCATTACTGGTACTTTATTTTAAAAGAAAATAATGTTATTTTGATATAATGGCAACAAAAGCTTATTTGGCTTAACATTATTGTATATCTGTGTATCAGTATTGTTTCTACTTTAGGCACAAGGCCAGCAATTACCCAGTGCATTACTGGTACTTTATTTTAAAAGAAAATAATGTTATTTTGATATAATGTCAACAAAAGCTTATTTGGCTTAACATTATTGTATATCTGTGTATCAGTATTGTTTCTACTTTAGGCACAAGGCCAGCAATTACCCAGTGCATTACTGGTACTTTATTTTAAAAGAAAATAATGTTATTTTGATATAATGGCAACAAAAGCTTATTTGGCTTAACATTATTGTATATCTGTGTATCAGTATAGTTCTTAAAACATAAGACAAAATGCCTTGTGGTTCTTATTCAGGCTCCTTGTATTTTGAGTTCAAATCCTATCGAGGTCAACTTTGCTTTTCATCCTTCTGTGGTCCATAAGTGAAGGACCAGTTTAGAGAAGTGGACTGGTGATAATTGTTCTGACTCGTTGATTTCTGATATCATGTCCTGCACTGGCCTACTTAATCTAATGCCCAATTTAGTACCACCACTTGATTCTTGGATGCCTTTAGCAGAATCCATTTTGTTGCAGAGAGAGTTTGTGGTAGTGATAATGGGTGTTATAGAGATAATTGTTTCTACTTTAGGCACAAGGCCAGCAAATACCCAGTGCATTACTGGTACTTTATTTTATCGACCCCGTAAGGATGAAAGGCAAAGTCAACCTCGGCGGGATTTGAACTCAGATCGTAAAGGGACGTAACTATGCTGGAAAGCATGGCACGTCCGTCCCTCTACTGATACTGCCAATCCAAATGGTAAGTAATGGGATATGGTGAAGGAGTTGGATATGGGCTAATCAGATGCCCTCTGTCCTCTGTTATTCAGTCAGCATGTTGTAGTAGGTATCATAGCAGGGTCATAGAGGAGAGGGTTATGAGTAAGTCCTAGCCTCTATCATTGCCACTTTTAATTTGGTGTTCATGTCACTGTGCTTTTACTGGTGAATAGATCTTTTCCAGCATAGTGAGTTGCTAATCATTGCAATCCTGTCTTATCTCCTTTGTAAGGTATAGTTTCTTGAGGTTAGTCTTCACCACTTTGTTTCATGTCATTCTTGGTTTCCCTCTTCCACAGATTTCATCCACTTCAAGCTCTCAGCATTTCTTTATACAGTCTGTACCAGTACAACCATCTTTCTTGCACATTACATATGATTCCTCTTATATTCAGCTTTTCTCTCAGTTCACTTGAGCTCCGTCATTCATGCACTCTAACATTACACATCCAGCAAAACATGCACACTGCATTTCTTCCTGACCATCACAAATCTGTATTTTGAATGAAAGCGTCATACAATCTGCTTTTCACTCAGATAGAAAAGCTTTTTGTTGCCAGCAAAGGTAACAACTCCTTAAACTTCTTTCATCCAGTTCTCACTCTGGTCACAACAATTTGGTACATCCATCTCTACTTTTAATGAGGTCATTCAGATAACAAAAGCTACCTATTACTTCTAGTGAACCTTCTGAGCATTTGAGGAAATAATTTCATGAGGAACTTTACTGTTGACTATACTTGTGCATCTGTCACATATGAAGTCAACCTGCTCTGTCAGCCTACCTATGATCTTACGACACCTCTTGTGCAACCATTATACACATTGGGTACACCATATGTCATTCTTTGCCTTCTCCTTTTCTGCATATTGAGCATGACCATTTTCTTGATGGTAGCAGAGTCCTTGCCTCTCTGGTACTAACTAAAAATTTAGTTTTTGCTTGGTTTACTTTAAGACATTTTGATTCCAGATTTTCCTTCTATATCTGGAACTTTTCTAATTCTTCTACAGATTTAGCTACAAGAGCTAGATTATCAGCATACTGGAGTTCTTACAGACAATCAGTCATGAATTCTTCTGTTTCAGCTGGGAGGTTTATAATATAGAAGAGGAGGCCGAGAACAGCTCTACCTGTATTCTGAATTCATTTCTAACTCTCACCTTATTGACAGCATCTCTGTATATGCCTTGTACAGCCCTCACAAGCCACTCATCTATCCCTAACGTCCTCAGCAATTACCAAAATACAGATCTTGGGATTCTATCAAAGGCCTGTTTCAAGTTAATGAATGCTAAGAGGATAACAGCCTGGTTCAACAGTTTCATGTCTCTGTAATTGCTTCTTTTGTACCTTGTAGCTGTTGACAATCATGCTTCTATGCCAGTCATTGGATATAACATCTTCCTGTTCTTCCTGATTGACTATGCGAGTGATTAGCCTCTGTCCTACTCCACTGAATATTTTAATCATCTTAGCTATTATTTCTTGGTCAGCTGTCTTCCCTATCTTCATATCCTTAATTATTTTATCTACCACTCTACTGTCAATTTTGATGGCTACTCTCTCAATTGGGGCTAATTGGGGTAGGCCTTCACTGCCCCCTGCATTTTCCTCTTTCGGCAACCTTTTGTAATAGCATTTGTAGGTATCCTACAGCATGGAAAACATGTAAGATAGTGGTGATGATGATGCTGTTGATGATGTTCTAACCTACTTTGTAATTATTTTAAGCAATCTTCTTTTTTCTGTTTTTATTTATTTTTTATTTTGTAGGTAAATCATCATGGAAGTCTTTGTCAAAGCTGTTTGGTGCAGTTTTGACATTATTTGTCATGTGGGTGTCTATAGTGGCAACTATATTGGTAATTGCTTTGGTGCTGGTCAGGTTTGAACATTCCATGTCTTGGTATAACCATTCTAGCAACATTATCTGGGTGTTTATCATCCCAGCCCTAACAATGGCATTGTTAGTATTGCTTTGTTTGAAGCACTTCTACAAAGTAAGTAACATTATTTTACTACCTTCTTATGTAGTTATTTATTTTTTGTTTTATTTGTTGTTGTTGTATATTTTTATGTCATTGTATCCATGTAAGTTGACAAATTGTTAGAATTGTTAGGGCATCAGATAGAATGATTTGCAGTATTTGTTTCTTTGAACTCTTTGTGCTCTCAGTTCAATTCCTGTCAAGACCAACTTTACCTTCGATCCTTTTGGGGTTGATAAATAAGTGCCAGTCCTCTATAGGGTCAGTTCTTCTCTCTTGCTTTCTTTTGCTCTCTGGAAGAAATCAACTGTGATTAAATCTGAAGAAGAATCAATGTTGCAAGGTTTAAAATGCCCACTGGCACCTTTATGATCTTAGAAGTTTGGGGATTAGTGATCAGTATCCATGTAACTGTGTGTTATTGTTGTTGTTGATGGTGGTGGGGTACTCATGTATTGTTCTACTAATAATTTTAAATATGGGTGTTAGAATTTCAGAATTAATGACTGACTGTTTAAATAAATTCAGGGTTTCTATTATTATCATTGAGCAGTAGACTAGTGAAATCGGCAGAGCATCGAACAAAGCATCTTGTGCCATTTGTTCCAATCTGATTGCAAATTCCACTGACCAAAGTCAACTAGGCTTTTCATCCTTCTGCAGTAGATAAAAGAAAGTACTAGTCTAATACTGGGATTAGATTAATCACTTTGTCCCAATTTTCTGGCTTTGTGCCTATGTTAGAAACCACCACCTCCACCACCACCAATATCACTACCTCTTCCTCCTCCTCTTGCTAGAATGAATTTTGCTTTTTATCTCACTCAGAGCCTTAATAAAATGAGCATTGGTAATACACTGAAACCAGTTTTTGCCAGCTTTAATCTCTACCTTAAGAAAATTGGGGCTTTCTGCCAACTTAAGAAATTATTATCATTATTGGCATCTAGAATGCTGCCAGGAGCTCATGGTACTTTATCAATTTAACAACTCGATAAGTGATCAGAAAACAACACTTGCAGAGAGGGTTAGTGGAAGGTGTAAGCAACAATGGCCTGCGATTGGCTATGGGCGTTGACAAGGACAATCTGAACAGGCTCTTCTTGCTTGATAGTTCTGAATTAATAAACTTTGATCTGGAACAATTAAGATGAAGCCTTCACTCTCTACCTTTATCCATGAGCTACATAGTCACTTATAGGTGTGCTTCTGGCCAACATCAGCTTGTTTGCTTATGGACCACATATTTGCCATGCAGTGGTTTCTGCTCCCACCTTTTTTCTTAGCCATTAATTTTACTTACTTTGCAACAACTGTTGCCACAGTTCCCTCGATCTGTCTAGTCTAGATATTAATCATAAGATCAGTAGCAAATTTTTTGCTCTCCTTCAAGATCAAATGAAGCTTCTTACTTTTCTCATATTTTTCAATGAGTTTCAGCATCCAGTTGTTTGTTGCTCCAAGATATTTGGCAGTTGAATTGTGATGGTTTTGTAAGACAGTTCAAACTGGGTCAAACTTCTACCTCTTTGAGTTCTGGGTAGTGCATCTTATTACAAGTTAACAACTTATGAATTTTTGTGTCAATTCTCTTTATTTCACCGATATTCCAGTTCAACACATTGAAGCTATAACTAACAACTAGAACTGCTAAGGAATTTATGGCTAACACCTTGTTATGTGCATTTAGCTCAGATTTCAGAACTGCTTGTACTCTCTTATAACATTCGTTCCTTCTTTTTCATGCTTTATAAGTTTGTTCCTGCTCAAGTTCTTTTGTAACTGTTTCAACATGCAGTTCGACTAAATTTGAGTTTATCAACTTCCTTTTCTTGAACACTTGGCACACTTATCAAGCTCAAACTTCTTATTATGAAATTGGCAGATAGTCTGCCAGAACACTTTATTTGCTGATCTGAAGTCAGATTCCAGCTTACTCTCTAAGTCCTCCCATATCTTAACTTTGGACGCCTTTACTCTCTCTGCTGTGATTTTTTGTGCCTGCTTGTAATGCAAGTGCAAGAAGCAGGACTTATTTCCAAGCCAAGCTTTGTAAAGTCCTTCTTTGCTCAGATGGTATTTTTGACCCCTTGATTGAACCAAGGGGTCTCCTGCCATGCGGCGCCACACCAAGCTTATTTTACCCACAGCGTTTTACAACTGAAGCAGAAACTGCTGAGCTGAACAATCTCCACTCTGTCTCAATGTCCTCAGTTTGCTCAGGGAATTCTCTGAATTTGGATGCAATAGTATCTGCATACCTGACTTCCTTATCCAACAATGTTTCCCACTTTATCGTGTCCATTACCCTGAACTCGTCAGTTTTGTGGGCTTTAGGTAGTCTCAAGTTACAGATAACTAGATTGTGATCAGTTGACAGCTCAGCTCCTCTCTTAACATGAACATACATCACAGAATCTAAGAGATCATAGACAATAACAAAATCAATTATTGATCTCTGTCATTGATTCCCCTTATACCATGTAATATTTATGGATGTCTCTGTGCTGGAAGGTGTTCATAATAGAGAGTCTATTGCTAGAACAGAAGTCCAGCAAGGCTTCTCCATTCGTATTTAGATTGGGTTCACCATTCCTTCCAATCACTCCTTTCCATGTCAAGTAGTCAGTGCCAACAAGTGCATTGAAATCTCCCATCAGGATATATGACTCAGTCTTGACTACATTTAACGCTGCAGTGACTTCATCAAGGAAGAACCTGTTCGGACTCCTTGTTTAGAGTGTTTATCTCAGGAAAGAATCGCTGGAAAGATTTTACAAGAGATCCAGCTCATGGATAGCATTCATGAGCTTGGCTGATCTTGTTGGGGATCCAGTCAGATCAGTTGGAGATGGTTGCTTCTGACAGGACCCACTGGAAGGAGTGTTTGAGGACTCTTCCCCCACGACCCCCTCAGTAATAAGTGGACGAAGAAGAAGAAGAAGTTTTAGGTCATCCACATAAGTTAGATGGCATATTTTTCTGTCGACAATTTTCTAATTGTAATTTGTTCTGTTAAGTTCAATTGTAAGGGGTATTAGAGCTATGCAAAATATTAGAGGTTTGGGATGCTAAGCACGGTCTCTAATTGCTTTATGTCTTTCATCTAAAGCCTTGAGAGCCCCAACTTCATAGGCAGTGCCCAGATTTCTATCACAAGCACTGTCAGAATTCTGCATGATATATTGAGCCCATGAGATCAGGGAGTGATTTAAGGCCAATTAATACTTCACTTAGCAACCACTTGCTATACAAAAAATAAAGTTATTAGTCCTATTTTTATTATGTGTTGCTACTGCATTACCGAGCACAGTTCTGTACACCTTATGTATGTGCAATGTGGATTTTGGTGGTGTTGTTTCTATTGTATTGAGAGTACTTTTCGTAATATGTGTGCAGTACCTAGTAGTGCTATTTTTTGTAAGCTGTATATATTTGTGTGTGTTTTTTTTTACCATTCCCAGAGTACTTATTATTATAGGAATTGTTTCTGTTTTCATCATTTACATTCGGGTTATTTCTATCTCTAGATCTCTATATTTGGATAATTTCTCCAATTCTTTAGTAGATATATTGTCTGTGGGGATTGAAGGCATTTTTTTCTTTGTGGCCTTTGACTATAATATCCAGATGGTTGGCTTTGATCTCCCTGTTTGTTTGTATCAGTATATCCCAGAGTATGGTTGCTTTGTCATTCCCTGACACCTTTTCTGTTGGTATTTCATAGTGTTTGCATAACTTACTGTGTATGTAAATCCCAAATCTATCATGTCTGTGGATATATTTCTTTTTGGTTAAGACTGGACAGCCAGATATAATGTGGTTAATTGTTTCTCACCCACCTCCACATATTCTGCACTTACTTACTATGTTCTGCTTCATTATGTACTTCTGGTGTTTTCTGGTGTGTGTGTGTGTGTGTGGGAGGGTGGGGGTGGGGGGATCTTGTGTTGCAACTAGAAATCCTTCCGTCTCGGCTTTTAGTCCAGTACTTTGTTGCCAGTTTTATGTATTTGGCTTGTCTACATCCTTTTCAGGTATTGCCCATGTAAGGGTTTTTCTTGCCATCATTTTAACATGGCAGTCTGGAGGTTTGTTTTCATTTTCCTCACAGTTATCTGTTAATCTGATTTCTGCTTTGAATTTGTTGGCCTCTTTGAAGACCGAGAACAGTTTTTTTTGTTTTGTAGCTATTTCTATTAACTTTCATTTGTTCTTTATTAGATAATTGTGTTGTCCAACTAGTTAGTTTACTAGTTGCATAGAGCCCCCTTTTCCGTGTGTTCGTGGTTGGTATAATCTTTCTTCTTCTTCTTTTGCTCCTCCTCCTCCTTCTTTTTCTTCTCCCAGAACTGTGATCTCTCAGTTCAGAGAAGTAGTGGCTTTACCTGGAGCAACTCTATGATCTTCGAGCTACGCACTCTATCGAGTAACATTACTCCGAAGACCCTTTGGAGGAACCCCATTTTGGCCGCTTGTATTCGCGATCGTTTTCTTCTACTCAAGATTTATGGCCATAGGTAAAGGTTGGCACGAATACTGAATTGAAGAAAGTGAGTTTGGCTTTTACACCTACCTCTCTTCTGATTACTGAATGCTGAAGTCAGCGCATTACTGTACCAGCTCCTGCACTTAATTCAGCCTCCTTCCTTCCATCACTCGTGAACACAGCCCCTATATTCTTGAACATCTCTACCTGCTTCAGTGAAACTCCATTGACATGTAGAGTGCATTGTGCAGGCTTCCTTTAGTGGACGAATGTCTCAGTTTTCACAGCTCTGATTTTCATTCCAGCCATGCAGATCTCGGCATCAAACCTATCAAATGCAAGTCAGAGATCACATTCTCTTGAGTTAATACCATGTCATCTGCAAATCCAGCCAACTGATTTTGCACCCACCAGTCATGATATCACTTCCAACCTGGCTCTGCATGTCAATTCTGTTCATGTAAATAATGAACAGGAGAGGTGACAGTACGTACCCTTGGTGGAGTCCGACTCCCACATTGAATGGTTTGGATTTAGCACCATTTATCCAAACACAAATACTCGGGCATTCGTATCGAGACATCAGGGCAGCGGTACCATACTTCTGCAGAACCTTCCACAGTAGGTCCCGAGGAATGCGGTCATTTGCCTTTTCAAGGCCGTCAAAACAAGAATATACTTCTTAGCAATATTCCCACGATTTCTCGAAGACCTGCTGCAGTGTGAATATTTGGTCCTCTGTGCTGCCTCTGGTGTTAAAACCACACTGTTCATCAGCTAGCTTGAACTCTTCAATCTTCCTGCATCTCTTTGCCAGACATTTAGCATAGACTTTGCCTAGGAGGCTTAACAAGGAGATCACTCCGTAATTAGAACAATCTCTCTGGTTTCCCTTTTTGAAAATTAGAATTATCACTCCTGATTGCCATTGCTTAGATGCCTTTCCAGAGATCCAGGCCACCTAGCACACACAAGTCAGCTTGTGAATACCTTCTCTATTTAAGGCTTTTAACATCTCTGGCCAGATTTCATCTTCCCCAGGGCCTTGCCACATTTGAGCTCTTTAACCTTAGCCTCTAAGAGATTAGTCACCACTCCCAAGGATGCACCTCTTTGAAGAGAGGAGAACACCAGACATATTCTTGACAGCAGGTGTGGAGGAGGGCTTCTTATTACGAAGTTGGCAGATGGTCTGCCAGAATGCTTTATTTGCTGATCTTAGTTCAATCAAGAGCTAAAAAATGCCATCCGAACAATTGGAAACCTCTGTTTCCATGACATTAAACGACTGAGAGTACAATACTCCTCCCTGTACAGAACGCCAGTCCATCGCAGGGTTAAACTCCCAGCTATTGCTGGTATTCATTTTCAGTTGAGTATGCTGGAGCAACCTGAAATGAAGTGTTTTGCCCAAGAACACAACACACAACCCAGTTCAGGAATTGAACCCACAACATTATGGTCATAAGTCCAACACCCTTACCACCAGGCTATACACTTTCATAGATACAGTAAAGGCATCCAAGTTTAAGACATGGGAAGACTTTGGGGTTAAGCTGGATTCTGACTCCAGATCAGAAAATTAAGTGTGTTCTGGCAGACCATCTGCTGACTTCGTAATAAGAATATTAAAACTGTAGCTTACTTACCCATCTTGTGCACGTCTTGGTGCCTCGGGCAGGGGTCGATAGACTAACATCTGTTGCAACTCCTGACCACTTTCTAGACATTCTGTCTGGTAATGTCGGAGTTGACTTTCCTGGCTAGGAGCAGGGTCCTATCCACTCCCATATGATGCATAGTATACAACCACCTCAACTCCGAGTCACTCAGCCGACACACAACAGCTATCCCCTTTTCTGAATCCTCAGGGGCTTCCTGTGAGGCTTTCATCACCCTGTTTAGGATGTCCACCTTATTTCTTTCTGAGGGTAAAAAGATCACACTCAATTTCAGGCCAAACTCAGCAGCCAGCTCTCCTAGATTTCCCAGGTGGCACTTTATTAGCATCTCTGCCGCCCTGTTTGTTCACTGGTAAGCACTGATCTCACTCATCCAAGTACAGTAGCTAAATCAGTATGAATTTCTATAGTGTGCAGCCCCCATCTCAGAGTGAAATTCACTCCCTTCAAAGTCGCCATCCAATTTGGCCACTTTGATGTGGTTGCAGTCCTTCTTTCTAAGCCAGGCTGGGTCCTTGTCCTTGATATCCCTTATTTACAAAATGACTCCTAGCTTTATGTTCCTGGTGTCACACTATATGGTCTGGTTCTCCAATTTGGATACATACCAGCTTCCTCTTACTGGGTTCTCTGCTTTTACCCACTCTGATCTCCTGCATCATGGTCACCATCTTCTCTCCTACCCTGTCTCCCCAGCTTTCCCCGCATAGCTGCATGCTGTTCGGAGCCACCCTGCAATTGGATAGTGGTCCACCAATATCCCACACATTGAGAAAAGTTTTCATCTATCCATGCCGGTGCCCAGATCTGGGACTTCATTTCCCCTCTGAAATATCAATGTGCCTGTCTTATCTCTTCGCAGCCCGAGTTTCAGGGCAGCTCCTCCTTCCATCTGCAGTTTTGCAGTTAACCCGACCCTTTTTAGGTGGCTTGAGACCTCTGTTGCCGATACCACAGTCTCATCTATCAAGATATCGTCAATGTAGGAATTGGTGGCCATCTTCATTTTTCCCAGAATGGCCTTGATCTTTGGTGCCAAATTCAACCCGAACCCCAGCCTGTAACCAGCTGATACTGCCAGTTTCTCAGCTACATGTAGCTGCAGATATGCCAACTTTGAATCAACAATTTGTCTCCACTCTCACAAGATTTCTCTACAGACATCTGTAACCTTGCTGCCTGTGTAGCATGACACGTGTTAATTCAGTTCATGAAAGTTCAGCACCAGCCTGACCGTGTTCTTTATTGGCTACACTACTGCCCTGTTCTTTATCTCCTCTTTCAAGGGATTAATATGCCTTCCTCGATCTGTCTTTGCACTTCACACTCCTAGTATCCCCTTTCAGGGTATGCTGATAGCAGCTCACTCTGTTCTTCAATGTCAGAGGCTCTCCTTTCCAGTACCACTTAACTATCCTCTGCTGACCTTCACACACAGCCCATAAATCCTTATCTTGAATGATTTGAACAGCATATTTTTCTTTATTGGCTCTCCCTGTTCCTCTGTTGCACACTCACAGCGCATAGTATTCCCATGCTACCCCATACTCACTCACTGTAACGCCCACTAAGTGGCCAATCGCATCCATTCCTACTACTACATCAATTCCATCCACCACATGGTTGATCACGATCAGTTGCAGCTTTATTTTTATTCCTTGTACCACTATCTCCACCTCACTGCTACTTCTGCATCTAATCTCTCTGCCATCGACTGCTCTTATACTACTCATCCTGCTCCACTTTTAAACCACTTTAGAGGTCACTAAGGTTGTTGTGTAGCTTGTGTCCACAAGGGCTCTTGACAGCTCCTCCCCCAACCTACCCTATGGGCAGCAACTGCAGGAGTGTCTCTACTTGCTTCCATGGGTAGCTACCAACACTGTAACTTCCCTTTGACTGTTTCTCTGATTGCAGTTGTTGGCAATGTTGCCTGGCCGTTTACATCGGTAGCATATCATTTTAGGCTTCAGCTTCTTGTAGTCCCTTGCCCTGTGTGGACCCTGACACCTAAAGCACTAATCGACTTTTCATGGGGGCTCTTCTCTTGTTCGTTGTCGAATGCTATAGGCTTCTGACGCTGCTAATGCCACAACATTCCACTCTACACCTCGTGTTACCATGCAGGCCTGTGTGATCAGCTCACTCAATAACATTTTGTTGTTGCCAGACAGTTGGATCCTCACCGAAATTTCATCAAGGAAACCATTCATGAATGTCAGCCGCACATTCCTTTCTGAGTTTTCTCCTGCAAATTTAGCTAGTGTAGCCAACCTCTGGAAACACGTCCACCTGCTCTCCTATCCACCTTACTTTTCCTAGTTTGGTGAAAGCAGCATACGATCCCTCAGTGAATGCCTCCTTGAGGTGCTGCTCAATCTTCTCTACATTCAGTTGGTCTGCTTGGTCCATTTCGAGGTACAATGTCAGTGTGTTACCCATTAAGGTGCAGCACCAAGAGGCTTTCCACATTTTCGTTCCCTTGTAATGCAGTGACCAATTTTATCTTCCTAATCCAGGCAATAACATCTCTCTCACTGCTGAAGGCTTTAATTGCATTACTACTGATTCTTATCTTTGTCGCCATATCTTCTGTTAGTTAGAGAAAATAAATTTAAAAAAAAAAGCGCTGTCAAAATAGCTTGTCATCAGAAACGAAGTGACCTACCTTTGCATCTCCACTCATGTCCTGATTGAATCTCCCTGTGCGATGTTCACCTGTTTTGTGTCTGATCAGAGAACATAGCAAAACTCGCACTCATTTACACTAGTCATCACAAATAATCCACACTTGGCTGTAGCACATGGACCAAGAGAGAGACCGAACCTGCACTTCCAATGTGACGTTACTGGCTCCTCACTTCTGGCAAGGCTTCCCCTGCACTTCCAGCTCCCTAACCCCATATAGACCTATTGGTGTACCCACTTTCTTTCATAACAGCAGTGGCTGTTGCATATATTATATTATTTAGCTTTGTGGTAGTAATGTTTTTATTCGTGCTTATTAAGTTTATCATTTTTTGCGTTTTTTAATAATTTTTGTTATTTTATTATTACTTTTTATCTTTGGGAGGTGTATTCTTTGTTCCATAAGGAGGTCTTCTATTGTTTGGAGTTCCTGGATTATTTCTAGATTTATCCTGTTGTGGTCTTTCTCTTTATAATTCTTTTCATTTGTATTTTTGCTTGTGTCGTCCTGAATCTGTACGTCTTTTGGTGTTGCGTTTATTGTTTTGTTTACTTTATCTGGTTTGAGTATGTTGGTATTTTGTTTTCATGTTTTAAATTCTCAATATATTTACGTTAGTTGTTTTGTTTTTGTTATTTATGTTTTCATTGTGTATTTGTTCTTTTAGGTGCTCTATTTCCATGTCTGATTTTTTTTTTGTTTTTAATATGTATCTCCTTAAATTTTCTAGTTTGTTGGGGTCAAATTTTAAATTAGAGTGTGTGTTATATTTTTCCAAAAATTTTATAAGTGTGTTGTGTTTTCATTTTTAGGGTGTAGTACTGCTGTAAAATGTGTGTAGAATCGAAGCATATTCTTTATGTGCCCATTTGTGTCTTTTTGATTTTATTGGGGGCACTTGAGGAGTAAAGCCCAGCCCATCATTTAGAATGTTATCATTTTTGTTGTATATTTGTCTTTGTTCTTCTAAATTGTGTGTTTATGCACACATCAGCCTTCATACAATTTTTTTCTTCAAAGAACAAACATTCGTATATCTATATGATCTCTTTGTATACATATTTCACTACATTTACAATATAAGCACCTGTTATACAATCAGTAACTTTTATGTTACTTACATGTGTCAGTATTCCTTTTTCTGATGTTTGATTGTTTTTTCCTTCCTTTCGTTTTTGTTTTGGTTGAAAACTCCTCGTGTTGTGGTTGTTTTAAAACTTGTTGCATTTTTGCACATGGTTCAAGTGTTAACAAAGATGTTTATATGATAGGGACAGTCCATAAATAAGATATATTTTTGGTAGGGTTTCTTGGTTCTTCTTTGTTTTCTGGCTATATTTACTATTGTTTCATTGATGGTGTCTGATTTATTTCACATCTTGTGGGAGTTTCATTGTCGGCATCCGTGATGTTGTTCAGGCTAATTATTATTTTTTAAACTTAATAAAAGTTCAGTTAAGTCATTCTGCTTCGTGCAGATACAGTGTTTTATGTTAAAAGACACTCCTATTGCAATTGTCTGCCAGCAGACTTTTATTTATTTTCATTGTCAAACTCAAACATGGAGATATCACAGAAGAACAGTGACAAGAATGACAACACCAACAGCAACAAAGAAATGGAAAACAGCAGAAGCAATGGCAACAGTGACAACAGCAGCAAAACAAATCACACCACCAGCTCCAACAACAATGACATCACTAACAACAATAGCCACAGTGAAAAGAAAAATACCAGCAAACATAACGTTAACAACGCCAGTAGCAACGTGAACAACAATAACAACAACAAGATTTATTTTGCAGCCACATCTGAAAAAGCACAAACTCTGTACACAATGGACATTTCTGATAAGAAAGCTCATTTAGTTCAGGCAGCTAAAATCATAGCTAGAGAAAATAACCTGGGCCAACCTAAACGTTCCAGCAGAGGTGTTGGCAGTGACAGAAAGAACGCACAAATACAGATGCATTGGAGTGTACTCTTGCAAAGCAGGGGCAGCATTAAAGAGCATCTGAAAGGATATTGAGCATATAACAAGAACCAAGGAAGTTGGGAGCATCTTGGTGCTTTTTAAAACTGAGGCCCTTACTATCAAGCATTCGGTGGTTTCCTGCATGTTGGACCAACATGTTGGAATCCACTTATCTGCAAGCCTTTTGTCCTCAGCTAAAAGTTGTAAGAGGCTGCAGAACCCCATTGTTGCCAACACCAGTGTCTTAGAAAAACACAGCACTAACAACTCCATCACTGGCAACTAGAACCAAATCAACAAGACTTGCATCAGCAGCAGCTAAACCACTGCCAACAACAACAAATACAAACTCATATTCCACCACCCAAGGAGAAGGTGACAAAAGGTGACAGAAGGTGACAAAAGGTGACAAAAGCTCTCCCACTCCCTTCCCCAAACAACAAATCAAATACACACATAAACATCCACACAAACACAAACACATCCACCAACATCTGAAACAGACACAAAGACCCCATCTTCTCATAGCGAAAATGAGGGACAACTGCAAAGAACCAAGAAACTAAAATGCAAACACAAGAAAAAGGAAAAAAACCTCTAACATCACACATACACAACAGAAAATACAGACACATCCACAACAACACCAGCACCAGCAAATAAAAGAAAACTTGCACAACCACGACTACCAAGTCTCCCAGTTTGGATTGTCTGTTCAACAAGTTTTATGTAGATATGCCAGGCTTGTTCTCCGATCTCATCGAAGCTGTCTACTACAATTGGAAGTAGTACAGGAGTATTCCCAGTTCTGTGAGTTGGGGCATAGTAACAGTACTGAGGAAAGATAAGAACAAGAATACTTTAGACAATTTCAGGCCCATAACTCTGTTAAACACAGAGTTTAAGATTTTGGCCAAGGTGTTAGCGAAGAGCTTGGCACTTGTTGTCGAGGGAGTAAACCTGGCTTTGGTGGGGCTATATAGATCAATCTTTCAATAGGGTCGACCATTGATACATGAAGGCTGTTCTCAAGGCAGCTGGCTTCGGTCCCATCATCAGAGGCAGGATTGCTGCAATGCACAGCGGCATCTGCTCGGTGGTCAAAGTAAAAGGCCACCTTTTGGAACCATTTCAGATTGCATGATCATCCCTTCTATATGTATTGACTCTCAAGCTTTTACTGTGGAAACTGAAGCTGTTGCAGGGGATCCCTTTCGAACCAGGATGTGGAATAGCTGCATTACCATGATGGTGTCGAACACCTTGGAAATCAAAGTGGTTGGCTCCTTCTTAGAAAAATATGAAAAGTTGTTGAGAGCAAAACTGAACCCGGAAAAGTTAGTCGGTTTGCAGCTCAGCATCTGGAGAGGCAAATCCATGCCGATCAACAGCATCATTGGATACTGGACAGACAGACAAGTGAAGTACTGGGACGAGATAATGAGCAGGATGACCACTCTTATGCAAAAATAGGCTGAGAGGAAGCTATCCCTGAAAGGTTGGGCAGAGGTGGCAAACATGTACATCGCATCTGTCATCTATTACTACCTGACCATTGTGCCTTCCCTCCTCTTGCACCTCACCAAATTGGAATATCTGCTTTTCAACTTCTTGAGGAGCTCCATCTGCTGCCAGAACCTTCTAAACAGAGGACTGGGCATGCTGTGGCTGATGATGTGCAAACATGCATTAAGGCTATGGCATCTTCAAATATTCTGAAATGGTGAACAGGTGTTTGTGAGACAGGTGTCTTTTTGACTCAACTGCAGTCCTGGATCAATAAGACTGAGACTGGATGCCAGGCATCTGAAATGTTGCCAGGCGCTCACTGCTCTCTGCCAGTTGGGCATTATGGTCAGTGGAACTTCCTCTCTAGAGTTCTATTGAGGATTAATGGTGGGCAAGCGTGACGGCACTCTTGGAGAAGCTCTGGGCATCCATGAAATTGAACTGACTTGTCTGTTTAGGAGGACTTTTGAGCCAGGGAATATGGATAACTTCCAGGAATCCCTCGCTTGGCAGTGCTAGCAGGGTACATTACTGACAGACACTTTCATCTTTGGCCAATCCGTCATCAACTTTTTCAAGTTTCACTTGGAAAGGAAAGTGAGGGTAGAAGGGGAAGTCCCCCTCCCCCACTAAATTTGTTAAAAGGTGGGTGAATGTTGCGAAGATGGCCTGTGTGAATAGCCCTACTCTGAGCATGCGCCTATAGGCTGGCTGATTTGGAGAGGGGCATCTTCCTAGGGTATTCTTGGAGCATCCTAAGTGACCCCTAGGTGGCCCTTCCTCCTATTGTAGAATGTTCATTGTTATAAATTTTGTTGTTCATTGTTATCTGTTATTTATATATTTTACTTGATTTCAATGTAAACCTCCACTTCCACTGTTCTTTGTATTGTTCATCTTTTGTTGGCCCTTGTAGCAAATAAAAAGAACTCATCATTATTATTATTCTTTTTGACTATTGAGGTTGAAGCCACGTTTCACACCAGCGCCATAAAGTTTATATTATTTTTGTTTATTTTGACTGTCTCTAACCTTTTGTTCAAGTTTTAAACTTGAAGCAACTGACCTGTTTCTCACAAGTGGGTCAGTCGTGTTGATGCAACAGCCCCATAGTTTTAAAAAATGTTTTCAAAATTTATAAATATGGATTCTGATACAGAGTATGGAAAATGCAGCAAAAGGTCTCATAAAGAAAGAGAGGGTTGCTGTCACAAATTGAAACGAAAAGTGAAGAAGACAGTGTTTCTATAATGGAGACAGATTTAAAAAGAAAACAAAACCATATTATTTTAAATAATAGGGTTTTAAACACACAAAGAATATTGGAACACATCCAACAAGAATAACAACAATACCAACAGCAACATCAATGAAAACAACAATGATAAAAATGAAAACAAGAGTGAAAATAACAGCGATAAAATTGAAAAAATACAATAACAATGAAAATGACAACAGCATCAACAACAATAAGAGCAACAACAACAAAAACGAACCAATTAACACACCAGTTAATAGTATTGCCAAAGCTTCTTTGGCTAGAACCATCAAGTTGTCTTTCAGGAAACTAAGCCTTTCTAAAGATGAAATACAAATGAAGCCAAGAGCCTTGTAGAAATGAATGGTCTTATTGTTAGCCTCAAGACCCCTGTCAAAACAATTAAAAAAACAAGGAAGATAGAGAGAGCCACAGAGGCTCAAATTCAGAAGGCTTTGGGTTCTGTATGAAACTTAAAAACTTATATACAAAGAGGCAAGAATTTTGGCACAGTGGAGGTGAGATTTACAACAGAGGAAGAGGCAAGATCTCACTCCCTGAAGCCACTACAGAGTGTTGAGATCCTGTTTGTCTTATTTTACAGCGGAATGCAACTAGTAAGGATCCAAATTTCACAAATATCACCGGAAATAGCCATTCCTCAGCTAATAGCTGTAATCACAGTAGGCAATGAGAAAAATTCGAAAATCCTCAAGGTCTACCAGACTAACAAAGAGAATTGTTCAGGAATGGGAGTTTAAATCCTTGTGCAAACAACACAAAGGAATGTAGATGCCATCTACAACCAAATACATCTTCCAGTTGGTATAATTCTACCAGTCTTAGTGGAAGAGAGGAAAACCAGATGTCACATTTGTCTTTCCACAAACCACCTGAGAGCTTTCTGCTAAAAGGAAAGAAAAGAAAACCTTCGCTCCTACCTACAACCAAAAACCTCACCAACAACAACTACCAAAATCCTGATAACATCACCAAGAAAAACAGCAAAACCAACACTCGTAGCAGCAACAAAATCAAGCAAAACAGCAACACCATTAACAATAACACCAGCAGAACTAACACCATCAGCAACAACAACAATGCCCATCGAGGACATGCCACTCCCTGACATCACACAGTCAGACTTAAATTCTGATAAAGCTGAGGAATGGCAAACAGTCTGCTCCAAAAAGAACCAAAAAAAAAAGAAAAACTCCCTGTCTTTGCCCTCCAAAAAAGACATAAAAATCTTAAAAGTCAAAAGGAAAAAAACACTTACACCTACATCCCCACCACAAACACCTACATCACCAACACCACTTACCATCAGCAGCACAACAGTTACTACACATTCTAACAACATCCCAAATAAAACCTAACCCACATCCGCAACAACAAAAAGATACAAACATCAAGCAATAAACTCAAACAATACAAAGTTTTAAAATTACTTACACCACAATTACACAAAAAGATTTCGTAAAACAAGAAAAAAAATAGCATTACCCACAAACATACAAATTATAAAAATAACGCAAAGATTGCTACACACATTTAAAATGTGAATTTCCAGATTCATTTAGAAACTTCAGAGGAATGCTCCCCAAAAGAATCTACAGTGACATTTTGGCTCTTGAGCCAACAAACAACTGGAAGGATAGAACAACCGCCCTTCCTCAAAATCTAAGTTAAGTGGCTTTTCCCACTTTCTCCTCCGCTTAATCGATCATGGCCTCTCTCAAGATAGTTATTATGAATGCACATGGCCTGGGTCATCTTGGAAGAAGGGCCACTTGCTCAACGACCTCAGGTCACTGGATATAGATGTGGTGGCCATTAGCAAGACAAGAGTTTTAGACGCATGAACCTTCGTACCCATTTCTGGCGGCTATGAGGTGTATGCATATCCAAGCCCTTGTTCCGGAAAGTCCTGGATCTCGCAATATAGACCATCTTCCTGAACCCAGAAAGTAAGTCGGTGGTGATGGATGTGACCAGCAGTGAAGGGCATGCCTTCAGGTTAGTAGCTGTTTATGCTCCGACAGGGGCAGGTGTACTTCCGACACCTGGAAACCATTCTCGGAACATCTTGCTTTTTAGTCTTAGTAGGCGACTCGAATGGTACCTTAGATGCACGCTGGGATTATGTGGGAATATTGGATAGGAAAGGAGGGTGTAAAAGCCTTTCAATCCTGCTCAGATGCTTCTAACTGTCCGAAAGATACTGACTTGATTTCCTGAAGCACCAATGTGGACATGACCAGATCACATCATGTCAGCCAGATCATATCTAGATAGGGTATTCTGTAGGGAAGAAGACAATGATAACGTAGGTTGTCCACAATTTAAAATAGTCGAATACATAGACAACAAATTTATGACATGTGTAGTAGATCTAGGTAGGCTCCATAGGCAAGGACTCGGTTACTGGAAGGTGAACGCCACATTCCCAGCGTGTAAAGCTTGCAGAGACAAGATTAGTGAATTTGTTAAGCTGGCATTGATAGGGGCAATCGTCAACAACAAGGGCAATTACAGCAGAATCGATAAGGTTTAGCAATAGAGTAAACAAACAGATGTGTGTGGCTTTTCAGCACCACATTGCCGAACTGTTCATGAGCAGCAGCGGGCCAGATCGCGAGATGTACTTCACCACCTATCTTGACATGCAGCTGTTGGCAACAGAAGGTGAAGTGTTGTGAAAAGCCAATAACAGTTGCTGAAATACGGGAGGCAATGACTGGCTGCACAAGATACAAATCATGGGGGGGGGGGGGGGGGGCTTGGAAACTGGAATGTCTTCAGGCTCTCAGAGCCCTCTGCCAATTGGGCAGCCTGATAGGTGGAAACTCCACCTTGATGTTCTATAGAAGGTTAGTGGTGGATGAAATCGATAACATGCTTAGGGAAACTCTAGGCATGGAAGTGCCATCAGCTGAGCCTGTCTAAGATGCATGTAGGGTGTCAAAACCGTTCTGCACACACTCATTCAGTGTCTGAGCATTGCTGACTTGTGGGTTTATGTTAAACACCTGCAGTCGCATGTGAAGATTACCCTGCTGCCTTATTTTTGTCAGGAAGGGTAGGCTATTTTTATCTGCCATGGCAAAAGGGGTTGTATCTGGACATGTCTAAAAGGGTTGAAAACTAGCACTTTCCTCTTCAGCTAAGTCCTGATTAACTTCTTCAGGTTTCACTTGAAGAGGGAAATCAGGTTGGAGAGGGAAGTGCTGCCTTCAAAGCAATTTGTTGAAAGGTGAGTGAGAGGGGTGAGCATAGCCCAAGTGAATGGGCCCACACTGAGTGTGAGCCTGTAGATTGGATAACAACTGGAACAGGGGGCACTTACGCTAGAGATCAGAGCACCCGTGGTTTTATGGGTTTTTTCCACAATTAACCCTCGAACATCTTTTCCCTATTGAAGAATCCCCTTTGTTTTAATTTTATCATTATTTTTCTTTTTAACATTGTTAAATTTGTTTACTAGCAAAATCCACGCACAAACACATTCTATGTTTTCGTCCTGCACTGAAAATTATTTCTTGATGTTAACCCTTGTGGTTATTAAAGAAATCATTATTATTGTTATTGTTGTTGTTTCTTCGCTCAGCTTCTAACATTGGAGATGTATTACAGTGTTAGCTGTTCACTACCAGTGAACTGAGGTAACACGCCTTATTTTGTGAGTACCCTCCATTCGGTTTCGACTTGAAAATAAGTTTATGCATGTATTCCATCTTAAATTTTTTCATTTCCTCCTGCATTATCTTATCAACTTCCAATATCCCTAAGTTCTTTTAATTTTGCCTCTGTTCAAGATTAATACACCACACTTTTTTAATCTGAACACCATTCTGATGTCAGCACTAAATGTATATACCGTATCAACGAGAAACCAAGCTGAGGTTCATTCATACCATAAAGCTGAGGTTGTCCATTAATAATAAGTGATTGATGTTTTGCTGGCAACCTTTGAATTCATACCCAGCTTTAGCTTTTCTCAAAATCATTGTCAATGGTATCAGGCACAGTACAAACATCAGTGGTGACAATGTGGAATAAACCTCTCTTGATTTCTATTGTTCTTAAATCTCTCCCATTTGCTGTCAGTCCAGTCTTCCATTGTTTCATACTTTTCCTTAAGAATCGCTCAACATATTTGATGCAATATCAAATAAGTTAACACATTCCATAATCCAAGAGTGCAGATGCAAGCTGAACCAAGAAATATTCAGAAGTAAGAAAATAGGGCTATTAGAGAAGAATTGATACGGTTTAGTAAGTCTGAAATAATTGAGAAAACTAGAGTAGAGGGAGATCTAGGTGGAAAAATAAAAGAGGCACTTACTAAAGGTATTACAGCCAATGTACTCACGACGAGATTGGCCCTGGGGCAATTCTTCAATGCTAAGCACAAAGTCTGCATTGTCAGAACAAAAGCGCATGATCTTAGACCCAAGGAGACAAGAGCCGTTCAATAGGCCCAAGTGACAGAGGTGTAGTGTGGCAACAAAGCCACAATCTGATCTTTAGTGATGGGCGCAAGCAGATGTGTGAGGTCTTTCAACAACACTTCGCTGAAATGATCGGGAGTACTGGCAGGTCGAACCGGGGGATGGATTTCAGAGCCTACCTTGATGGTCTACCACGGTTCTCAGCGAGGGTGGCGGAGTTTGCAAAAAACCGATAACAGCCGAGGAAATATGTGACACAATGGAAAGCTGCTCAAGGGGCAAATCACGCAGACACGCGCTCAGTCTATGACATCACATCGTCCTCGACGGTGATCAGGTGTGGTCGCCGTTTGCTAGACGTGTCTTTCCTCAGCTCGTCTCCTTGACGTAGCTGCAGACCTCGGTCAAGCGAAGACCGAGAGGGAGCGCTTGGAGACTGGAATGTCTTCAGGCGCTCACGGCCCTCAACCAGTCGGGCAATGTGATCGGTGGAAACTCCACCTTGGCGTTCTATAGAGGATTAGTGGAGGGAAAGAGCAACGACGTACTTGGGGAAACTCTAGGCGTCAACGAAAATCAACTAGCCAATCTCTTCGGAAGAACTTTCGGGCTGGGGCCCATGAACAACTTCCAGAAATCCCTGGCCTGGCAGTCCTACCGAGGAGCTTTGCCAGTTCGGGATAAACTCTACAGGCACGGAAGTGCCGTCAGCCGGGCATGTCCTAGATGCGCGCAGGGTGACGAAACCGTCCTGCATGCACTCGCCCAGTGTCCAAGCATTGCTGACTTATGGGTTTATGTCGAACACCTGCTGTCGCTGAGTCCATCATGAGTATAGCCCCGCCCTGTTCCTTTAGCCAGGAAGGGCAGGCAGTTTTTATCTGTCTGGTGGCCATGGCGAAAGAGATAGTATGGTGGAAGCCTCTGAAAGGGCTGAAGACGAGCACTTACCTCTTCGGTGATACTCTGATTAACGTTTTCAAATTTCATTTGAAAAGGAAAATCAGGATAGAGAGGGAAGTGCTCTCACCCAGCATTTTGTTGAAAGATGGGTGAGAGAGGCAAGAATGGCCCATGTGAATGGGCCTACTCTGAGTATGTGCCTGTAAATTAAAGGTCACCGTGGCTCTTTTAATGGGCTTCCTCCACGATGGCCCTCGGAAGTCTCCCCCCTATTGGGGAATCTTTCATTGTTCTTTTTTTGTTACATCCTCTGTTTTTTTGTTTTTTTACATGCAGAAATGCCCAACTGCACCGTCCTGTATTGTCCTGTTCTGTCTTTAATGTCTACTTTGTGTAAACCCTTGTGGGTCATAAAGAAAGCATTATTATTATTATTATGGATTGGCAGTATCGCTAGAGGGTCGGATGCCATTCTTTGATGCATAGAGTTACGGCCCTTGCCATTCTGAGTTCAAATCCAGCCGAAGTTAACTTTGCCTTTCATCCTTACGGGGTCGATAAAATAAAGTACCAGTAATGCACTGGGTAATTGCTGGCCTTGTGCCAAACGTAGAAACAATTATTATTATTATTATATTATTATTACCATTATTCATAATAATTTCTAACAGTTGTACAACATCATAAATATTTTGGGGTAGGAGATGGGAGAGGGATATGGCTGGTTAAATCAACATCAGTACTTGACTAGTACTTTATATTATTGACTCAGAAGGATGAAGTGCAAAATTAACCTCTGTGTGATTTTAAATCAACTCTACCTTTCATCCTCCAAGCTTAATGAAAGAAAGTACTCATCATGTACTGGCGTAATTGTAATCATAATGTACCCAAGCCCCATTTTCATAATAATAATTGTTTCTACTTTAGGCACAAGGCCAGCAATTACCCAGTGCATTACTGGTACTTTATTTTATCGACCACGTAAGGATGAAAGGCAAAGTCAACCTCAGCGGGATTTGAACTCCGATCGTAAAGGGACGTAACTATGCTGGAAAGCATGGCGTCCGACCCTCTACCGATACTGCCAATCCACCATTTTCATAATAATAATGATAATAAACATTGTTTTAAAGGGTCTGCTGTTGACAATTGGACTATTAAATCCTAGGCCCTCTGTTCAAGACGCCCAACTGCATAAAGTTGTTTATTTTGTACAAAACAGAGTAGTTATAGTAAAGACAAAGCATGCAAGCCATGCGGGTACGTGAGTCATTCCACATGAGACACACAAAGGTATAATAGTTCATTGTCACTTGATAGAGGAGGGGGGTGAACGTGTGCTTTATTAGACACACACACCAGTTGCGTTCAGTCTTCCTCAAAAACATTATCTGTCTTTTTAAAGTTGACAATTTCTAATTGACGCTAAGAAACATATTTCTATAGCATACTATAAGATAATCCTTTAGATTTTAGCTGTTGCTCTAATTAATCTTAATTAGTTTACACATGAAGTGATTGCTAAAATCTTTAGGTTTTTCCTATAGTATAATGTCAAAAACAAACACTGCTAATCCTTCTGTAATTTATTTAATCGATCTAACTGCCAAGAGTGCATTATATATTCATATCAGTGTATCTGGATTTCTTCCATACACATCATGTCTGTATTAGCACATTCTTCTTGCACACTACATCTAATTGCTCTTATACATAGTTTTTCTCTCAATTTGTCATTCATGCACTCTAATTACACATCAAACAAAATGATGCTTGATTCATTTCTCTCTAGCTTTTGCACATCCTCTGCATTCAATGTCCATTTCTCACTGTTATTCAACATTGTACTTTATATTCAAACATAAAAAAAACACTGCTAAGATGCCAGTAATATTAATCAAAATATATTTCTCTTTTTTGTCTTTGCCTCTCTTCCAGAATGAGACCCTCTTTACTTTGGAACAGTTATATTCTGATGCCAACAATGTAATATGGTCCAGTCTGTTGTCTTTACTTACCTACTACAATATTGGTTCAGCCTATCTCATCTCTGTCTGGTTGTTATTCTCATTTATCTTCAACTTAGTCAAATCCCACCTCAAAGGTGAGCCACTCTAAGTTATTTTTTTACTAAATTACTTACTAAATTAATTTCATATTGCTCCAGTTCCCTAAACTAAAAAAAATATCAATAGCAGCTGGGGTTAACTTTGCAATGGATTCGTGTCTGGTTCAGCAGACCTACTTAACACTGCATGAATCTGGGATAATCTCCAGCCTGATCAGCCTCTGAGACAAATTCCAACTTTAACTAAGCCACCTATCTATTATTGTATAATCTTAATATATAAAAGTCAATGAATGTCCGTATGTACCAAGTTTTAGGCCACATCTTTGTATATGAACACATCTTTTTATGAATGCCATAGGTTATGTGTGACTTTTTCTGAAATTTGTTGTTTTTAGCTCCCGACAGAATAAAACCCCTCTCCAGGCACTGCAATAGTTATTGGAAAAGGTTAAAGTTATACATCATCATCACCGTTTAACATCCATTTTTCCACGCTAGCAAATGAGTTGTCCCGTTGTGAGACAAGTCAGATCAGGTGACTGTGTCTTGCTCATACAGAACTGATTCTGGCTTGGCTTCTACGACTGGATGCCCTTCCTAATGCCAACCGCATCTACAGTGAGTACTGGGTGTTTTTTGCTGTGACACCTGCATGACCACTTTACAGTGTGGGCTGGGCGCTTTTTGTCAAGGCACCAAAAAAACTACTTTACAGTGTTGGCTGGATGGGGATTGGGGAGGTAGATCTAGGGAGGTGGGTGATGGGGTGGGATCTTAGGATGTGTTATTATTTAGAAAAATTATTCATTTAGAGTAATTATGCAAATTAGTTAAATATTTTTTTTAACAAAAAGGATGTTTTTCAAGGAAATGTAAGTGTAAACATTTATTTAATTTTCTATTATATTTGTTTATTTTTGCATACTTTTATAAAACTCAACTTGAATTAACTTCTGGGTTGATGGATGTAACAATTCTGAGTAAATCAACATCCTTTGACCTATTGAAGGTTGTCAGCATTTTCTTAAAACAATTTATTATAAATATAATGAATTCATGTTATTGTATATATTTTAGGTAATAGGAAACCTATCTAAGAGTAGCTACTGTTGCTAATGTGTTATATGTTATTTCTGTTTATCATTGCCCTCAGGTATCTTACATTGACCAGACTATTTATGCATCTTTCAGGTCGTATACTACATCTGTTGATTGGTCACTTCATAGCACTCACACTGCCCACTCTCCTGACACTCTACATGTCTCATCTATCACTACAGTTCTTTCTTCCCATCATGGGTCGTGTTGGCTCCTTTATACTTCCTGATGTTGCTGTTGGCGTCATGATCGCTCTCCCCATCATTGTTATCTCTGGATTCAGTGTAAGTTCCCCTTTTCTCATAACAAAACATATCTACCTTCTTTTCATCATTGATCCTTATTTTTTAAATTTAATTTAATTTTTTTTTTTTTCCTTTTCTAAATATTGGCAGGTATATTATTTCTGTTCATTAGTCAAGAAGGGAAGTACAACGCCCATGGTCCTTTTCAAGGCCTCTTAGAGTGATATAATGGAGGGAGGAAAGTATCCTCAAATTGGACACCTGGCCTGGATTTAACAGAGGTCAGGATCAAGTGGTGGTGTTAAACTAGGTGACAGATAAAGTCTATCACACAAGTAGGCCATAGCAAGATTTGTACTCAGAATGTAAATAGACGGAACAAATACCACAAGGCATCCTATCTTATACTCCAATGATTCTGCTAGTTCACAGGTCTAGATTCATACTTTATTTATCAACCCCAGAAGGATGAAATGCAAAGTTGATCTTGGTGGAATTTGAACTCAGTATGCAAGGAGATGGAATAAACAGTGGAATGCATTCACTTGATGCCTTAATGCTTCTGCCATTTCACCACCTAGTATAATGGCCAAGTAGCTAATATATGAACTTCTGTGTTCTGAATTTAAATTCTAATGCTTGCATTTTGTTTGTTCTTGGGCAGAGCACCTAATTACACCTTTTAAAAAATATATTACCTACTACTTGCATCAGCATTAAGTGAAGGCATGTGGCTTAGTGGTTAGAGTTTTTGGCTAACAATCAAAAGGTTCTGAGTCTCATTTCCGGAGGTGCATTGTATATAATCAATTGTTCCCCTCTCCCTCAAATTTCTGGACTGGTGCCTATGTTAGACATTATTAATTATTGTGGTAGATTGGCAGAATTGCTAGAGTGTCAGACAAAATGTCACATGGTATTTATTTTGGCTCTTTATCTTTCTGAGTTCAAATCTTGCCAATGTCAACTTTACTGTCCATTCTTTGAGAGTTGATAAAATATAGTACCAGTCAAGTATGGGACTGTTATAATCGACTTTCCTTCCCACTAATTTTCTGGCCTTGGCCTATGTTAAAACTATTATTATTATTATTGGTGGACAAGGTTGAATGGGTTAAAGACAGACACTTTCCTCTTCGGCAAATCCCTGATTAACTTTTTCAAGTTTTACTTGAAGAGGAAAATCAGGGTGGAGAGGCAAGTGCAGTCTTCTAGCACGTTTGTTGAAAGGTGGGTGAATGTAGCGAGAATGGTCCGAGTGAACGGGACCGCTCTGAATATACGTCTGTAGTTTGAGGAATGGGAAAAAATTGAGAGAGGGCGCTTGCCCCGGTGGTCATGGTGGCCGTGGTCTTTTGTGTGGTTTTCGCCACGAGTAACCCTCGGAGGTTTCCCCCCTATTGGGGAATTTTTCATTGTTTCAATTTTCATTTTTATTGTTTATATATATATGTTTCTATGTCTTTTTTTTCTTTTCTTATATAAATAATAAAAATCTTTACATGCACAAAAGCCACATCGTACCATCCTGTGCTGTCTGTAATGTTTTTCTTGTTGTCAGCCCTTGTGGCCAATAAATAAATCATTATTAATTGGCAGTATCGGTAGAGGGTCGGACGCCATGCTTTCCAGCATAGTTACGTCCCTTTACGATCTGAGTTCAAATCCCGCCGAGGTTGACTTTGCCTTTCATCCTTACGGGGTCAATAAAATAAAGTACCAGTAATGCACTGGGTAATTTCTGGTCTTGTGCCTAAAGTAGAAACAATTATTATTATTATTATTATTATTATTATTTGTTATTAGTATTACAAGACAGCGGTAACTACGGCGGAGTAAGTTAGTTGAATTTTTAGGAATTATCGAAAGTTCTATATAATCATTTTTACATCGGTGTGTAATTAAAGAACCCCTCTGTCAAAGGAGGTGGTTTTTTTAACTGTATCTCGTGCCCTTGAGGGCTAAATCTGCTTTTATTTACAACCATAACCCCCAATTTTTGTTTTAAAAAAAAACATGGCGGACAAAAAAATTGTCCACAGGGAGGAACACCGAGTTGTTCGGAGGGTGGAACAGCCAGTTCCACCCAATCACAAGACAAAGAAAAAAAACAAGAGAAACAGCAGCAGCAGTGACAGCGACAGTGGTAGTGACAACAGCAGCAGCAACCACTGGAACTGTAGTAACAGTAGTGGAAATTACAACGAAAATTACCCTGCATTACAAAAATCAAACACCACCACCATCACCCCAATAACAACAATAACAGCCATAAAGAACCCAAAGAACAACAACTATAACAGCAGCAACACAGGAAAAAAAACAAACAAAAACACCAACGACGGCAACAAAGACAAAACTAGTGACGAGTCAACACAAATAAAAACAAACACATCTTTCGCGAAAGCGACCAACAATTTTGAGCAAATCACTAACAAAAAGATAAAACAAGCAAAGGTCTCGGTTAAAAAGACCGGACACAGGGTAAGTCTCACCCGCCCAGCTGAGATAATAAGAAACAAACTTTTGTGTTCGGTCAGTTATCACACGATTGGATCAAAATCCAGGCGAGTTGAATGGGCAACGGAGTCACAGTTCCAAAGAGCTATGGGTACCGTCAGGGCACAGAAAATATATATAGCCCGGGGATCGAGATATGGCACTGTGGATGTGCTCTTCGCTACACCAGAGGAAGCCAGAGCACACTCCATTACACCACTCCACAGTGACGAAATCACAATGATGCCCACATACTGCGGCCAGAGAGTCGTGAGGGTTCGAGTGGGCCAGGTTCCACCCTCAGTGGAGATGGTGTGGTTAATGGCAGCCGTCCTCGCTGACATTGAAGATTCAACAGCCATACTCAACGTCATACGAATAAGACGGGAAAATTGGACAGGGTTGGGGATGGAGCTAATCATCCAAGCAAACCATGAGAGCATTGAAGCCATCTCCGATGTAATAGACCTGGACGACGACAGCCATCTACCCGTGACTGTCGAAGGTAGGCGCCCAAGGTGTCATGGATGCGGTGACATGATGCACCTTAAGGCATTCTGCCCCAAACTTATCAAAACAGGCATGCACTCACCCCCTTCTCCCCACGCCGTGCCCTGCAACTGAAGCAGAAAAACAAACAAAGACCACAGTGGCAGAAGAGAAATCACCATCCCCAACAACAGAATCTCCATCTCTTCCATCCACCACCCACGGAACCAATGGAAAGCATACCCCTTCCTGATATAGCCAAATCGGACAAGGAGTGCGATGAGGCTGAAGAGCTATTCCAAAGAACTATTCCAAGAGCTATTCCGAAGAACTATTCCAACAAAAAAAAAAGGAAGAACTCTCCCCCCCCCCCAAAAAAAAGAGGAAGAAAGAACACTAAAAAAAAAAGAAAATGAAAACTACCCCACCTCCTCCACCACCATCAACAGCCACGTCCCCAAAACCACCCACACCTTCACCACCGCTACCACAACCGCCACCACCACCACCACCACCACCGCCACCCTTAGCATCTACCCCATCGTCGCCTTCAACAACACGACAGCAAACACAGAAAACACCAACACCCAATCAGCAGACACAATACACAGCCATAGACACAGACAACACAAAGTTTTTAAATTACATTCAACACCACACCAACATCATAGAAACAAACTACGTACAAACCACCAAAATTGCACCCCTACACACATAAAAATAATAGAAATTACACAAAAAAATTACATAACATTTAAAAAAAATGTTCCCCACATCAATTGGAGACTACCGAGGGAACATCACCAAAAGAATATTCACGGATATTCTCGTGGAGAAACCCACCAATGGTCGTAGGCATGGATCACCCACCCCCTTCCTACAGAGGGTAAGCTGGTGATACTGGACGTGACCAGCGGAGAAGGACAAGCTTTCAGGCTAGTGGCCGCCTATGCCCCAATGGGAGCAGCATTGCCTGAATTCTTCCAGCTTTTGGAGACCTTTCTTGGGACGTCCCGCTCTCTAGTGTTAGTGGGAGACTGGAACGGGATCTTAGATGCACACTGGGATTGTGTGGGATTAGCGGATAGGGAAGGAGGGTGTAAAAGCCTCACAAACCTACTCAGGCTTTTCAACTGTTGGACAGGTACCGATTGGATTTCCTGAATGTGCCAATGTGGACTTGGACAAACTGCATCGGGTCATCCAGATCATATCTAGATAGAGTATTTTGTAGGGAAATAGATAGGTCTAGCATAGGCTGCCCACAATTCAAGATAGTCAGCTACACGGACCACAAATTCATGATCTGTGTGGTTGACTTAGATCGGCTTCATAGACAGCACGCAAGGCCTACAGAGACCGGATTAGCGAACTAGTTAAGCGGGCGTTGACAGGGGCCATCGTCAACAACAAATGGTGGTTTGCTCTGAAAAAAGCGATTAGAATAGAGTCCATTAGGTTTAGCAAGGCTTTAGCAATAGGGAAAAGTAGAGCAGAGGGAGAATTAGTTAGAAAATTAGACGAAGCGCTTAGCAAAGGCATTGCGACCGACATACTTGCCGCGAAATTGGCCCTTGACCAATTCTTCAATGCAAAGCACGAAGGCTGCATTGTCAGAGCTAGGGGGCGTGCTCTCAGACACGAGGGGACGAAAGCCGTTCAATGGGCCCAAGTGGCGGAGGCGCGACGTGGCAACAAAGCCACGATCCGGTCTTTGGTGGACCACGACAGGCGCATGCTACTTGATCCCAGGCAAATGTGTGAAGCCTTTCAGTGACACTTCGCTCAGCTGTTCAGAGGCAGCGGCGGGCTGGATCGAGGGATGGACTTTAGTGTCTACCTCGACGGACTGCTGTGGCTCTCGGAGGCGGAGTGTTACGAAAAGCTGATAACAGCAGCTGAAGTACGGGAGGCAATGACTGGCTGCACAAGGGGTAAATCGCCTGGTTTGGATGATCTGCCCTATGAACTTTACGTACAGATGCCAGACTTGTTCGGCAACCTCTTGGCGGACATCTACTGCAACGGGCAGCAGAACAGGAGAATACCCAGCTCTGTGAGCCGAGGAGCGGTGACGCTGCTGAGAAAGGATCCAAACAAGGGGGATAACATAGATAATTTCAGGCCCATAACTGTGCTAAACACAGAGTTCAAGATTTTGACGAAGGTGCTAGCAAAGAGGTTGGCGCTTGTCGGTGGTGGTCTGGTGGGAGAGGCGCAGACATGCGCCATTCCAAACAGATCCATCGATGACAACCTCCACCTCATGCGATGCATCGTGGAGAGGGTAGTTAGGGAACCTGGCACGGGTGGGTCCTTGATCAATTTAGATCAGTCGAAAGCCTTCAATAGGGTCGACTATCGTTATCTTGCAGCAGTCCTGAGGGCGGCTGGCTTTGGGCCCGTCTTCAGAGGCTCGATTGCTGCCATGCACAGCGACATCTGCTCTGTAGTGAGAGTGAACGGTCACCTTTCGGAACCGTTCAACATCATGCGCTCTGTCCGCTAAGGATGTCCCTCTTGTACGTATTGACTCTCGAGCCATTACTGCAAAAACTGGAGCTGTTGAGGCGGGGTCCTGCGTGAACTAGGATGCGGAAGATCCGTGTCAGCATATGTGGACGATGTCACCGTAGTGGTGTCGAACGGCAAACACATCGAGGTGATCGGCACTACACTAAGAGAATACGAAGCGGTGACAGGAGCAATGATCAACCAGAAAAGGTTAGTGGGCCTGCAGCTCGGCACCTGGAGAGGCAGGTCCATGCCGTTCAACAGCGTCGTCAGGCACTGGACGGACGGACCGGTTAAATTGCTAGGGGTCTTGTTTGGTCCGGACCTCCAGACGGACAAAAACTGGGACGAGGTGACGATGATCAGGGTGTCCATCTGCTGTCAACACCCACTACTTGGAGGGCTGGGCATGCCGTGGCTGGTGACGCGCAGACACGTGCTCAGGCTACGACATCTCCACCTCTTCCTCGACGGTGATCAGGTGTGGTTGCCGTTTGCTAGACGCGTCTTTTCCCAGCTCGTCTCCTTGACGGAGCTGCAGTCCTGGGTCAAGCGAAGACCGAGAGGGAGCGCTTGGAGACTGGAATGTCTTCAGGCGCTCACGGCCCTCAACCAGTCGGGCAATGTGATCGGTGGAAACCCCACCTTGGCTTTCTATAGAGGATTAGTGGAGGGGAAGAACGATGACGTACTTGGGGAAACTCTAGATGAAAATCAACTAGCCAATCTCTTCGGAAGAACTTTCGGGCCGGGGGCCTATGGACAACTTCCAGAAATCCCTGGCCTGGCTGTGCTACCGAGGAGCTTTGACAGTTCGGGATAAACTATACAGGCATGGATGTGCTGTCAGCCGGGCATGTCTTAGATGCGTGCAGGGCGACAAAACCGGTTTATGTCGAACACCTGCTGTCGCGTGTAGGACGGATCCGGCCATCTGCTGAGTCCATCGTGAGGATTGCCCCGCCTTCTTCCTTTAGCCGGGAAGGGCAGGCAGTTTTTATCTCTCTGGTAGCCATGGCGAAAGAGATAGTATGGTGGACACGTTTGAAAGGGCTGAAGACGAGCACTTACCTCTTCTGATTAACTTTTTCAAATTTCATTTGAAAAGGAAAATCAGGGTAGAGAGGGAACTGCTCTCTTCCCAGCATTTTGTTGAAAGATGGGTGAGAGAGGCAAGAATGGCCCGAGTGAATGGGCCTACTCTGAGTATGTGTCTGTAAATTAAAGGTGGAAAACTGGGAGAGGGCACTTGCCCTGGTGGTCAGGGTCACTGTGGCCTTTTAATGGGCTTTCTCCACAAATGTCCCTCGGAAGTCTTCCTCCTATTGTGGAATTTTTCATTGTTATTTTTATTACATCCTCTGTTTTTTTTACACGCAGAAATGCCCATTTGTACCGTCCTGTATTGTCCTGTACTGTCCTTAATGTCTACTTTATGTAAACCCTTGTGGTTAATAAAGAAAGCATTATTATTATTATTATTATTATCATCGTTATTATCATCATCATTATTGTTGTTGTTGTGTTGTTAGAATGTCAGATAGAATGCTTTGCGGTATTCATTCCAGCTCTGCATTCTGAGTTCAAATTTTGCTGAAGTTAACTTTGCCTTTCATCCGGTCAAGGTTGATACAAAAAAATACCAGTCCAATACTGGGTCAATTCCCCCACCCCTCTCTCTGGAAAAATTGGGTGTTTTCAAACCTGGAGGGGGATGGGCTCTTCCAGGTTAAAGTGCACAAGAAATGTTGTATGTTAGTGCAGTGCCTCTATGACTCCACCAGGAGTATGTGTCCATGCATACATACATTGTTGCTGTTGTTACTACTGAATAATTATTTCTTTTTTTTTCAGGCTAATATATGGATAGTCAGCAGTGATCTGAAAAAAATTGTTGGCATTTTATCTGTAATCTCTCTTATTGGTGTCTCAGTGGTGTTTTTCACTGATTATGGATTCCCTTACAGCCTTGATGACAAGAAACCAGCTTATCAACGTCTCATGATGAAGGTAAGACTTCATTTTTTTTTGTTGTTACTGTTTAGCCCCGGATCAGTCATGATTGATTTGACGTATGATCAGAGCCATTCCAGACATGATCCAGCCTATTGTTTTCTGGGTACATTGCAAACGAAGATGATGATGATGATGACACACTCACACATATATATATATATATATATATACACACAGCAACACCACCAACTCTCTCTCTTTTCTATCCTCCTTCTCTGTCTCCTCTCCCTCTCTCTGTGTCTCTCTTTCAATCTACTCTCTCACAACCACTATCTCTTTCTCTCTATCTTTCTCTTTCTCTCTCTGTTTATGAAGGTACCTGTAAAAACCTCATATCTTGGTAACCTAAGCTCCGATTTACGCGAAACTTGTTTTATTCCATTTCAGGGTCAACTTCCTTTCAAAGTATTTTCCCATTATGCACCCTTTTGGCTGTATTACATTACAGACAAGCAAGCAAGCAATCACAGAGTTTTAGTAATATACTAGACCACCCGTGACCTGTTGGGTCATGTTCCCTTAAAAATAATTTTTAAATAATTAAAATATACACAGACATGTATATAATGTAAAATGAAATTGGAAGGCCCATATATATATGTATATGTGTGTGTGTATACATATATATATATATATGCGTGTGTGTCTGTGACCTATATACACTGGTCACAGACAAACACACACTTACACACACACATACATATCTATATATCATCATCATCATTTAATGTCCATCTTCCACGTTAGCATGGGTTAGACGGTTTTGTTCCATTTGATGCGGGAATGATCGGGAGAGTGCGTCTTGCTCGCACGGAAGTGCCTCTGGCAGGTTTTTTACAGCTGGATGCCCTTTCTAACACCAACCACATTTACCGTGTGGACTGGGAGCCTTTTCACCGTGTTTTCTACACGGTCATCTTACAGTGTGGACTGTTGTGTCATCAACACAGTGGACGGAACGGGAGAAGGAGGATGGGGTAGAGGTATTGGGGTGGGGTGTACATTAGGTTAAGAGGTGCCTAGTGACTATGTTTATATGCAATGGCAGTCGGGTCTTCTGTACAACTGTATGGCGCCAAAGGTCTCCAGTGACATTGTCTTAGAGAGGTATAGGTGAGCAAGGTCAGTTTTTATCACCTCGTCCTAGGTTTTTCTTGGTCTACCCACTCCGTAACTTTCATCAATTTTCATTGGCCTGCACTTTTTTATAGAGCTGTCTTCTTTCATACGCATCACTGTCCATACCAACACAGTCTCCTCTCCAGAACACAACATTTTATACCTCTTATGCTTAGTCTCCTTCTTAATTTGTTTATGCTTTGCCTTTCGCGCACATTACTATTACACATCCATCAGAGCATGCAAGCTTCACTTCTTTCTAATCTACGCAGGTTTTCAGCACACAATGCCCAAGTCTCACTACCATGTAATATCGCTGTTTGTATACATGTATTATACAATCTGCCTTTCATTTTTAGAGAACAACCCCTTGTAGCCAACAGCAGTATTAGCTCTCTGAACTTTTTCCATCCCGTTTTAACTCTGGTTACTACACTTTCAGAGCACACTCCTCCACTGCTGATTTTATTACCCAGGTAACAGAAGGTATCTATTATTTCTAAAGAACCATCTGGACAGTTGAAGGAGATATCATCCAGTGGGTCCTTGCTACTTACTGCACCTGAGCATCGGCCACATATAAAATCTACATTCTTAGATAGCTTACCTCTGATCCCACTACATCTTTTATGTATCCATAGTTTGCATTTGGAGCATAGAATAGAGCTTCTTCCCACTCCTTTCTTACGCACTGAGCATGGCCATTTCCCAGAGGGTACCTGTGCCCTATTCTCCTTTCTACATACTAGAACGTTACTCTTAGACAAGTTGACTCTAAGGCCATGCTTCCATGTTTGGAACTTCCTCTCTAGTTCAGCCCTGGATTCAGCTATGAGAGTTAGATCATCTGCATATAGAAGTTCCCATGGGCAGCCAGTCTTAAACCCCTCTGATATAGCCTGTGGGACAATAATAAACAGGGGGGGGGGGGATAAGAACAGAGCCCTGCTGAACCCCTACTATTACGCTAAATTCATCACTATATTCATCGTTAATTCTAACCTTGCAAACTGTTCCTCTATACATGGCTTGTATAGCTCTCACAAGCCATTCTTCTACTCATAGTTTTCTAAGAGCCCACCAGATTAAGGTGCGTGGGTTCTGTCAAAGGCCTTCTCCAGGTCAACAAAAGCTAAGTAGAGGGGTTTACTGTTAGCAAGGTACTTCTCCTGTAATTGTCATACAAGGAAAAGAGCATCCGTGGTACTTTTACCTGGCACAAACCCAAACTGCATTTCATCTAGATCAATTTGGTCTCTAATCAGTTCAGTAATAACTCTTTCTGTGACTTTCATGACTTGGCCAACTAATTTAATACCCCTATAGTTTCCTCTTTCCAGGGCGTCTCCTTTGCCCTTGTAACAGTTGATGATGCTGCTGCTACGCCAGTCATTTGGATGACCCCATTCTGTATTACTTGGTTTACTATCCGGGTAACCATAGTATGTCCCACAATTCCAGATATCTTCAACATTTCAGCAACTATCTCCGAAGGCCCAGCTGCCTTGCCTGTCTTCATATTTTTGATTGCCTTACTTACTACACTACCATTAACTTGCACAGCCAGTCCTTCTATTAGACAGATACTTTGTCACAACAAGGGGTGTGGGGGACGGAATTATGTTGGACTTGGGCTTCCATATCTGATATGATAGGGGTGCAGGAGACGGAATACATATATATATACACACACTCTCACATATATACACACAACAACACCATCAACTCTCTCTTCCATTCTCCTTCTCTGTCTCCTGTCCCTCTCTCTATGTCTCTCTTTCAATCTACTCTCTCACAACCACTATCTCTTTCTCTCTATCTTTCTCTTTCTCTCTCTGTTTATGGAGGTATCCGGAAAAGCCCCATATCTTGGGAACCCGTGCTCCAATTTACGCGAAACTTGTATTCCATTTGTATTTCCATTTCAGGGTCAACTTCCTTTCAAAGTATTTTCCCATTATGCGCCCTTTTGGCTGCATTACATTACAGACAAGCAAGCAAGCAATCACAGAGTTTTAGTAGTATATAGATAGATAGATAGATTTCTTGACTTGGAATTTGATGCAACCCTGTGACAAACAATAACACAACAGAAATATGCAAAAGTTCAAAATAAGAATAAGTGTGTTTTCCTTAACATATCAGTACAATATAGCGTTCATAGAAGAAGAGTATTTTTGTTGACGTACATGCATTTAGATGTAGTGGATGTATTACAGAGAGACATACACTGTGGAAAAAAGTTTATCTTGATGTCTGTCTTTACTAACCTTGTGGCATGGCATGGCATGGCTGTAGCAGTGCCAGCCATTACTGCCAATTGCTACATCCAATGCCTGTTTGTCCAATCTGAGAGAAAAGAGGCAAGAATATGTGGCTTATATATCTTTAGGTGCTGTCATAGTTATTTTCATTTGAATTGATGAATATAGCTTATGATAGAAAAATATGCTGACATGCCACATTTTTGTTCCACAGCAAATTTAACCCAAGGATAATTTTGCTACAGATCAATTGTTGCCATTTCTACTTCATAACAAATCCATGTTGACAATAAACTACTAAAAAGGCAAAGATGATGATGTAAAAAGATTATATAGCACCACCAACAGTCTCATGGTATCTTTAGCATTTAGGACTAATTTCCAATGTGAGGGTAATTACCTTCCATCAGTCATGGAGTCTCCTTAGAAGAGTCATGGGTCCTGCCCTTCCTTCTTTAAATAAGCTATTAAAAAAATAATAAATAGTAAAGGCAGGTATTGTCATAATTTCATGTTCTTCTTTATGAATTATTTGAAAGGTAGTCATCTCAATGCAAAAATTGACTACAATAATAGTGGATTACTATAAACAGTAGTTGAGAAAATCATGTAAAGTTCCACTGGAAATGGAAAAATCAGAGAAAGGCAGTGTCTGTGTTTGTTTTTTCCCAATGCTTTTTAAATCAGTAGTTGTTTATGAATTATATTTTATTCTCTGTCTGTTTTCTTCCTTCACAGCATATTCGAAGACGATTTCATAATGAGCAAGGAAATGTAATCCATACAGATTCCGGCATTTGGTTTATGTCCCTAGATCACAATGGTCTAAAAGGGATCCAGAAAGCACAACCAGAAACTTTCAAAAACAATGTAGAGATGAAATGTGAAGGACCCTACTGTGGATGGCCGTATTATTATCCCATGCTATGGATTATTGATATCAGGTAATCAATCAGTGCACATACAATTAATTTCCCCATTTAATTTCCCTACTTGAGTACTGACTGTCTGTGAAAACCTGTCCCATCCTTTCTGGCAGAGAAAACGAGTGTTAAATGATGATAATAATGATGACAATTTAGATGCAAGGGAGGTAGGACTGTCAGTGATTGACTATATATCAGTATATTATTGGTATTTATTTCACTGATCCTGGAAGGAATATTAAAACTGACTTTAGCAGGACATATTTATTTATTATATTTATTTCTATTTTATGCCATGCATGTTGTGAACAATAGTATTGTGCTACAAATGGGCTAATCATGGTTTTTTTCTTCTTTTTTTTTGTATTTAAAATGGTGAGAGTAACAAGGAAGTTACTGTGTAACTCAGGTGGAATAAATATCTTGATGGTTTATTATTTTTTCCCAATTTGTACATCGTTTGCCTATATACATCAATATACACATGCGCGTGCATGCATACACGCACAAACACACATGCACACATGTATGCACAACACATTACCATTTTATTTCTAGCTACCAAATCTTTTCTCTTAAGATATTGTTTAACCTGAGGTTATTGTGGAAGACCTTTGTCCAAGGTGTTGTTCATGAGTTAAAACCTAGAACTGTATCATTGTGAAGCAAGCTTCTTAACCACACAGCCATTCCTGCACACAAAGATTTGTGCTCATAAACAGGATACACCATATATATTTTTACTTTTCTCATCATTGGCTCTCTATCCAGATATACATTTTCTCATCTTCTATTCTTATTCCAATTGCATCTGAAAAGCTAAACTTCATAGTTATATGTCACTCTCATTGTCATTTCTTACTGTTTCTTTTTTCCATATAGGAAATCTGCCTACATCTTACTAGACACAGAATTACGTTCCCCTTCAGTTGAAGTTAAACTGGAAAGTCGGCAGAGACTTTCTGCTACAGAGATGGAACTAACATTCTCAGTTATAGGTAGGTGTTAATGATCACCACCCCATATGTGTGCTGGCAATGAATAGATTCTCATTCTGAGTGAATGGTAGATTATATAATGCCTGCATACAAGCATTAATATTTTCTAGTCTGGTACTTATTTTATCATCTCCCTTTGTCGAATTCTCAATTTACAGGACGTAAAGAAACAGTAATCGTCTAAAGGGAGATAAATCATTCACAGTTATTGCACTTGAATATTAATTTTTTTATTCAACATTTTTTTTTTCAACTTCCATTGAAAAACTTCAGGCTTCAAAACTATTTTGCTACGTCATTAGAAACATCTAAAAATAAGTACATTGTATATAAGATAATTGCAATAGATATCGTCCTGTGTTCGATCCTACTGCATGGTATATTAGGCAATTATCTTTGACCTTAGTCGTATGAGTGTAATTGGGTAGATTGAAACTGTGGATTGTACTTGTAATACACAGTGGCAGGCTAATTCAGCTTGGGAATTACATTTTCGGTTCATGTGTTTGTGGAATACTCAACCACATGATAATTTAATGAGATAGATGTTCAGTGGATCAAACAATTGGAATATCAGTAAAAAAATGACAGAGGATCCATCATTACAGGATAATTATATTATAGTAATTTTCGTCTGAGTTTCTCTTGCCCCAATAGTTATTACTACAGGGTGTGACAACCTTAACTTTACACAAGTCATGGGCTCAGCTGGCTTTGGTTGATAGTACCTGGAATTGGGCCCTACTCATGGTTATGGATTTACACACATACACATATATGCATACACATGACAGACTATCACACAGTTTCTGTTTATTAAATTTCACTCACAAGGCATTGATTAGTTGAAGGCTTTATTAAGGACATTTGTATCTATGTATAATAGCATATGTGAGTGTATATTACATACATATTTACTGAAACATTATTTTTTTGCCATTCTAGGTCCAGATCACATGACCATATTTGTGATGCCTCACCGACAAATAGACCTAACATCATGGTCTTTCAGTGAAAAAGCCCCTTTACTGGCTAAAGTTCCTGAATATGCTGACCAGAGAGTTTACTTCATATATTACTCACATGCAGAAAAACCTACTGATCCTTGGTCTTTCAGTATGGTTTTCTCTGTAAGTATCTTTTTATTTGGATCACATTCTGTGTAGTCGTGAAAGCATGTGGTGTAGTGGTTAATGTGTTGGGCTCACAATCATAAAGTCGTAAGTTTGATTCCTATATCAAGCGACGTGCCTTTGTGTAAAACAGTGCACTTCACATTCTTCCAATTCATTCTGCTAAAAATGAGTACCAGCAGCAGCAGTAGCTGGGGGTTAGCTCAATGACAGGCTGTTATCCATTATACTCTAAGTCACTTAATGTCACACCAAACCAGAGTAAGGTTTGTGCTTCAGCCAACACATGCAAGCATGAAAAAATGGATGTAAAACGTTAATTCTAACCATGTGTTATTGTTTTCCATTCTGATTCTTTATCTGTTTCTACAGTCTGATGATGAAACAAGAACAGTAAGGACCCTTTAGTCTTATCAAGTGCATGGCAACCTCTCTATTGCTGGTGCCATGATAAAATGAACTAAATACACTTTGTATAATGGTTGATAATCAAATGGTGACAATGTAGGGTAGAAAGAATGTTTTAGTCTTGTCAAGGATATGACAACCTTTCTAGTGTTGGTACCATGATAAAATGCACCTAGTATACCCTGTAAGATTAAACAGTGACAGTGTAGGCTAGAGAGAACTCTTTAGTCTTACCAAAGATATGAAAACTTCTTTAATGATGGCGGCATGATAAAATGCACCAGGATCACTCTGTAAATTGAATGGTGTTAGGAAAGACATCCAGTTGTAGGAACCATGTCAAAAATGGAAGTAGGAGCATGACATAATTCCCTGTAACTCCAAATACAAACTGACTCGGACCATAACAACTCATCTAACTCATGCCAGAATGGAAAACATATGTACAATTATGATGAATGGTATATAGTGATGCTGTTTGTCAGAGGGCACAGTTGGAAAACATTTCCTAACAGATACTTACTGCCAGTTAAAACAAGGACTCAGCCTAATGGTTATAGCTTATGAAGCTTCCTTATCAGCTGGTGTATCTTATCCCAAATCTTCTTCCACATCAAATAAAGAATTTTGGAAGGCCCAATGGAAACCACTGACATCCTGCTAAGCTTCTCACAGGGGTTAAAGTAGTAGAGTACTTAGTGGCTTCAAGGTTGGTATATGTTCATTCAGTTTTCATAGTATCTTGTGCTTTCTGCGCAAGTCTTTCTTGTTTCAATTTCATCTTTCCCATGACATCCTGGGCCACTTTATTACCTTGTGATCAAATAAAGGTAAAAAGGCATATTGTGTATGTGTATGCGTGTGTGTGTGTGTGTGTGTGTGTGTGTGTGTGTGTAAGAACACATGAATGTGTATGAGTGTGCCCTTGTGTGAGTACATGTGAATATATGCATGTATGATGTGTGTGTATGTGTGTAAATGTGCATGTGTAATTTTTGTGAATGTGTTCATGTTTGAATGTACATATGTGTATGAGTGTATGTGATTGTTCATGTGTATGTGTGTGTGAGACAGTGCATGTGTCTGTGTATGCATGTATGTATGTGTACATGCATAAATGTGGTTGCATTTGTGTACACATATGTATGAGTATTTGTGTGGCTCTGCATGTGAATGCCTGTATGTATGTATGTGTGTGTGTGGATGTGTGATTTACTTGAAGTGCTCAGGATAGAAATAGTATTTCTTGAGGAAATATACTTCATATGTTGTTATTATTTTAGATTTACCTTTATTAGCCCTCCTCTTCCTCCCATCTTAATCATCATTATCACCACCAGCACCACCACCACCACCATCATTTTCATTGTCAATACCATTGCCATCACCACTATCATTCCTTTCCAATAAAAAGAAAATGTTGTGTATCAAATGCACTTTAAAATTGAGAATTTTGTAAACAACAAAAACAGCAACAAGAATAACAACAGCAGCAACAAAACATCAGTGACAACTTCAATGACTGATGTTTTTTTTTTAATGATTAATAGCCCTTCCTAACACCAACCACTTTACAATTATTATTATCACCATCCTCACCACCACTCTTACCCTCCACTATCTCCCACTACTATCACCATCAACATCATTATTACTGTTATCATTCCAATCTACCAGGGTGGTGGATTGGCAGTATCGGTAGAGGGTCGGACACCATGCTTTCCAGCATAGTTACGTCCCTTTACGATCTGAGTTCAAATCCTGCCGAGGTTGACTTTGCCTTTCATCCTTACGGGGTCGATAAAATAAAGTACCAGTATTGCACTGGGTAATTGCTGGCCTTGTGCCTAAAGTAGAAACAATTATTATTATTGCCTTTCATCCTTACGGGGTCGATAAAATAAAGTACCAGTAATACACTGGTATAATTGCTGGCCTTGTGCCAAAAGTAGAAACAATTATTATTGTTATCGTTGGATGTCAATGAAGCACACCCCTACCAAGCCACCCATCAGCACCAAGACATTATCTCTGTTATTTTAAAGGGTTCTTGGAATTTATGACATTTTTCACTTAACTTTGCTGTATGCCCAGATGGAATAATAACAACAAAATCAAAGCCCCACTCAAAACACAATAAATATATCATTATGACAACAACAATAACAATAACAACAAATATAACACAAGAAGAAGAAGAACAACAACAAATATAAAAACAATAAGAACCATCAACAATAACAAACAGTACTTAATAGAGACAAAAAGAAAATGATGTCATCCATATACAATGTTTAATGGTTAACAGAAAATGTTTCTGTCTTATGTATTGTTGTGTATTGTTTTTGGTGTTATTGTTTTTAGTGTTTTTATTGTTGCTGGTGTTGCACATTGTTATTTTTGTCTATTGTTGTTGTTATTGTTTTAATGTTAGTGTGTAATGTTAGTATGCATGAATGGTGAGGCACAGATGTGTTTAAAGAAAAACTATGTATAAGAATAATCAGATGTAATGCATATGGATGATGATAGTTGAGTAAAGAAGGGCCAAGAAATGAGAGGGAAAGGAAGATGTGGTACAGTTAGGTCAAAGAAGACTTGGTTAGAAATGGTGACAGCAATATCATGATGCTGAATCTGAAAAAAGATGACAAAGGAAAGAATCAAAGAGTGGGATGATGTAATGGAGATGACACATCTAACCCAAGTAAGCATGGAGAAGCATAAATTAAAATGATGATGATGATGATGGTGTATATATTGTTATGGTTATATATATATATTATTTGGTTTGTCACTGAGTATTGTTAGTACTCTTAGTACTTACCACTTATATACAACCATATATACTCATGTATATTTTTCCATGAAAATATGGTGAGAAAACCCAGCATGTGTCTTATCTACTGGAACTACAAAACCTTTGTCTAAAATATATGGTACATTGTAAATGTATGTAAAATATAGGTGTGGTTTATACAAGTGTGTAATATAGGGAAAGCAAGCCACAATCTATATAAACAAGTATTGGCTATATAATGTTTTGGACAATGGTGTTTTTTTTTCATTTTTTTTTTTTTTTGCTATTGATCTATCTCGATTATCTACTGAGTGTGAGTGTATGCATATGTAGCGGAAAATCGGTATTCTTTTGATGGGTGTTTGTTGAAATGAATAATGCTATGATTGTGTTGTTAACAATGTTTATTTTATAACAACAATATTCATCTTGAACATCGAGTAATATCTATGACATGAATTATCCCTACATTATTCAGTTGACTAACTTTTACGAGTTAGTGTAAAAGGTCTGCTGATGCCTACATGATTATCTCTCACTGACTGCTGCTTCGAGTCTGTCTGTGTCTGTGGCCGAGAAGGTGATAACCAGAGAGGCCAGGAGAGGGAGATAGCGTGAAAGGTCTGCTACATCGTGAACCTTAACACGGGCTGCTTGCTTCGGTATCTCTGGTCTTTAGATTCCTTAACTCCTTGTATTTATAATAGTGCTATAGTTAGTAGGATGTGCATATGAGGTTGATTTATGATCAGCCATGTGGATATCGTCTCCCAGGAAGCTGTGATCAGAGGTCAAGTGTTATGTATGTTTATCATCGTTGACTTGACAGGACAATTGTGGGAACTTTCCAATAATGGGTGGTCCCAGAGGCGAGAAACCTCAGATTCGGTTTCGAATCTTCGCTGGTAAAATATAGGAGTATTTCGTTATACATATACATGTAGCTTAGTGATTTGGATATTTGGCTCACAATTGAGCAAAACACTTTATTTCACATTGCTCCAGTTCACTCAGCTGGCAAAAATGAGTTGTAACTATAAATTCAAAGGGCCAGACACTGTGTCATACTGAATTTCCCTGAGAATTACATTAAGGGTACACATTGTCATTGGAATGCTCAACCACTTGTACATTAATTTCACAAGCTGGCTGTTCCGTTGATCACATCAACTAGAATTCTGATCATTGGAACCAATGGTGTCCAATATATGTGTGCATACACATGTATTGGACACACACACACATCATTACTGATTAATGTCCATTTTTCCATGCTTCCATAGGTTAGACGGGTTGCTCACATCATGTGACAAGTCTGGCCAGCTGGCCGCACCTCACCTCGCTCAGATGGAACAGTAATTTGGCTGGGATTTTTACAACTGGATGCCCTTCCTAACACCAACCATGGTTACAGGGTGGAACTGGGTAGCACCATTATGAGGAGGACCTGGCTAGTTGACCGCACAGTATGCTGCTCACATCAGAACCATTATTTGAGAGCTGGGTGGTCCCACTATAAGGGAGGTCTAGTCTGTTGGGTGCACCAAGCTTTACTCATTGTGGAGCCTTGGGTGGCACCGTTATGAGAGGGCCTGGCTAGTTGGCCACACGGAACCCTGCTCAGAATGGAACTATAATTTGGGAGCTGGATGGTGCCACTATGAGGGAGGTCAGGCCAGTTGGCTGCGCCAAGCCTTGTTCATACCGGACTGTATTTTGACTGGGATTTTTATAGCTGGATGCCCTTCCTAACACCAACCATGTTTACAGTGTGGAACTGGGTGGTCCTGTTAACCACATCATAGCTTGCTCACACAGGACTGTATTTTGGTTGGGATTTTTACAGCTTGATGTCCTTCTATTACCAATGGCGTTTACAGTGTGGAACTGGGTGGTCTTGTTATGTGACAAGTCTGGCCAGATGGCTTCGCCATATCCTGCTTATAGCGGGACTGTAATTTGGGTGTTGAGTGGTCATGTTATGGGGGAGGTCTACCCATTTGGCCGCATCATGCCTTGTGCGTACAGGCCACATTTATGGTGTAGGTTGTGCTGGGTTGTCTGCTTGGGTCTTTTGTCATATGTTGTAATGTCAGAGGTCTCACTCCTGTGTTATCTCTGTTGAGAGGTTTAGCTGAGCCAGGTTGGCTTTTATCGTTACATCCCACATTTTCCTTTCCTAGGTCTTCCTGTTTCGGGGCATTCTACAACCTCCAGTGACCTGCACTTTTTTATATATCTGTCATCCTTCATGCGCATCACATGTTCAAACCACTGTTGTCTTCTCTCCTGCACACACCATTTGATCCCTCTTATGCCCAGTTTCGGTCTCTATTCATTTACATTTTGCCATTCATGCACACTACTGTTAACATCCATTGGAGAATGCCGGATTCATTTCTTTCCCATCTCTGTAGATCCTTGGCACGCAGTGCCCATGTTTCGCTTCCATGCAGAATTGGTGTGTGCACACAGGCATTGTTCAGCTTGCCTTTTATCATGAGTGAGAGACCTTTTGTAGCTAGCAACAGCAGTAGCTCTCTGAACTTTTTCCATCCTGATCTTTCCATCCTGAACTGTACTTTCTGTGCATCTACCTTTGCTGCTGATTTGGTTATCCAGGTAGCAGAAGTTATTAACTATTTCTCTAGGGTTCTTTGTGCATTTAAAGGAGCTTACTGTTCCCTGAGGGTCTTTGCTTACTGTCTCTGTGCAACGTCAACATATGAAGTCCGTGTTTTACTAGCCTGCCTGATTTCCTGCTACACCTCTTGTGTACCCACAGTTTGAATTTAGGACACCAGATTGAGTTTCTACCTACTCTTTTCCTGCATACAGAGCAGGGCTATTTTACCTGAGGGAATCAGAGCTATGTTTTCTTTTCTGCTCACTAGGATTTTGGTTTTCCCAGGTTGACTTTAAGGCTTTTTATTTCCAATATTGTGCCTCCATGTCTGAAATTTCTTCTCTAATTCTGTCAACCAGTCTTAAATTCATCTGTTATAGCCTGTAGGACAATAATGAAGAGGAGGGAACAAAGGATGGAACCCTGTGTATATATATATCATCATCATCATCATCATCATTGTTTAACGTCCATATTCCACGCTTGCATGGGTTTGGACGGGAGTTTTCCCACTTGAGGCAAGAGTGGTTGTCTTGCTCGCATAGGACTGTCTGGCGGGTTTTCTACAGCTGGATGCCCTTCCTAACACCAACCACATTTACAGTGTGGAACTAGGAGGTTGTTACCGTGTTACTTACACGGCCACATTACAGCGTGAACTGTGTGTTTTTTTGTCGTGACACCTACACGACCTCATTTGTTTCGGGCTGGATGTTGTGACACCAACATAACTTTACATTGAAAGGGGTGGTGTGGATGGGGTGGGGGTAGTGGGACGGGGGTGTATTTTGTTAGAGGTGCCTACTGACTGTAGTAGGTTTCACTTTGTACAAAGGTCTCGGTCCAGTGACATTGTCTTGGAGAGGTGTAAGTGTGTGAGGTTGGAATTTATCAAGTCGTCCCAGGTTTTTCTGGGTCTGCCTACTCCGTGGCTACCGTCTATTTTTATTGCCCTGCACTTTTTTATACAGCTGTCGTCTTTCATGCGCATCACGTGACCATACCAACGTAGTCTTCTCTCGAGTAAACAACATATATATATATATATATATATATATATATATATATGTGTATTTATATTTGTATATATACGTATATATATTTAAAAAAAAAAAATTAGAATTTGATTTCTTGCCCTCACATAGTGGGTTACATGAATGCATTTATGTGTTTTATATTGAATAATAATAATATTTGATTTTTTTGCAAGCAAACCGCCTCATTACACTATGGTTTTGATGACCACCATTATCCGTTCATTCTAACAATGGCACCGAAGAACAGCCAACATAATTCTGGGTTATTGCCATTTGTCAAGACTGTGTACCTCTCTGCCACTGCCTTAAACTGTTGAAAATATATATTTAATATTTTCAAAAGTATACATTGGCTGATTAGCCTCATTTGCATACTGAGCGATTTTACAGCTGGCTTTGCTAAATATTAATAACAAAATTATAATTTGATTTCTCGCTCTCAGACATTATGAGGGAGATCTCGCCAGTTGGCTGCACTATGCCTTGCTGATAGTGGGTCTGGGTTTCGGCTCGGTTTTTACAACTGCTGGATGCCCTTCCTACTGCAAACCACATTAACCGTGGATGGCTGATGGTCATCAAAAAACTTAGTGTAATGAGGCTGTTTGCTTGCAAACAAATTGATTATTATTATTATTATTCGATATAAAACTTATAAATACATTAAAAAAGGGTAAAGTCACGAATGACCATGAGATTTGCACCTAGAAAGTTCCCCTCAAAGGCACAAGTCCGGGCAAGGCTGTTTGTGGAAGACCAGCAGTCGCCCATGCATACCAGTCTCCCCTCTTCATGCCACCGATGTTGTCCAAGGGAAAGGCAAAAGCCGATACATCTTGGCACCAGTGAAGTCGTAACTCATTTCTACATCTGATTAAACTGGAGCAATGTGAAATACAGTGTCTTGCTCAAGAACACAATGCAAAGTCCAGTCTGAGAATCGAACTCACAACCTCACGATTATAAGCCCGATGCTCTAACCACTAAGCCATGCACCTTCATATATAAATACACACACACACATATATATATATATCATCATCATCATCATCATCGTTTAATGTCCATATTCCACGCTTGCATGGGTTTGGACGGGAGTTTTCACACTTGAGGCAAGAGTGGTTGTCTTGCTCGCATAGGACTGTCTGGCGGGTTTTCTACGGCTGGATGCCCTTCCTAACACCAACCACATTTACAGTGTGGGTCTGGGAGGTTTTTACCGTGTTGCCTACACGGCCACATTACAGCATGGACTGTGTGTTTTTTTGTCGTGACACCTACACGACATCATTTGTTTCGGGCTGGATGTTGTGGTACCAACATAACTTTACATTGAAAGGTGTGGTGTGGATGGGGTGAGGGTAGTGGGACGGGGGTGTATTTTGTTAGAGGTGCCTACTGACTGTAGTAGGTTTCACTTTGCACTTAGGTAAGGCAGGTCTTCTCTATTACTATGTAGCGCCAAAGCTCTCGGTCCAGTGACATTGTCTTGGAGAGGTGTGTGTGAGGTCGGAATTTATATATATATATATGATATTTGCAGATATCTGTGTATTTATGTGACTGTTCCACAATGCCAATGAATGTGTGAGAGGGGGGAATAAAGAGAAAATAATGGAAAGGCAAAGTGTGATGTGGCTGTTTACATCAAAACTTCGCCGTCTCATTGAAGCATTTTGAAAAGGGAAGAAAATGTAAAGTATAAGTGATTGTGAGAGAGAAATAGACATTGAGACTAAAAAAAAGAATTACAGAGGGTGAGAGAAAATGTGTGTGTGTGTGTGAGAGAGAGAAACACTGAAAGAGACAGAGAAAATAGAGAAAGACACACAGATAGAGAACAAGTGTGTATCAGAGGAGAAGAAATTGAAAGAGAACCCGCACAAAGAGTGAGGGTATAGCATGAGAGAGACGCTGTATGTTTGCTTCTGTATGCATGTATATGTGCGTCTGTGAAGATATGTGTGCTTGTGTGTGAGTATGTGTGTGCATGTATAACTGTATGAGATAATACTACGCTATTGAAGCAGTGATCATGGAAGTGAGGGAAGAGATGGGGAAGGAAAGTAAATAAGTATTAGCATAAAAAAAGAAAGAGAGCGTGTTCTCTCTTCTCTCTCTTATGAAAAATTACGCTTTGTAATTCCAAAACAAACGAACATGAATTTATACTTCTAATTTTTTCACGGAGACATTTGTTTGAAGATGTTTGCTTCTGTGTGCATGTGTGTGTGTTACTGTGATACTTCTTTGGTGTTCCAAATATAAAAGCACAATATTAAGATCGAAATGTCATTTGAGCTTATCCACATTGCATTAGCTTTTATAAAGTGGTTTTACACCACTCTTAGAAAGTTAAGCAAAGTTAGGTGATAGTAATTACAACACAAACACATTTTACCACAAAAAGACACAGAGCTATTTGCTGTTATCAAAATGAGGTGATGCACAACAACACACTGAGCTCCAATGATTCTAGTCTTCTGTCTACAAGGATATCTTAAATGAGGTAAGCTTCACCATTGACTTAGATCTCTCTGGCGAAGATATTCACAAAAATTTCACTCATTCCTCATTTAATGCCCACTTTAGCTTTCAAAAAAGATGCCAAGGAGAAAAATGTCCTACTCTCCACAAGCTCTTTAGATGTTGCTAAAAAGGCAAGAAGAGAGGAGGGAAAATATAGAAGAACAGTATTCTACAGTGCAACAAAGGCAAGTACAGGTAGCCAGAGCAAGAGTACTAGAGTCCCCTGCACAATGACAGCAAAGACATGAAAACGACCAGAGGAGGGCTGCTGCACGCAGCGCCAATGAGTTTCAAGAGGAAAGAGAAAAACGGTTAACAATTATGTTAACAAAATGCAACCAGCAGAAGCCAAGAAACAAAAGAGGAAATAGAAAAACGTTTAAACGTTGCAAGACAAAGACTAACTGAGTTGCCAATGAGACAATAGGTCAGCAATAGGCTAGACAAAGAAAAAGCCAGGAGCAAACAGTTGCTGTAAAACAAAAGAGAGCACCTTTCAAGGGGACTTGGAAAAGATCAGTTTCAAATATGATCCAAAGCATGATTATTGTACAGAGAAATTGATTGATATTGGAGCAATGTTACAAGAATACAATTTTTGTAAAGGAAAGAAATGGGAAAGAGAAACCATCACTATGTGTTGTGGTGGAGGAACGGTTGTTCTACCGACGTTTGGTACACCCCCAGATAATTTGAAGGTGTTGCTTTTGGGAAAAACATCAAGGAGCATTGACTTCTTGAAAAACATTAGGAATTATAATTCTGCTTTCCAAATGACCTCCTTTAGTAGCAATATCATAAGAGAAAGGAACTTCAAGCCAAACTTTAAGGTTCAAGGTGAAGTATACCATTGTATTTGATCTTTGTTGCCAACTGAAGGCAAAAATCGACAGTTTTTGCAGTTATATTTTGTGGCAAATTACAAGGTAAACATTTCAAATCTGAAAGAAGAGTTAATCTTTGATCTGCAAGGTATGTTGAATGCAAACAATAGCTACATCATAAGTTTCAAGTATGCATTAGAATCTGCACCACCCAATGAATATGAAATAGTTATTGATGCAGACAAAAAGCCTGTTGCTGAAGAGGCCGCAAATGGAGTAGCAGCAATTCTTACTCGTGAGGAGTATAGGAGATTTGCATATTAGCAGACTGGCTGATCAGTCAGATCTGCATATTAGCACATCCACTGATCAGCCAGATTTGCATATCAGCAGACTGGCCAGTCAGTTTACTGTATACGAGCGATCAATGGCCAGCTTTGTCACATTCAAATAAATAATTTAAAAAATTATCATTCTACATGGCTGAATACAATAAATGTAATCTGAGTTTTTTGAATATTAATAATAATATTTGATTTGTTTGCAATTATGCAAACAGCCTCTTTTAAACCATGTCAGTAGAATGGGCCCCTGCTAATATGCAGATCTGACTGATCAGCCAGTCTGCTAATATGCAAATCAGGCTGATCAGTCACTGTATATTTTAGAAAATATCATATATTTTCACTAGCTCTGACAGTTGGTAGGTGAACAGTGAACTACACTGATGAAGGGTAATACCCAGAAACATTAGTGCCCATTCTGCAAACTCATTTGTTCTGCGAATTTTGAGTATCGATGGTTCTGGATTCCACAACATTCTCACAGAGTTTAATGTCTTTTTGTGAGCCTTTAAGGTGTTACATACCTTCTGATAATCATCTGCATTGTGGAATTGGTCAGTAAACAAATGGTTTGCCCATCTGTAAGAGATGAACCTACAAATTTCAATAACAAGTCTCTTTTCTCTGGTAGAAGAGTAACATCCAAAAGAGCTAGTATTGCTCTACAATTCCATCTTGCATTGTTCAAGTTAGGTATTTTTTGAAACTTCACTTCCAGTTTCTTCAAAAAAAAGCAGTAAACTCAAGTTAAATGGAATAGAAATTTCATATCACCATGCCATCCTGCTGTTTCAGTAATCTCTTCTTTACTATTCTTGAAATTCTTCTTGAGTTGTTCACAGTTATTTACAAGTTCACAGATAAACAGATATTCTATATTGGGCGATGTGTTCTTTCCTCCAAGTTCGTCATCCATTACTATGCAAAGCACTCGGTCAAGAACATGATGTTGACAGCCAATGAATTTTAGCTTTTCCAGTTTATTTTGAGCAAATAGTCTTTGTAACTGAACGAAAATCCCATTCCTGCTCCCAGTGTTCACATTTGCAGTGTCTGCAACAATTATTTTTATGCTCTTCCACAAATTGTATTCATCCAGAACATCTGTTATGCCTATGATAACAGTATAAACTTTTCCATTTGGTAGACCTAATGCTTCTAACTTAACTTATCTTCTTTCATTCTTCTAAATGAGCACTTGATATGCTTCGCCATCAATTCACTTAGCATTAAAACACATTGACCAATTTTCTAAGTGCAGTGTTTTCTTCATTTCTTCTTTAAGTTTAACAGCTTCTTTAATAGTAAATCTGTAAATACCAGATTGGGGCAGTGTCTCAACATCAATCCCTTAAGATAACTGCTGACAAACATTTGCTATTTTGCTGGTTGATAAGTTTGAAGATGTTACTAATTTGGTTTTGCAAAACTTTCGGACTATTCACTCTTTGATTCGGTCTTTCATTCGGAAAATGAAGTTGTTATTGTTGTTACTGTTACTGTCTTTTGGATGAATTAATAGATTTGGAACTCGCAGTCTTTTCAGTTGAATATCCAACATGTCCTTTGCTTTCAATCTGAAGATGATATAACCGTCTGTTCTCACTACACAGCTATTCACTGTGCATGTCATTAATTTTCAGAAAGTTCTAGAAGGCTCCAAAAAGTTCTAGAAGGTTCCAAAAAGTTCTAGAAGGTTCCAGAAAATCCTAGAAGGCTCCAGAAAGTGATGGTACTACTATACCTATATACGATTTTAGAAATTTTGTGTTGGGGGTGACATTTTAAGAAAAGTAAACAAAATTAAACCTTTCTTCATTATTTTTGAACAAAAGTTCATTGGATTATGATACAGGAAATCAATTATTTTGTAAAAAGTAAAAAAGAATAGAGTTTGAGCTTTTCTAGTCAAGGCCTGTCATGCCATCTAGCTTTTTTGTGATTGACCTTCGAGGTGCTTCAATTTTCATGATACTTTGCTTCATGTGGGGGGACCACAGTGGACAACAGTATTCAAGGTGGGGTCGGGCAAAAGTAGAGAAGAGAAGGATAAAGGTGTAGATATCTCTCAACTGGAAAGTTCTGAGAATCCAGGAACACATTCTGCTGGCCATGTCAACTTATGTTATTATCGACAATTATTCCCAAGTTTCTGATGTAGTTGTATGCCGCGAGAGTTTCACCTGAAGAAAGGGAATATGGGAGTTTCACTGCAGCTTCTTTTCCAAAATGAATCAATTCAAATATATCCTGATTCAGCAGTATATTGTTCTTTTCTGCCCATTGGATAACAGCAAGTAGCTCTGATTGAAGGCATGTCCAATCACCCACTTTATTGATGATCTTCTGGAGCTTAGAATCCTCTACAAAGATTCTTATGTTGCTGTACTTGATGACGACAGTAATGTCATTTATATAGATATGAAAAGAAGTGGGCCCTACACAGCGCCTTGTGGAACACTACTACTGACTTTGGCTGGGCTGCATTTTACTTCTTCCACTACATGTTGGGGTCTGTTTGTCAGGAAACACTTGATCTATTGCAGTAAATTTCCAGTGACACCAATGTTTGATAGGTTTTTTTCCAGTAGAATGTTGTGATTAACTCTGTCAAAGGCCTTGCTGAAATCAAGGTAGATGACATCAGTGTTGGAGCCCTCTCCCAAATCTCTTAAAATGTCATCATATTTATGCAGGAGCTGCATTAGGCAGTCCCTTCCATTTCGGAACCCATATTGGTTGGAGTCCAGCAGATTTTTGCTTTCAAGAAAATGAATTATTCATGATCTCACCACCCTCTCAAATACCTTAATGATATGAGAGGTGAGTGAGATTGGACAGTAATTCATTGTAAGCGACTTGTTTCCCTTTTTGAAAACTGGGACAGAAAGTTTTCAGGTATATAACCAACTTCCAGTGAGTTCCTCCACAGATTAGCAAGAGGAGATGCAAGTTGATGTCGATATACCTTCAGGACACAAGCAGGGAACCTATCAGGGCCTACTGCAGAATTGTGTTTAGTTTCTTTTATTGCTGCTAAGACATCAGGGGTGCCAAACGTTATGTCCAACTTAGTGTGCTAGGGATTAACATCACTGATACAGCCCAGATCGGCCATATCAGGATTGCTGAGAACAGAGCAGTATTGTTTCTGCAGTATCTCCTCCATGGTTTTAGCATTATCTTGGAGAGTGCCATTTTCATCAATTAGAGGGCCAACAGTGGTGACAGTGACCTTGTGTTTTTTCACAAATGAAAAAAACACTTTTGGATTGAGTTTGATTTTCTCAATAGCCCATTTCTCCTCAGCTGTTCTTTGGTTATTGATGATGGTCTTTATGCATTATTGGAGGTTATATATTTTTGATTTGAGCAGTGTGATAGCTGTTGAATGTGTGGGTTGCTGTTGGCAGTATTTTAATTTGCTCATTTTTTGTTTGTTCTTTTTATTTTTCTGATAATAAGTAACGCTAATCATATGACAGCTTATATGTCCAATAACTCTATAAATTATAGAACAACAATAAAAGAAAAAATAATAAACATTTAACTAGAAGTGACTGAAATAATAGCTATACCAATAATCCACACACAAAACAAACCAATATACACTAACAACAATTTCAAGCTGAAAGTTTTTCTGATCATGTTTTACATTTTCTTTTCTATAGGAAGTAGTTGTAATTTTCAGTAACAAAATGGCATCTATGAAACAAAAAGCTCAGTGTGTTTTCATCATCATCATCTTTGTTTAACGTCCATCTTCCACGCTAGCATGGGTTAGTTTTGTGGTTTATAATCAGGAAAAGACTTTATGCTCACTCTAGGTGTGTGTGTATGTTTAAAAGACAACAGAAGGCTGGATTCCAAATATTCTTTTAATGTTGCAAAATCAGAGTATGTATTTCTATGACCTGGTTATGTCATCAGGTGTAAATTGCCAAAATTTGGTAATTAATTACAGGATTACAGCCAACCTAAACAGAGAATAGACTTGTTTCAGAAATGGCCCACCATTTGGTGTTATTGCTGTGATGAACTGCCACCAAATTCAAATTTATTCTGTTTATGTTTGCTGTAATCCTGTACCTGTAAGTGATTACCTACTATTTGCAATTTACTCATGATGTTGCCGAAGTCTTACATCATAATCTGATGATGTAACCAAGCCATAGAAATAAATTTTGTGATTTTGCAACATTAAAAGAATATTTGGAATCTGGCCTTCTGTTGTCTTTGAAATATTTAATTCCATTCCTGTCATTAAAGCCAAGAGACTGGCATGGAAAGACTGGTACCTGGTAGCTAAAAGTGAGGCTAGACAACAGGTATACATAGCACGATAAGAACCTAAAAGTAGGAGGTTTGCTAATCTCATGCAATGTGAGGTTTAGAGGTGTGAGGTGTTCCACATTGCATGACAGTGTGTTAGTGTGAATCGAGATACTGTTGGAAAAGTGTGTTCAAAATGACGTTGGTGTAATTAACATCACTGATATTCAAAAGAAAGATGCCTGGAAATGCTACTATCAGAGCTTAATGAATGTGAAGAATGAATGAGAGGAAGGAAGACTACCCCCAACTTAACCAACAAAGTGACCAATTATTTAAATTGACAGATATAGGGTCAAAGAATAAATCAAGGAGATGAAAAATGGTAAAGCCATGGGACCATCTGAGATAGTTGCTGGGATGCTGAAAACATCTGGGGACATAGGAGTTAAACTAGTCACCTGCACAGTCAATCAGATAATACAGGACAGGGCCATACCCAATGACTGGTGCAGCAGTACAATCATTAATTGCTAAAAGGGAAAAGGTGATGCTGTAGAAAGGAACAACTACATGGGAATAAAACTAATGGATCAAGTTATGAAAGTGACTGAAAGAATTCTAGTTTAACTAATTGGAGAAAGAGTCAAATTAGATGAGATGCAATCCAGTTTCATACCAAGAAGGAGCACCACAAATGTCCTCTTTTTAGTGAGACAACTACAAGAGAGGGTCTTAGCTAAGAGTAAGCCTCTATATCTACCTTTTTTTTTTATCTAGAGAAAAACTTTGACAGAGGAGCTGTAAGTAAAGTGTGAATAGGAAGTGAGTTTAGTGGGAAATTCTCTGATTATTTGGTCCTCGTAGCTGAATCTGTGGAAGAACTAGAGAATAAATTCTGGCTGTGAAACAGAACTTAGAATCAAAAGGCCTAAAAGTGAATTTAGCAATAACCAAAGTGTTAATAAGTAGGAAAGAAGATAGGGCACCGATTTCATAAGGGAAATTGCCTTGCTTGATATGTAGAAAAGCAGTAGGTATAAACTCTATATGGTACACAATGCAAATCTTGGGTACACAAGAGTTGTAGTTGGCTAACAAGTAGACTAATAGGAAAGGAAGACTTCATATGTCATAGATAGCGTCAATTGATCGTAAAAGTGCTTATAATAAAATAAATAATATAAACGTTTTCCAATCCCAAGAAGGATCCATAGAAGTGGTTGATAACTTCTACTACCTAGGTGATATAATTAACAGTGGAGGGGGTGCTCGGAGGGCATAGAAACTAGAATAAGGACAGGATGGAAGAAGTTTAGGGAACTTCTACCCTTGCTAACAATAAAAGGTTGGTTGCGATGCTGCATATGAGATATGGCCAGTGAATGTAGAGGACATGCAAAGGCTTGAGAGAAAGATGGCAAGTATGTTTCGATGGATGTGCAATGTTAATGTGTGAGATGGATGAACTGAGGGAGAAACTGGGTTTAAGAGGAATCATAAGTAGTGTGCAGAAAAGGAGACTGCACTTGTATGGGAATGTGATGTGCATGGATGCTGATTGCTAGTGAAGAAGTGTCAAGTAATCTTAGTGGAAGGAAGCTGGAGTTGAGGTAGACCAAGGAAGAACTAGATGGAAGTGGTGAGAGCTGATCTCAGATTGCTGAAGTTCACTGAGGAGATGACAAAGGATCACGATAAGTGGAGAGATGCTGTACTGAGAAGGACCTGTCCAACCATGCAAGCATGGAACAATGAATGTGAAATGATGATATATATGTATGTGTATATGTGTCAAGAATGTTCTGTTGGTAAATACCCTGAGTAGGCAGCAGGCAACAGAAATATTGGTGAACTCTGTTGCTGTGTATGGTTATTTTGACATGGCTTTCACAGTTGGATGCCCCTTCCAGTATCAACTACGTTACAGCATGGATTAAGGTGCATTTCATTATAATTATACTACTGACACTAAAGTGGTTGTCCACAATAAAACCAGATTAGCATGACAATGCAAGAGTCACAGATATAGCATTTGTTGGTCACTTATCAAAAGTTTTCTGAATATTCCTTCCTTTTTGGTATTGCTTTTACAGCTAGTTGCTCTTCCAAACACAAGCTACATTAGAGCTTGGACCTGGTAACTTATTGTGCCACCCATTTTTATTTGAGGCCTTCATGTCTTATGAGACCATGGGTCTCACAATAGTGAAGGCACATGACCTAGTGGTTAAGGTGTTGGCGCCAGTGATAATAAATTTTATGGGATTGATTTCGGGATAAGGTGGTGTAATGTGGGGCGAATCACTTCATTTCATGTTTCTCCAATCAACTCAGCTGGAAATGTGTGCCAGCAGCTGGTGGTGGTTAACCTTTCAATGGACTAGTGCTTAATACTAATGAGACAGAGATAAACACTGGGTTACTGAGTCTCTAGGCTTGAGGAAGAGTTTTTAACAACTTTTTCTGAGGCCTTCAAATATCTTGTGTGACCATGGATCTGAACATGGAAAGTTACTTTTCAAGGTGCAGGCCTGAGCAGTGAAGATCAGATGTCACCTATGCATGTAAGTCTCCCCTCACCTCATGTCACTTATGTTGTCCAAGCAAAAGGCAAGTATTCATATAGTTTGACAGTAGTGATGTCACAGGCAAACTCGGAACAAAATCAAACAGGCCACTGCTGTAACATTTTTGCCAATTCTCCACCCTGCTTTGATAATTTATTTTATTGACCTTGATAGGATGAACGACAAAGTTGACTGCAACAGGATTTGAACTGAGAGTGCAAGGAACCAGAACAAATACCAAGAGGCATTTAATCTCGAAGTTCTAACAATGCAGCTAATTTACTACCATTAGAGAGGTTGTCCTCAACAAGACTTAAGAGTCCCCGTTAAACGCTGTACTTTTTAGAGTTGGATGCCTTTCTTAACACAAACCATTTTACAACATAGACTAGGGCATTTCTCATTGTGCCACTCAATACTAAGGATAGATTAAAACATCTTTTTGAAATTGTTTGTTTTCTTTTATATAGTAAATTGTCTCTCATTTTCTGTGTTTTTTTTTTTTTTTTTTTTTTTTTTTTGTAGGTTCCAGAAAATTGGCCTATTTCTGCAACAGTCACAGATATAGCATTTGCTGGTCACTACATGCACGGTGGGCTGAAGGAAACCCCAGAAATGTCTGCATTGGAGAAGCAACTACCCAAGTGGGTCACTTCTGTTTCATGGACAGCCACATATGACAGCTGGAAGTTTTGATAATGTCCGGCATGTGGGACATAGTGTGAAAAGGGAAGACGGCGGGAGAGAGAGAGGAGAGCGGGTGAAAGATGAAATCCACTTTCCTGTAATCATTCCTTTTTGTTAGATATAATGTTAAATAAAACATTTTACATGTGTTTTTTTTTTGTATAAGATGTAAGAAAATTGAAAATCCAGTTTAACAAAGAAAAGTATAAATGAAATGTCGTTTTTGAATGAAAGAAAGAAAGATTGTATGATTTTTATTTTTAATATCTACAAACAATATATTGAACTGAAGCCTAGAGAGAGAGATATAGAGGGAGAGAGTGTATGGCACAAGAAGCTCACTTTTCATTTATGAGGTACCTTGGGGAGAGAGGGATGTGCCTTCTACTATAGCCTTAGGTTGATCCAAACCATGTGTATAAAATTTGGATTGTTGTTGAATATCCCAAGGTCAGCTCTGATTGACCAGTTCTATAGCTCACAGATAGTCATCTAAATAACTAGGTGTGGTTCATAAATCTGATTTTTCAGTCACATTGAATCTATAGCTGAAAACCCAGTTACATGTTGCTTCTGCCTTGTTAACGATCCACTTACATCTTGTCTCTGCCTAGTCCAGGACTACACTTTACCAATAAAACTTGAACAGAGACTAGGTAGAAGCTCATTATACAAACTGTGAATGTGCGTGGTTTAGTTGTTAGGGTGTTTGGCTCACGGTTATAAGATTGTAAGTTTCCCCAAAGCACATGATGTCCTTGAGCAAGACAGTTTGTTTTATATTGCTCCTGTCTATTCAACTGGTAAAAATGAGTTGTACCTGTAATTCAAAGGGTCAGTCTTGTTGCACACTACAGCATCTTAAATTTTCCTAAGAACAACGTTAAGGGTACACATGTGTGCAAAGCTCAGCCACTTGCATGTAAATTTCATGAGCATATTGCTCAAACTGGAAGGCTCCTTGGAAGAAATTATGGAGATTGAACACAACAACTACTACAAAACATGGACTGTAATTCAATGGAGAGGTAAAGTTCCATTGTTCGCACAACTGGGCTATCTCATCCTGCATGTGTGTGAATTACCTTGATACAGTATTAAGTCTGTGTGCAAATAACTTGATGTCTGTTTGTTTCAAATTTCCATTTTATTTACAATATGGATGTGTAAAAGTTAAACATTTTGTTTTATTTTGGAATTAAGAAATGTATTTCCAAAACTATTACTTGGCATTAGCAGTTCACCAATCTTTCATTGTTTTAAAGCAATTGACACAATGGTTAATAATATTGTTGTGGATTGGAAGAATTAGTAGATTTCTGGATAAAATGTGTTCTGATTCTTCACATTCTGAGGCCACCTTTACCTTTCATCCTTTTGGAGTTGATAAAATGAAGTACTAGTCAAGTACTTGGGTTGATTTAGTCAGCCTTCACCTTACCCAAATTTGCTGGCTTGTGCCTAAATTAGAAATCAATTTTGTTGTGTAAAAACAAATGAAAAATTAGATTAGTTCCAAAGTGAACTTTCTGTAATTTCAAATTAAACATCTAACCCTTCCCCTCCATTAAGATGTCTACAAAAATAGCCAAGTTCAAATGTTACATGCTATAAAATAAGTTAATAGATATACAGTAATCCTCTGTTTATCACGGAGGATATGTTCCAGAACCAACCGCGATAAATGAAAATCTGCGATATAGAGAGACCATAAAGACAACCATTGTTTTCATAGTTTAAGTCTTAAAATACCTCTCTTACATGCTTTAAGTACATATAAACACATTAAAACACACTTTTGTATATAAACACCAAAAATAATCAGTAACGATTGTATAGAAACTAACACCAACCATTGTACCACTAGTTACCAACGACGACTATTACCAGCCACATTAGCCACTTGGTAATACACTGCACATCTCCTGTCAATCTATGAAGGGTTTGTAGTTGATTAGAGAAAAACGCAATCGATAAAACAGTAATGGAAGGAAAAATAAAAACATTTTTTTATAGTTATCACATCAAAATTTATTTAATAAGTTTAAAATTTAAACACTTTCTATTCAGATGTACGTACCGCGATAAAAAATATATATGTTCTAACGAAAAATCCACGATGTAGCGAGGATTACTGCGATAGGAAATTAGATACATTCCAAAGAAAAATCCGTGATGTAGCGGGAGCGTGGAAAGTGAACCGTGATATAGCGGGTGATTACTGTATTTCATATGTATTTAGAAATGTTTTCACATCTTTCTGCAGTATTCTTTGAAGTCTTGATAAAATATATATCACAATATATAAAGACTGATTTGGGGCTAAACACCAACAACAATAATAACAACAATGAGCATTGCTACTGTTCGTTCATGTGAATGTAAAATAGAAAAATAAAACAAGGTCTCAGTACTTTCAGGTACTTTAACTTAATCATTTTCCTCTAAGGTGCATGGTAAATTTATGAGATTTATTTTAGGAAATGCTGAGTAATATGGTAAGCATGGTTAGTCTGTTTCCCAGCAGTTTCTGTTGATAGCTATTAATGTAAAGCAGAGATTTCTAGTGTTCAAACATTGACAACACATTTAAAAAAATATAACTTTTTTGACACATTGATTAAGTTTTGTTAGTTACAAGAAATTAACAAAAGTTTTGTTAATTTCTTGTAATTAACAAAACTAATAAACAATTAAATATATCACATGTCACCAGTTACGTGTCTAACTACATCTAGAGTTGTTAGATCTCAAATATACTTCACGGCTGATTGAAAACTTGATTTGACTTAATTTGGAAACACTGAGAGATTATTAGTGCCACACTAAAGTGTTGTGACATGCAGTTGGGAAAATTTTGGTGTAAAGTTATCTAGGTGGTTGTGCCTCTATACACTAATCCTACCCCATGTAACACCTAATTCTAAATGTAGTTCTCTTAATTAAAACAATTTACTGTTGATGCCTCTTATCAGCTGCTACTGCATTGATGAATTCCTGCTACACTAGTTCAAGTTGATTAGATTTTTGAGTGTATAATTCTAGTCTGATGTTTGTGGATTGGTAGACAGAGATGTACTGGCAAACTGTCCAATGTGTATCGGTAGACTGTATGTCATTGGTAGCATGTTTGATGTACATTGGCAGACTGTTTGATATGTGTTGGTAGACTGTTTGATGTACATTGGTAGACTGTTTGATATACAGGGCTGAAAAGTTCTTAGGCTGATCAAGATATTCTCATGGAATGACCAAATAAGGTTTATTTTTTTAACATAGTCCTTGGAAAAAGCAATACAGTTATTAATAAGAAGAGTTGAAATTAATACATGCAAGATTTCACAGTTCTCTCACATCACTCCTTCATAGTCAGCCTATGAAATTTCCAGCCTACGCTCATATATTGGTAGACTGTTTCATACATATTGGTAGATTATTTGATATGTATTGACAGGCTGCCTAATGTGTAATGGTGGACTGTTTGATGTGTATTGTTTGAAAAACGATAAATTCATTCTGAAGACCAGAAGCTGTGTTAAGTGACTGAGACTACAAGACTTATACTTGGATGGGATGCTAGTCCATTGCAAGGTTAATCCTCAAGTTGTTGTTGGCACTTGTTTTTTTCAGCTGAGTGGATTGGAGCAACAGGAAATGAAGTGTCATGCTCAAGGACACAACGTGCCTCCTGGCTCAGGGTTCAAATCTATGAGCTTACATTCATGAGACCAACACTCTGAAAACTAAGTTGCTTAATGTGTATTGGTAAAATTTATGACATTCATTGGTAGGTTACTCAAAGTTTACTGTTCTGTGTGGTTAAGGTAAAAAGAAAAAAAAAACTTAAAAGAATTATTGGTGTCATTAACATAAAAAAATTTGTTTTTGTATAAAATCTGTTAAAAAGAATTGTTTTAATTATGTTCAATTAAATATATATATATATATAAAAAAAGATTTTATCCAATAAATTCCAATTTTTATCTATTTTGAGTTCAGTTTTTCTTTTCAAGTGTATATATACATATGCTGCAAATTATACTGTGTGTGTGTGTGTGTTCATGTGTACATATGAATGTATGAATGAATGTATGTGTATGTATATATATATATACATCATCGTCATTGTTTAACGTCCAATCCATGCTAGTGTGGAAGATGGTATGTCCTACTTGAGGCAAGATTGGTTGGGTGACCGTGTCTCACTCCTACAGAACTTTCTGGCAGGTTTTCTATAGCTGGATGCCCTTCCTAACACCAACCACATTTACAGTGTGGACTGGGAGTCTTTTTACCGTGTCTCCTACACAACCACTTTACAGTGTGGACTGGGTGCTTTTTGTCATGCCACTACACGACCACTTTCCAGTGGACAGAAGTGGGAGGATGGAGTAGGGGTGAGGTGGGGTTTATATTGGGTTAAGAGGTGCCTACTGACTGTAAGTTTAAGTTTGTACGCAAGGGAAGGCGGGTCTTCTGTATAACTGCATAGCACCAAAGATCTCGATCCAGTGACATTGTTTTAGAGAGGTGTAAGTGAACAAGGTCAGTTTTTATCATCTCGTCAGGTTTTTCTTAGTCTACCCACTCTGTAGCTTCCATCAATTTTTTTATACAGCTATTGTCCTTCATACGCATCACATGTCCATACCAATGCAATCTCTTCTCCTGCACTCAACATTTGATACCTTTTATGCTTAATCTCTCTCCCAATTCATTTATACTTTGCCGTTTGCATACATTAGACATCCATCAAAGCATGCAAGCTTCATTTCTTTCTAATCTATGCAAGTCTTCTCCACACAACACCCAGGTCTCACTACCATGTAACATTACCATTCATATACAAGCATCATACAATTTGCCTTTCATTTTTAGAGAAAAACCCTTTGTGGCCAACAGCAGTATTAGCTCTCTGAACTTTTTTTATCCCGTTCTAACTCTGGTTACTGTACTTTCAGAACACCCTCCTCTACTGCTTATTTTGTCACCCAGGTAACAGAAGGTGTCTACCATTTCTATAGAACTATCTGGCCATTTGAAGGAATTAGTATCCAGTGGGCACTCGCTACTTACTGCACCTGAGCATCGGCCACATATAAAATCTACATTCTTAGATAGCTTACCTGTGATCTCACTACATTTTTTTAAATATATGTGAGTATATATATATAGGAGGCATGTGGCTGAGTGGTTAGCGAATTGGATTTGTAATCGTGAAGTTGTGAGTTCGATTCCTGGACCAGGCGATGCGTTATGTCCTTTATTTCACATTGCTCCTTCTACCTGGAGTTGCAGCCAATAGATAGTATTATCAATTGGAAAGACCAATGGAAGCATTGTTTCCTCGGTCCGATTTGATGGAAGTCGATATATATATATATATATGAAATTAATATAGAAATGGCTCCTACAGGACTAGAACTGTTTCGTTTGAAAAAAATCATCAGAATGAAACAGTTCTAGTCCTGTAGCAGCCATTTCTATATTAAATTTTGTTTACTCTTTACTAATGTATTGAATACCTTGCTTACTGTGTTTACCCCTGATTGAACCTGGGACTCACTCACATACACACATATATATGAGTTTGGTTGAAATATTAAAGTGTAAGAGCACTCAGTCCAGAGGACAAGCTAAATATAATTAGTTACAACAGTGACATATACAGGTACTTAAGTTTTGTTTGGTTATACACCCAAACTCTTTCAGCCTGTTATATAAATGGCTACCTCCACAGATTATCTTGGAGTTTTTAGAAAATACTTGAGTTTTATAAGGGCAGGTAATCTCGAATTTAGCTATAAATAAATAAAACCTTTAGCTATGTAAAGGGAGGTAACTATAGAAAAACTACATATGCAAAGTTAGTAATTCAAAGAAATTAAATTTTGCTTTGTATGGACAGCGATTAAAGCAGTGTTTCTCTGAAACCAGTTGTGAGAGTATATTTCACTTTTCCGAGTTACACAACCAGAAAAATTTTGTCCCATTAACCTAGGGGGTGGATTTTTCTAATATACTCCATTTAATGGAAAATGCTGTGCAATTATTTTCTACACATGGTTTGCGTGCTGAGTCGCATGTTTTTGTCAGGATGCCCTGACAAAAAACATACCACTCAGCTCGTGAACCATGTGTGGAACCTCAAAAATAACGTCACGAGTGTATAACCCAACGAAACTTAAGTACCTGTATATGTCACTGTTGTAACTAATTATATATATACATTTGTATGCCATCTTCTTAATGGCATATATATATGTTATCAAACAACAGGATGCTTTTTAACATCCAATGATTCCTTGCTGCAACAAAAACGTGTATTGCACTGATATATGATTTTCTTCATGCAGACTACTGTTTCTCAACATGTGATGAGTTTAGGCTGACAATCAGCCTGAAAAAGACAGTGGTAATGTACTAACAGACACCCAGAAAGTCATTGTAAGTTATTGTAAGGCAAATGACTGCAATGCAAGACACACAAGTGCTTTAAAGACTGCCTGAAAGATACCCTGAAGGAAGTTAAGATCAACGCCGAAACAAGGGAAAATCTTGCAACAGACAGAACCCAGTGGCAAAATCTCATTGCTGTCAGTGTTAAGGAATTTGAAAAGAAGATGAAGTGAAACGAGCAGCTAAATGTATGGGGGATATTTGTCCACTCTCAAAATGGGGTTCAAAAGAAACCTATGAGGGAAGCAGACGTGTATGCATGTCAAAGGCTCGGCTACTAAGCCATAGCAGACGTCATACTCATGAGGACCCCATACACCTTGATTTTGCTTGTGACATCTGTGCCAAAGTCTGTCACTTGGATAATACAGCACCACAATGCATGCCTTGCCAATCAACCTCAAGCAGGTGGGAAATTTACTTTCACTCTGTGTGGTATGACAAGTCACTTCCTGGTTTGTTGACATTAGTGACAACAACATCAATAACACATTTTTTATTCATAAGAAGTGGCTGTACACAGACATGAGTTGGCTTCCACTATACACACACACATTATATATATGTTGGTTATATATTAACCCCAAAAATTTTACTATGCAAATAGTATACAGCTGGTAACGGCTACCTTCTGTGTTGAGAACACTCAAATTTTACGAATATTCATATACACACATCGCTTCAAACCTTTCTATTTAATGTTTTATATATACACACACATGCCCTTGCAAGCAGGGAAAAGCTGACGTAAAATGATGATGATGATGATGATGGTGCAGCAATATTCCCGTAAATTGCTACAAGGGAAAATGAGACACTCGAGAGTGAAGTAACTATAGAGACATCAAGCTGATGGACCAGGTCATGAAAGTTGCTAAAAGGGTTATAATGCAGCTAATTAGGGGAAGAATCAAGTTAGATGAGATGCAGTTTGGATTTATGCCAGGTAGAGGTATCACTGATGCCCTCTTTCTGGTCAGTCAATTACAGGAGAAGTATTTAGCTAAGAATAAGACATTGTATCTAGCATTTGTGGATCTAGAGAATGCCTTCGACAGAGTCCCAAGATCTATAATCTGGTGGGCACTCAGGAATCTGTGTGTAGATGAATGGCTTGTGAGGGCCATGAAGGTCATGTGTAGAGAAGCAACCAGCAGAGTAAGAGTTGGCCATCAATATAGGGATGAATTTGAAGTGCAGGTGGGATCAGTCTTCAGCCCACTCCCATTTATCATCGTCCTTCAGGCCATCATTGAGGAGTTTAAAACTGGCATCGTATGGTAGCTCCTATAGGCTGATGACCTAGTCCTCATAGCTGGATCCGTAGGAGAATTAGAGGCAAAATTTCAAGCATTGAAGAAGAACCTAGACAAAATTTAACTAAGACAAAAGTCCTCATAAGCAGAAAAGAAGTCAGGAAGGTTATACCATAGGGGAAATGGCCTTGTTCAATATGTCAGAAAGGGGAGGGCAGAAATTCGATAAGGTGCACTCAATGTAAACTAGGGATACACAAGAGATGTAGTGGGATTGCAGGCAGGCTAATGGAAAATATAGACTTTACATGCGGCAGATGTAATGGGGGAGTGAGCACAAAGAACACACATGAAATAGATTCCCTCAGCTGCCAGGGAGGCCCTATAGAAGTTGGTAACAGCTTTCGTTACATAAGTGATCAAATTAGCAGTGGCGGAGGATGCGCTGAAAGTGTGATAGCTTGGATAAAAACAAGCTGGAAGATCTATTACAATTGTTAACAACAAAATGATTTTCTCTCAGAGTGAAGGATGCCTGTATGTGAACTGCAATGTTACATGGCAGAAAAACATGGGCCTTGACTGCAGAAGAACTGTGGAGACTAGTAAGAAATGAGTCAAGTATGCTCTGATGGTGTACATGAGCAACATAGCATAAGCAAACTGAGAGAAAAACTTGTCAAAAAAGGAATTGGATGTAGTGTGCAAAAAAGAAAATAGCTTTGGTATGGACATGTGATGCACATGGAAGATAACAGCTGCATAAAAAAATGCAGAGAAATCCCAGTTACTGAGACCCATGAAAGAGGTAGACCTAGGAAGACATTGGATGAGGTTGTGAAGGCTGATCTTAAAAAAACTAAACCTCACAACAGAAATGACTAAAGGACGTGGGGACTGGTGCTATGTGGTGCTGAAGAAGACCTGATCTACAACATGCAATTTGGCACCCCTCTCTTTCACCACAGCTCACTAACAGCTATCCACAACACCACTACAACCCTCACTGCGCACACCTCATACCTCCTCCCAACACATGGTCTTAGCTGATGTCCCATTTTGGAGTGGTTGGAGATGGGAAGGGCACCCAACAATTCTTAGTTAATGTGAAATTCAGAGTTATCCCCCTTACATTTCATGACTATAATTGAAATTGATTTCATTTTTGGAGAGAGTTCTGGTGACTTCAATTTGGATGTGCCATAATGGGAAACAATTCTGAATAATTCTTTTCTTTTACTGAGGCAGTTACTAACATATCCCAGTGCCCCAATAATCACAGGCATAAATCTGAAGGTATAGTCAGGGTGGAGTATCTGCAGATTTCTCATTAGCTTTGCACGCATATAGACTTCCCCAAGGCTTCTGACTGCGTCAGTTGAGAACTACTCTTCGAAATCCCGAGAAAGCTTGGCTGTCCAGCAAAATTTGTTAACATCATTAGGACTCTATCTTCAAATATGAATGCTAGGCTTATTATAGATGGCAAACTGTTGAGCTCTATCAACTACAATAGTGGGGCGAAGCAAGGCTGTAAACTTGCCCCTACACTATTTGGGCTCTACGCTGCTGTACTGCTTTTTATAGCCTTCAAAGAAGTCAGCTCTTCCCACAGCATCCAAGTATGCTTTAGATATGATGGTGATATTTTTGATCTTCATTGCCTCAAGTCCAAGACAATGATACTTCATGATTTCATAAGGGAGGCCCAATATGCTGACGACATTGCTGTTTTCTGCAATGATCCCATTGCTCTACAGCAGCTGTTATCTACATATAACACAGTTTCATTGAAAACAGCCCTTCATATCAACATTAATAAGACTGAAACAATGAGTGTCGGAGAGCAAGTTGATTTTTTTCATTGATGGGCAAAAACTTGCCAGATTGGAACGCTTCAAATATCTTGGCAGCTATGTCACCAAAGATGAAGAGCTTAGTGCATGTATTCAAGCTGCTGTAGGAGTGAGAGTCTTTGAATCCAGGGAACTGACCTCTGAGACTAAACGTAAAGTTTATAACCAATGTGTGACTCCTCTCTTGTCGTTACCACATAAGACACTTAAGAACAGTTAAGCAACGGCACCTTAGGTTCATTCTTGATATCAAATGGGATCACTTTGTCACAAACGATGAGGTACTGAAATGTGCAAAGACTCCTGACATTGAAACTATCCTCATAAGGAATAGACTCAGATGGGTCGGCCATGTCATCTGCATAGATGATTGTAGACCTATAAAGAAACTTCATTTTGGTGAGCTTGAGGATGGTGTTAACGTATAGGACGCTCTCTCTTCAGATATAAGGACATGATCAAGGATCTTTTGAAAAAAAGGTAACATTCTTAACTGCTGGGGGCATTATGTCGATGACAGACCAATATGGCAGAAGCTAATCCATGATGAAAGCATCGATATTGAAAACCAAGGGAAGCAGGATAACAAGAAAAGGAAGAAATGATACAATAACAAGCCTAATATAATGAACGGACTTTGTCATGCTACTAATATGGATTTTTTTGTATATATGTATATATATATATTACTAACTGGAATGACTTTGGTATTTGGCTGAAACTCAGCTTGTGAATTGTTGTTTGCCCGTATCGGGACTCAGGCAAGTGGCATGTATGTATGTGCGTGCGTGCGTGAGTGTGTGTGTGTGTGTGTTGTATGTATAAGTGTCACTAAGTCAGGTTTTTTTTTTTCATGATGTTCCAAAACAATATAAAAGAGATAATTGGCAATAAGGGTTCTGGAACGAAAGTCATAATTGGCAATAAGGGCATGGGCCCACTCGTCATCATGCCACTGTAATAGAGCCAAACAAGGCATTTAATATTGGCTGCTGGAACGTTTGGACGCTGCTTGACAGGGATTCCTCTGAACGTCCTGAACGAAGGACCGCTCTTGTTACAAAGGAGCTTCGACGTTACGATCTTGACATCGTAGCTTTATCCAATATTAGAATTTTGTGGAGAATATACATTCTTCTAGAAAGGAAGAGATGAAGGAACCAGAAGAGAGGCTGGGGTAGCATTTGCTATTAAGACTGCTCCTGTTGATAAATTTAAAGAATTCCCAGTGGGGATTAGTGAACGTCTTATATCCATGAGAATTCCGCTGGACAAAGGAAGATATGCGACCCTGCTCCAACTATGAATTCTGTTGATGAAGAAAAAGTGTCTTTCTACCATGCCTTGAAAGGTGTTTTAAGAAATATCCCTCAGGCAGACAAGGTCATAGTACTTGGTGACTTTAACGCTAGAGTGGGTAGGGATTTTAACACATGGAATGTAATCGGAAGTGTAACAACAATGGTATGCTCCTGCTGCAGCTGTGTGAGGAGCTGGATCTGTGTGTTACCAACACCATGTTCCAGCAAAAGAACAGATTTTAGACCACATGGATACATCCTGCATCTAAGGAATGGCACCTTTTGGACTATGTCTTAGTCAGGATGCGTGACAGACGGGATGTGCAGTGTGTCCGTGCTCGTCGTGGAGCTGACTGAGTGCTGGACGGACCACCGCCTGGTACGCGCAAAAGTGAAACTAATCACTAAACGTAAAATCCGGGCTCCTGGTGTTACCCTGCCTAGGAGATTGAATGTTGCTCGTCTTAGAGATAATAATGTGAAGAGGACATTGAGAGAAGAGATGCAGGTTGCAGATATTGGTGAGGATTGGCCGACCCTTAAAAAGTTGGTTTATGATGTAGGCAGGCGTGTTCTGGGATTGGTGCAGAGAAAACAGCAAGACTGGTTTAATGAAAATGATGAACATATAGATGACTTGTTGGCTGATAAGAGGCGTGCTCTGTCACGCTACTTGACAGCAAAATCACAGGCGAAGATTATGTTACATAAGGAACTCAAGGATGTGAAACACGTATGACACGGAGGCTTTCTCAGATGAAGGATAAGTGGTGGAGTGAGAAGGCTGATGAGATATAAGCTGCATCAGATTCCAATAACACAAAGCTGTTGTACAGTCTCTTGCGTGAAGTTTATGGACCGTCTTCTTCTCCGGTGACACCGCTTCACAGCAAGGATGGAAAGGAACTTCTTCGTGATTCACAGGGAATTCTGCGAAGGTGGCGAGAGCACTTTGATGAACTTTTGAATCAGCCGTCTGTCGTCAATAAAGATTTTCTCAATCTCATTCCTGAAAATCCTGTGAAAGTAGCTCTCGCAGAACCTCCGACGCTTGTGGAGGTTGCAGTAGCTATCTCGAAGTTGAACAGTGGAAGGGCTCCAGGTATGGATGGCATACATGCAGAGCTCTTACAATATGGTGGTGAGAGACTCCTGCAACATCTTCACTCTTTGTTTGGCAAGATATGGGCTAGTGAATCCGTACCTGAGGACTGGAGGGATGCAGTAATGGTGGTCTTGTACAAGGGAAAGAGTAACAAGAATGATTATGGAAACTACAGAGGTATATCATTGCTTTCTGTCGTAGGAAAAAGTTTTATGTAGGGTGCTTCTGGACCGTCTGCTGACACACATTGCAGATTGTGTTCTTCCTGAAAGTCAATCTGGTTTTCATACTGCACGCGCACCACTGATATGATCTTCTCAGCTAGACAGCTCCAGAACAAAGTTTGGATCTGTATCAGGTTTTTGTCGATCTGACAAAAGCTTTTGATACTGTTAACAGAAATGCATTGTCGAAGGTTCTCCAGAAACTTGGTTGTCCTGATAAGTTCCTTGCTTTGGTTAGGTATTTCCATCACGACATGAAGGCTTGGGTTAATGTCAAAGGTAACATGTCGGAGCCTATCTCAGTAAAAAATGGAGTGAAACAGGGGATATTCCAGCACCAGCCCTGTTTGTCATATGGTGTTTACATCCAATATCAACCTCTGGCAGCATATTTAACATCAGGCGCTTTGCTGCAAAAACAAAAGTATTTACATCAATCATAAGAGACCTCTTGTATGCAGATGATTGCGATCTTGTAGCGCACACAGATGATTGCGATATGCAGCACATTTTGAATGCAGTTTGTGATGCTTGCACTGCCCGTCATTGACTGTCAATCTCAAGAAAATCATTGTCATGTACCAACCTGCCCCTGGTAAGCAGCACAGTGAGCCAAATATCTATGTGTATGGTAAACGACTTGGAGTGGTTGATCAGTTTGTCTAGCTGGGAAACACTGTCAATCGATACAGAAATCTTGATAATGAAATTCCACTCAGGATTAGGAAAGCAAGTGAATGCTTTCGGAAAGCTAGAAAGGCGACTCTGGGGTCGGCGAGACATATGCAAGAAGACAAAGGTAAAGGTGTACAAGGCATGTGTGCTCTCTTCTCTTCTTTATGCCTGCGAGACCTGGGTCACAGACTTGGAGCATTTCCATCAGATGTGTCTTAGACGGATCCATGGCGTTCACTAGAGGGACCACATCAGTGATGTTGAGATTTTGGAAATCTCCTTGTGTGACAGTATTGAAGCTCTTGTACTTAAGCAAAACTCCGATGGAGTGGTCACCTTGCCAGGATGAAGGATTCTAGAATACCAAAACAACTCTTAATAGAGAGTTAGTTAAATGAAAACGACCTCCACATAAACCAAAAAAGAGGTATACGGATTCTTTGAAAGCCTCTTTGAAAGACGCTAACATCTCTGCTGATACATGGGAAAATGTAGCTGCTGATTGTAATAAATGGAGAAAGACTGTATATGAAGGGAAAGTTGCCTTTGAGGCATCTCGAATCGCACACGAGAAAGTAAAAAGGCATGTGAGGAAGAGCATTGCTGTTGCATTTCCAGACATCAGATGTCTTCCTATGGCGCTGACATGCAGCGTCTGTGCGAGACTCTGCCTCAGCAAAGCTGGACTCGAAAGTTATCTTCGCAGTCATTAAGTGAGACCAGTGGTTGACTACTAGGCTGCTGTTGGAGATGCTACTCATCATGGCTGCCAAGTATGTGGTAGAGAAAGTAAATCAGCAGGAGAGCTCAAACGACATGCAAAAGTACATGAACTCCAGCCACAGCCAGCTATTCCCAGTGAATGTTTTGGTTGCCAACTCTGTACATTTTAGATCATTGGCTGGGCTAAAAAGCCACATTCGATCGCAGTACCGTTAATTGTTATTGCGTGTGTGTGCATGTGTATATGTATATACACACATATATATAGATATACATATGTGTGTGTGTATATATATATGTATATACATATATATATATAGATATACATATGTGTGTGTGTATATATATATATATATATTTTTATTATTTTTTATTATTATTATTATTGTTATTATTATGAAATTCCACTCAGGATTAGGAAAGCAAGTGAATGCTTTCGGAAAGCTAGAAGGCGACTCTGGGGTCGGCGAGACATATGCAAGAAGACAAAGGTAAAGGTGTACAAGGCATGTGTGCTCTCTTCTATTCTTTATGCCTGCGAGTGGGTTGGCAGTATCGGTAGAGAGTCGGACGCCATGCTTTGCAGCATACAGTTACGGCTCTTGTCATTCTGAGTTCAAATCCCGCCGAGGTTAACTTTGCCTTTCATCCTTACGGGGTCGATAAAATAAAGTACCAGTAATGCACTGGGTAATTGCTGGCCTTGTGCCAAAAGTAGAAACAATTATTGTTATTATTATTGTCATTATTAAGGGCGATGGATTGGCAGTATCGCTAGAGGGTCGGACGCCATGCTTTGCAGCATAGAATTACGCCCCTTTATGGTCTGAGTTCAAATCCCGCCGAGGTTAACTTTGCCTTTCATCCTTATGGGGTCAATAAAATAAAGTACCAGTAATACACTGGGATAATTGCTGGCCTTGTGCCAAAAGTAGAAACAATTATTATTGTCATTATTATGTTTTTTTTTGTGCAATGGCCATACTCAAAAACGAGGAGGCAGCCATCATGTATGTATGCCTGTATGTAAGAGTCAACAGCCATCCACAAATGTGTAAATATGTATATACATGCATGCATGTGTATATATGTATATGTATATACATGTATGCATGTGTATGTATATGCGTGGGGACATAGAAATAGTCAGGTTGGATACCCGATCGCGCGGTTAAACCACTGGGAGTGAAGGACCCCTAGCCTTTTTCGGGGTATTCTTCTAGGAGAAGGCAACTCAGGAAACTTGGATAACTTCGACATAAAACCCGTGGCTCATTATTTGCCGATGATGTTGATCTATTCTTCTTTTCGGGTTATAGCTGCTGTTGCTCAGAGAGTGGGATTGGCTCAGTGCACAGTCTTTCCTCACTTTAAAAAAAATCTTCATGCACAAGCATTGCACGATAGCATTAATTAACAATTATTAATAATGCTATATCATGCAATGGCCATACTCGATAACGAGGCAGCAGCAATCGTATGTATGTTCTAGTTTTATAATTTTATCATTCTTTACCAATAGAGAGAGAGAGAGTCGGTTTCTAACATAGACACAAGACTGTCTCATTGAAATTTACACAACATCAACTAGGTAGGCACGGAAGTGTCTGCATGCATGCGTATGTGTGCAGGTATGGATGTGGATGTTTTCAGTTATATGTGTGAATATGCTTATGCTTTGTATCTGTACATGTGTACATGCAATTATTAGATGCAGAATTTTTGGAATGTTTTACATATTTTTACTGTTCCATTGATGGATAGTACTTGTAATTTCCTAACTAGTTGTATTTTTTTCTGTTTCCGTGAAGCCCAGCTTCTCCAGAGTTGTACTGAGGCAGTTACTAACATATCCCAGTGCCCCAATAATCACAGATATCAATCTGAAGGTATAGTCAGGGTGGAGTACCAGCAGATTCCTTATTAGCTCTGCATAGATATTCTTCATTTTTTGTTGATCTCTGATATTATATTGGCATCTGCTGAGCAGCTAACTTCCACTATCGTGCATGCCTTCTTTTCCCTGTCCCATATCATTATATCTGGTCTGTTATGCTTGCATTTTATTGGGGTTTTGACTGGAACATTCCACCAGTACTCTTTCATATTATGTATATGTATATCTTCCACATTGCTGTAGCTTTTTATGTGTTTATTGTCGGGGGCTATATTTTCAACAGATTGCATCGTATTGTGTCTTGGCCACTACATCATGCCTCATAGGTAAATAGTACCACGATGACATTTTTGGACAGCTGCTTACGGTATGGGTGACATCTTCGATGTTAATTTTGCAGAATCTGCATTTGTTACACATAGGTGTTTTTCTTGCATCTCTACCTCTTTTGTGAATCAGGTATTTTATATTGATTTCCTGTTCTTGGATTGCAAAAGCATATCCTTCAAAGTGGGAGCCAATATAGCAGTTGTTGGTCCAAGATAGACTACTTTGCTTATCTGTATTACTCTCACTCTGGAGTTTGCTGGCAACATATTCATGCATGATTTGCTGCTGATGAGCATACAGTTTTTCATCCATGGATTCACTGTGGTATCGATGGGTAATTTACCTGGGTGTGAGTTTTTGATTATCATGCCGGGAGTATCTTTCAAGGTGTTCCTTCCCAACTCTTATGATCTTATCTGTCTCATGTAGACAGACTTGTTCAATAGGTGGGCTCCTATACTTGGTGGTTCGCAGATGATGCGACATTCAAATGTTGTCTGGACTGATGTTAGATCTCTGCCTCCCTACTTTCGTTTAAAGTTGGGCGGTCTATGTCACTGTTGATGTAGAAGTTTCCGGCTTTGTTTAGGATTTTTCGGGCTTTAACATTGATAACTCGGATTTCATCTATTGTCCAATCGAGTATTCCAAATGTTGTTGTTAGGACAGGCACAGCAAACACATTGTGAGCCACTGTTTTATTGTGCGCAGAGATTTCAGATGACCATATTTTTCTTAATTGGGTGTAATATGGTTACGCGTTCCCCATTACACATACCATTATAGGATATATTCTCATCTATCCCCAGGTATCTGTAGCCGTCCTCGTCAGATATCAGTGAAACAGTGAGGCCATTGATAGAAATGTTGTTAGATTGGCTTCTAATTTTTTCCCACTTTACAATCATATATGAACATTTATCCTGGCCAAACTACATTCCTATATCTTTTGAGAACGTCATAACCAGGTCAAGATTTGTTTTCATCCCATTTATGATCTTGGCATAGAGTATCAAGTCATCCACAAAGAGATTATGGGTTTGGTTCGTATTCCTGTCCTCCTCTGAGCCAATTATGTATCCTTCACATTTCTTGATCAGAAAGGACAAGGGGTTTAATGACAGGATAAATAGCAGCACAGAAAGACTGTCTCCCTGAAATATACCCGCTGTGATATTCTATTTTATTATTGAAAATAGAGTCCTCCTCTGTTTTTAACTTTAGGATAGTAGCCCAAGAAGAAGATAGGTTATCGATGGCTCTGATAATAATGTCTGGAACTTTAGCAAGTTGGAAGGTCTCTATGATCCAAGTGGGGAACAGAATGAAATGCTTTCCTGTAGTCCAGCCAGGCTGTAGCCATATTCCTCCTAAGTTGTCGCACCTCCGACATCGCAGTATTGTTAATTCGGAGTTGTTCAGCACACCCCCAAACACCTTTCTTCCCAGCTGCTTATTCCTCTGTGATGATGTTATTATTGCCACAGTGATCTTGGAGAAATAGGTTCAGGTAGGCTGTATATATCTTACACATCAGGTTCTGGCATGCAATGGGTCGGTAGTTTTTTGCCAAGTGGGTGTCTTTGTTCTTGGGGACCAATATTGTTTGTGCTAATGTCAACCACCCTGGTATTTGGTACCAGTAGCCGACAATCAAGTCTCTCCCTTGTGTTTTCCTATCACATTCCAGGTTATCATAGTTTATTCTGTATGTTTTGTTGTCGTGTTGGGGAAGTAGTTCTTTTGGATTTCTTTTAGCCACACTGCAACTTGGTTGAAATTCTTCTCTCCACCCATATTCTTCTACAGAAGGAATCTATATCTTTCTGGAATGGGACCTCAGTGACATTTATTACTTTTACCTTCATATCTCTATAGACTGATGCTTGGTTTCGTCTGAATCCTTTTATTAAGTACTTTTCTTTAATCTACCCTCTTCAGATATCGGCGTTTCTCACCGAAAGCTCTCAATTCTTGTTTGAGAGTTATTAGCTTATATTGAAGAGTTGTGGTTGTACTGTTACCAAACATCGCTTCTATTTTATTTTTCACTTTTTGTTGGTTAGGTATGTATTTTTTTTTTTTACATAATATATGATGGTATTTTTTGTGGTGTTTTATTCTCATTAACATCTCTGTAGCTCGTGTTGTTGATTGCATGTTCGATCTGAGGGACTTACAATGAATAATATTCATGTTATTTTTACATTCAACAAACGTTGTTTGGCATAATTGTTTGGCTGTGAAGTGATTTAGCTCTAGATATATTTCGACCCTGTTCATATAGCCAACAGAGAGATATCTTCTGTCATTTTATAACAATTAAATAAATCGATAAGTTCGTAACTCCAAGAAAAATGTGATTTATAATTTCGATTCCTTCTGTAGCTACAACTAAAGAAATGTTCTTTACCTTTCTCGATGTTGTTTATCTTCGGTAAATTAATGTTGTTGATGTTGTGTTCAGTCGTAGCAAATCCTTGTAATATGAATTTAGTATTTAGTCGGATATCTCTACAGTGATAAGTCTTCAGTGGCTATACCCGGGGATAGTATTCATCTTACATTTAATGAAGTCTTCCACGCCAATATGTATGACTGGTCGCGTTGATTATGTATGTGTGTATATATGTGTGCATGTATGTATGTATACACACACACCGCACGCACGTACACACACGCACACATGAATCTTTGTCGTTAAAAAAAAAAAAAAAAAAAGAGCAATAAAATAAAAAAAGAGAACAAAGTAAGCCTCACAGTTACATGAAACGCAGTGTAGGAAGCTAATTCAATTCGTTGAAAGTTATTTACTGCAGATAATTTACTCTTGTTATCTTATCAGACACCACCTTATCTTAGTTGTTATACCCTTTCATTCCATCTTCACAACTTCCTATTTAATTTTCGTTTTTTTTCTTCGTTTGTATGCTTCAAAATAGGCCTGACATGCAAACACAGAACATAGCAATAAAGAAAACGAAGTGTATTAGTTGAATCGTTTTCTGATTGATAACATTCCTTGTCCTTAATGTGATGTCTATTTTAGCTATAATTGCAAACAAGAATTTTGCACAGTTAGTGATTCAGTAAAGTTGGTGATGAACAAAATGATTCATTTCGTGAGACATTTACCATTGATGATATGTAGCTGGTCGTTGTTGTTATTGTTGCTGTTGTTGGTGGTGGTCGTCGTGTTCGTAGTGGTGGTGTTTAGTTACAGGTCTGTCCTAATTAAGATAATCAATGTTCAAAATTGTTCTAGCTGCGACCATCCCAGTTTCATTTTATGAACGGTATTTTATTTATCATTTAGTGAAGATTAGTAAAGTAGCAGTGCCATTGAAGTTTCTGCTTGGTCGCTTTATATGACTGCTAGATGGAGTGTGCAAGCTGAAACTTCGAAATCACTGCCACGTTTCTACTTAGAAAATAAAATTTTCACTCTACCAGTATTACGTGCTCAGTCAGCTAATATTTGAATGTTTTAAATACTATGATATTTTAAATACACATTCTAATCTAATGAAGAATAGCGTTTTTTAATTGTCCCGAACTATGATAGGAGCTATTTTGAATAATAAATATTTCTTAAAACACACCAAGATATATTTTAGAGTAATAGTTTAAGAAAGTGCTCAATAAATTCACTCCAAAGATATTAAATGTGAAGCTATATATAGCACTTACCAAATGGATGACCGAAATGACCGTAGCACAAACGATGAAACACTTTCATTGTTAGGACTATGATCATATATCCGGTGAGTTCTATAGTAAGACACTTTTGTCGTGTGACGTTCGATGATATTGAAAGTTAGTATTGACTACACATGCACACAGACGCACACACACACACACACACACACACATGTACACACAAAGACACACGTACGCACACAGACCCATACGTACACACATACACATTCTTAGTTAAAAAAAAACAAATCTAAATAAATACTCGATACAAATCATCTAAAGTTAATCTGTAGAGTATTTTTGAGTTCTATGGTAAAATTTACGGATCATCAAGAACTTTTGATAGGCTTTAAAATTAAACGGGGAGTGCTTATAAAACCTAAGACCTATATTAACGCCTCCCCACAACGCAGGAGTTGCACCATTGAAAAAGCCCTAATCCTACATCGATTGAAAATTTCTGCTTCAGCTCCAAGATAGAAACATTTACAAGTTGCTCACATTTTGGGGAGTTTCTCCTTGCAAACTAGAAAATCCCAATCGTTACTACAGCGGTCTTTTCCACTGTAATTGTCACCTTCTCATCTTTACATTTTATCTTCATTCTAAACTACGTTTTTCCAACCTTTCTTCTCTCATTTTAATCCCTCGCCCTCCGATACCCGCCCACTTATACATTCATTCATGGTCCCATAACTCTTGAGTGAGTCGCAGGAACGCCGTATTGACATACTGTGTTTCTAGCACATTTTAAAACCTGGCGGAATGGATGAAAGGGAAACGAATACTGCAAAGCATTCTATCCGACGTTCTCACAATTCTGCCAATTCGTTGCCTCCACGAATCCTGGGTCTCCTGCTGGTAGGTTTTGCCCGTAAAATCTGTCCAGCGATTCTTTCTTGAGACATTCTAACCACATGCCCATAGAAACCAGGATTAAACCACATGCCCATAGAAACCAGGATTAAACCACATGCCCATAAAAACCAGGATTAAGACATGAGAAATGTATGACAAAAACAGCATATTTTATTTCTAAAATAGAAAAGAAAACCCCGAAAAAAACTCACTTGCTTCAATAAATAGTGAAACACTTTATTGTTTGGCGTTAAATATGCATGCAGTTTACGCTGCAACGAAACACTTGTTATTTAAAACGCTAGACATACTAAATGCCGCGCCGTTACCACCATAACGTGATGTCGTTCGTTTTCTTCATGTTGTTTTACCCACTTTTTTTGTTTCATTACCATAACCACTGTCAGCTTGTTTCGGATTTTGTTAAGTTATAATTGATGTAAGTTGATAGTCTTGAAGCCAACCTGATTTTCTGCAACAGACGATAAACAATTCTCATTGCGCCGCCGCAAAATAATAGGATGCTGGAAGAGTAATATGATTTATGAGTAGTTAAGCAGGATTTGTTTATTTCTTTATCTATGTATAGTAGTCGAATAATCAGATTTTTTACTAAATTAAAGTGACAATGGGATAAAAACTATAAAATATAAATGGCAATAAGGAAAATAATATAAAAGTAAAGAAAAAAAAAAAGTAATTAAGCAACGAAAGAAACGAAAGAAAGGGAAAAAGGGGAGCGACACCCCAGCTTGAGTGGTATATTTCAGCTGCGCCTCGCAGACAAAATAGCGAAGACATTACCGCGGGGAATGGTCAGTAACACCTGCTGCAACAGCCACCACACCACGCCACACTGGACTCTTTCCACAGGCGGGCTGCCGCCTTTCCGATTTTGTGGTCGACGAACAGCAGTTCATGAACCGAGAGCACTAAAAGTCTCGACGGTGACCAGTGGGAAATGGAAGCGGCTGGCCAAGCCGGTATTTGGTTATCTTCACTTCTTCTGCATCGCGGTTGATTGTGCCCAGGCTTGCGGCTGAAGCGACAAGGCTGGTTGGCGGAGAACAGATTAGGAATTGACCTCCTTCGAATGGGAAGAGAGTTTTCACGAATGGACCCTTACCATTATCCCGGTCGAGGTCAGCTGGCTCTAGTTGTGACGGGAAGCCGGCCGCGTCGAAGTGCCTTCCGTTTATGTCATTCAGGATGGCGTGTCGAGGGAACCGACCTGCGTTATGGCGGCAGGATAGCGGGTGCAGATCGAACTCATCAACAACGGCTACAAAACAGCATTTGTGTGGTTCATATACGCGAAGGCCGGGGCACACATCATTAAGAAGCGTGCCGATTGATGAGGAGGGCATAGAATTGAGCCTCGTACTGCTGTTTGGCTGCGAGGCAGAACGGAGGCAGGTGAGTGGTATTGGTCCAAGGAAGACTAGATCCTTCTGAAGGTTGTCATGCACTTGATGTCATCCCAGTTGCATAGGGCATCTGTATACTGGGGTCGGCGAGGTCTTCGTTGATCTGATCGACCAGATCTGACTCTAGTTCTTGGACACGTCTGGTGCTTCTGTCTTGCGGAGGACCGCGCCAAGGTGCGGCTGGAAAAGATTGAGATTAGATAGGTCGGCATTACTAGGTCAAGTTGTAAATAGAGAACGCCTAGACTAGATTTGAGCTTAAATTGTTTTTTACACAGACATCCTTATCTTAAGGTCTATGCCCATAAACGGACAGTTTTCGAAACTACGGCTTTCCGGCTTGTTCTAGTTTCAACTTCGGTTCCAATTTACGACAATGAATAATCCCATTTTCTTGTTTGAGGGTCAATGGCGTTAGATACAACCACAACCTTTTTAACCATTGATTGTGTCTTCATGCTCTCTTCGGAATGAATAGTTTCTCTGGGTCCCGAATAGTTCTCTCCCGACCTTTTTTACTTGATTCCCTTAGCCTTTGTGTCTAAGATGTATATAAGCACGAGACATTTTGATATAGTCTTCTTGCTCCGTGGATGAGCACTGTTAAAGGGATAAGCTTATGTCCACGTGCGGTTACATATATATGTGTATATTTATTTTATTGGCATTTTGGAACCTCCTTTCTGATTATCCACCCAGCAACGCTGTTGTTGCTGTGCAGTCCCAGATTAGATCAAGTTGAGCAGATTTTCAGCATTCATGTACTCGGCCAAACGACGAACATGGTCCTCCGAAGAAACTTCTTTATGGCCGCTCAACCAGTTAGAATTAACAGTAAAATAGCCCACAAATTTTACCATACCATCTTAAAAATGGACGAACATACTGGATAAAATTGTCTTGATATATACAAAAAAGAAGGTTACGACTGGATTACCGATTGAACAATGTAAGCTCGACGCACAGAAACACGTGTTCCTAACGAGGCTGATGTTAGTAAATACATTTAATAAAACAAAACAAAATACATTAATTTATATGATTGATAGGGATGTGCCTTCTGCGTTCACAATCTGTCAAACTTAACATTGTCTTTAATCCTCCAAGAATCAATAACATAAAGTATTACTCAAGCACTGGTATCGATATATTTGACTCTTACAAAATATATGTTGCAATTACATTCGACTGCTGACATGGTTTCAGTTTTTTTTGTTTTCTTTTTGTCACGTTTGTGGCTTTGACTAACCAGAGACTAGTAATATATGAACCAGCACGCATGTCTATTCTAGTTTCATTGTAATGTGTTATTTTACCAAATCAAAAACTAGTAGTATGTGAGCCTGTTTTGGCTTTTCAAACAGAACACAGGACCGTTTTTCGTGACTTCCGATTTTCATCCTGGCAGCAACAATGCGCAAGCTGTTATTCTGCTCTTTTACTTGACTGTTGCTAGCAGTTAATAATTCTTTTGGCTTGGCCTCGTCAGAATAACTTATAACAATTTAAAGGCACTTACCTTATCAACATCAACTTTTATTGCTGTCAATTATTCGCTCATAAATATTTTAAAGTTGTAAACAAAGATAATGTATCAGAACATTTTCTACATACTGTTACGAAGGAGACTGTAAAGTGAATCGTCAGCTACAAATGTATCACTCGAATTCGAAACACTGCTCCCCAGATCTACAAAAGAAAGCGAGGATAAACGAACAATGGATCACGTGACTGATTTGAAGCATGATGCACGTTTTTTTTTGTGTTTAAAAATCGAGTACGCTGTCCTGCCACCGGGTAGCAAAGTAGCAGCAATCCCAGAGGAGGCAACAGTTACCGCGATATCCCTATGCTGCCTAAATTTTGCAAGGAGGAGCTTTGTTACTACAGTGTTTCCTGTTCCTCCAGGTGCATCCAGGAAGAAGATACCTCCTTTTCGGTGGCGCACATGGTCGACAATAGTGCTGTAAACCTGTTGTTGGTTCGGAAGCAGTTGTGGTTCAGTGTCGATAACATATTGGGAAAGAGCATCAATGTCGTAGGATGGCTGTAGGAAGTACATTTGACCCTGTTCGGAATGTTTGGGGCAGGCCATATGTGGGCAAATCATTTCCACCGAGTGAAACAATCCTGTCTTCTATGTCAATCAGTGCTCTGTTGTAGACCTCATCGCTGGTACCTTCCAGACGTTTAAAATCCTCAGAAAGATCATCTCTGTACTTGAACCACAAATACAAAGGATTACACAATTCACATGTTTGCAACAATAATTTCAAATATTATCAATTTTTCTTTATTCTGTAAAATCAAAGTTTGTAAAACGACTTATTGTTGAATCTTCAACTGATATACTTTGATCTATATTTTAGCCGATGTGGGACGTCTCTCTCTCTCTCTCTGAATATCTAACACTTTAATTCTATCTCTCTCTTTCTGGCTCTCCCTCTCTGTGTTTAAAAAATGATTTTTTTTTAGTCGTTTTTTTTCTTATCTCTTATAGAGGGCGCAGTAGACACAAATTTGAAAATCTAATGAGTTCGTACGAAGGTCAGGAGCATAACGCATGTTTGTGCCAAATTTGAAGAAAAACGGTTGCAAGCTGTAGAAGTTACACGGAAACAGACAGACACACACACACACAGATAGTCTATTTATATATAGAGATTACGGCGTTCCCTTGCCTCTGTGCAGGGGCCTCGTTTGCCTTTAAAATGTGAGGGGTCAAACCAAAATTTGTTGGAGCATGTTAGTATTGCTTATGGTGCCTTTGCCGGACCCTATCACATTAGTAAAATTTTATATAATTAAATTTTATATATTCAAATGAAGTTCAGATATAAAAATAAGCTTAAAAAGAATCTATTATATAAAATAAAAATAAGCTTAAAAAGACTCTATTATATAAAATAAACAAAAAATAAAACAGACGTTTGAATAAAAAAACATAAAGTAAATTTATTGTCTTTTCGAACTTTCCAAATGTATCATATCTCGCATCATAGCTGTCAATAAATAATTTAACAACTTCTTCACAACTAACCTTTTTCAAAACATCTCTATGAACATGGCATATTAGAATATGATTCAACCTTTGCTGAGTCATGGTCCATCGCAACCAAGTTTTGAGTCTCAGCAGAGCGCTAAAAGATCTTTCAGCTTCACAAGAACTGGTTGGAAACACTTAAAGTAGCCTAAGCAATCGCTCAACATTTGGAAACATGCGACGGACTTCTGGTTGCATTTCACCGAATATTTTACGATGATCATCGAGAGATGATCCACTATGATGATTTCTATAAAAAAGTATTTCGTTCCTTAAAGAAAATTCATCAAGCTCTGGATAGTGCATGATCACTTCAGCACAAACATTTCCATTGAATAAAATATTGCTCAGTTTTTCATATTCTGCTAAATCCTGTGAAAAAAAAAAAATCTTTCAAATTTGATATTGCGGTATCCACTACCTGCAAATACTGTACTCTGTAATGATCCAAAGCAGTGCAGTGTTGATATTTTAACTCATTTCCTTCCTGGTATCTTTTAGGAACTTTTCGTTGCCTGGGTAGCTTCAAAGGAGAAATATCGAGTTGATAAATCGTTTTTTCTGCTCCTGAAATTTTTCTTCACTGCGTAGAATTTTTAGCTTCTCTTGCACCAGTTTGACACTATGCAACATGTCACCTAGATTGAAAGTGGTACTTTGAAAGGATTTGTTCAATCTTTCAAGGAGTTGAAGCAATGGAACTACAACATGCAATCCAAGAACACATTGGCCTGTAGAGAGACACGTAAGAATAACATTAGCTCTGGATGCAATGTTGGTGCCAAACTCATTTGTTGCCTCTTGTAAGGAAATGAGGACATCTGAATAATTTTCAAGAAGGGCTTTGACTGCAGAAAGTCGTGTTAGCCATCGAGTAGGGCACACAGGTTTTAAGGAGCGTGGTGACGATACTTCATTTTCTTCATCATGTGATAAATACGTGTGCTTAAATTTCCCTGGTGTACTATATAGTTTCCCTAATTCATTCACGTAATCGAGAGCATTTTTGATAAATGAAGCTTGTTGAACGGACTTAGCTATAATAAGTTGAGAAATATGAGCGCCACAGTGCACGTAATGGGCCAGAGGCTGAATCTTCTTTATTTCTGCTTGACAACCAAGATGTTTACCTGCCATATTGGCTGCACCTTCATGTCTGGCATCGAAGATTTTGAATTGGTAATTGAAGGCGTAGAAGTTCATCAAGAATCATTTGACAAAGAGATTTACCAGTTGTACTATCTATATTGAAGATTCCTAAAACATCTTCTTTAATTTCAAAATAATCATTCACATAACGAACACAAATCACCTCCTGTTCCTTACCCTGAATATCTGGTGTACCATCAATAATTATTCCAAATTGCTTAGATTCTTTGTTAATTTTCTTTATTATGCCGTTCAAAACCATATGGCTCATTGTTTTTAACATATTTTGGATTTCAGCACTGGTGTAGCTGTGTTTTCTGTTCAACCAAACTCTTAGCTCATGTACATTTTCACATAGAAGATTTAACAGCTCCAGGAAGTTACCCCCATCACTATGTTTTCCTTGAATTGCCGACCCTTGCTCGGCTAAATACTTCAAAGAAAATATTATCATAAGCAAAGCGTGTCTTGCTTTATTTTGATTATCACGGTGGGCTTGGTTCAAGTTTGACCGTATACTTTCTTCTTTCTTTTTGAAAAGGATGTTAGATGTCGCAAGTTTATGAGTGTTTGACTTTTCATGAGAAACAAATTTTTCGTGAGCCCTTTTCCTGTTTTTGAAGCCTCTTAAAATGAAAGCATTATCAGAGCATTTAGCCAAGTTTATTAGTTTGTTTTAATGTGCATATGAACAAGTGTAACAAACAACTCCTTTTAATCTAGCATCATAATGAAGCCAATTATAAGTCTAGAACCATTTTGATTGAAACTTCAGTGTCTTGTTTGGCAGTTTTTGAACAGGTATCACAGTCACATCTGGATGATAAGGTTCCGTCAGTATAAGGCAGCTTTCATAACGTTCAGCAGGTTCAATTACGGTGGAAGTTGAGGGAGATACAATATCTTGACTTGATTTGTTTTAGCACTTTTTTTTTTAGCTTTCCTGAGAAAGAACATTATCATTTTCATGATCAATTGATATAGGGAAGCTTTCATTACGTTCAGCAGGTTCATAAGAAATGATGGAAGTTGAGGGAAGCACAAGATCTTGGTTTGATTTTTCTGTATGCCTTCCTTTTGAGCTTTCCTGAGAAAGAACAGTATCATTTTTACGACTACGTTTAAAATATCCACGAATATCCATTTCAAATCAAGTTATGTTAGAATCTTAAAAAAAAAATAAAAAAATACTCGTACGAATTAAATACAAGAGATTTTCAGTCCAAAATAAAAGCAAACTATTTAAAATTATATATTTTTGAAAAATAGACGTGAATGTTCTCAGTCGGAAAAAACTTTTTAAAAAAATCTATATTTCACTGTTAGCTGTTGCAATATTTTAATTGGATGGACAATTCTACAATTCAAACTGTAAAGTCAAAATACCAAAGATGCAAAATATGAAGAATTTCCTACCTTTCTCTGGAATCACAAACTCAGGGGAAAAATAGTACCTTGCAAAATAAAATACCTCGATCACAAACTTAGTTGCAACGAATGAATTGAGATGCTTGGTGACAGTGAGCAAACAATATCTGTATCCCTTATATATATACATAGACAGATACACACATACACGCACGCACACACACACACATACACACACACAAACCTGTGTGTGTGTGTGTGTGTGTGTGTGTGTGTGTGTGTGCGCGCCCTGTTTTTGGAACAGAAAGAATTTTATCTCCACTTTTTCTTGCCATGTCAAAGGCCAGAGCTCTGGGTACAAAGTGACCAACTTTTCAACGTCTCACACACACACCCACACACTCACACACACACATATACATATAGAAATTAAGAGAGAAAGAGGGAGAGACAGACAGAGTAAAAGATGTGCGTGTGTGTTTGGTACTCATCTATCTATCTATCTATCTATCTATCTATCTATCTATCTATCTATCTATCTATCTATCTATCTATCTATCTTATCTAATCTACGATGGACACATGTGCTGAGCTCGCTCGGTAAGTTTTTGTTTAAATTCATACGGAAATTGTAAACTGTAAACTTTCATTTTTGTATCATTTTGTAGAGGGACTGCCAGGTCAAATTTTGATCTGGTCGGTCTCTCAAAATATTCTGCGCCTTTGGGCGAAATAGTATTGTGAACATTTTATCTTTCGAAAAACTTCGAAAAACCCTATTTTGAGAAAAATGGCTGAATCATCTTCACCATCAATCAAAGAAGGAAAGGGGAAGTTATACTCACAGCTTCCCCCTGCCACTGTCACAGCAGCAGATGCCAAAGGCAGAGGTCAGAGAGAGGAAGAATTGTCTTCACCTGTTGACCGACCACTAGATGTAGCCACAACTACACAAGAATTTGAAAACAACAACAACAACAACAACAACGACAACAACAGCAACAATAAAGACAACAAAAACAACAACAACACAAACGTCACAAGTATCCACACACGAAACGAGAAAGACAACAACAACAACAAAGATGAAAACAACTCAAACGACGAGAAACAAAACAATACTAATATCCAAAACGAAAACAAAATATCTTTTGCACAAACGGCTAAATTATCAGTCGCTTATGTGCTGGAAGATATTTCAAAAGCAAAAGAAATGCTGGAAAAAGCCAAGAAATATGTGTCTTTTGGTGAAAACGGATCGTTTTCTATACATTCACCTCCGGAGCTAAAAAGACAGACGGAATTACGAACTGTCGTATTCCGAACAATTTTAAATAAAACAAAGAAACCAGCGCAACCATCTCAAGCGGAAACTCAGTTAGTCTTGAAAGACGCGATGAGAGACATCACTTTCATACAAAAGGATAAACTCTATGGGAGTTTATCCATATTGATGAAAGACGAATTGGCGGCAAAAAAATACTCTGTGTCGCCAATTCGGTCCACACACTACACCTTCTTCCCTACCTACATGGGTAAAAAAACCCAGAGGATATGGATAACCACCATCACCCCAAACATAAACTACTGGTGGTTACTAACCGGTTTCCTCAATTTAGACGAGGACAACCTCATCTCAATAGGGAAGGCATCCGGCGACGCGTTCAGTGGAACGAGCATCGAAGTTCTGACCCAAATAAGGCCAGAACGCATCGCCCAAATCCCTGAGCGCGTCATGCTGGATGACCGTACCCACCTCAACATTATTGTGGAGGGTAGGCGTCCCTCCTGTTACCTCTGTGGCAATAGAGGTCACCTGAGGGCTGCCTGTCCCCAGCTCACACAGAAAAAAACACTGCTACCAACACCAACACCACCCCAACTACAACAACAAAAACAACCACAACAACAACAAAAACCAACAACCCCACCACCACCACCACAACAACAACAACAACAAACACGTGAAAAAATAACACAGAATACTGTCCCACCCAATCCCTCCCCACCCAAAACAAATACAAAAACACGCACACCGCAAACACTACCAGAAAACATACCCCTCCCACCCAACAAGGAAGACGAACCTCTTTCGTCGCAAGACGAAAAAGATCCCTTCCAACAAGTAAAAAGAAAGAAGAGGAGACGCACCACAGACACACATGTTAACTTTAATCCCCCCCAAGAGAACACAAACTACACACAAACCACCCCTCCCTGTCACACAACACTAACTGCTACACAAAAAAAGACATTACAATACACATACATGAACACAGACAACAAAGAATTACGGAAAACAATTTCAGCAAACCCTTCGGTCCAAACCGAAGGGCCAAACTTTATAACTGCTGTGGGACTACCTCATTTGAAAATGATAAAAGTCCCAATGCACTTGTACAAAACACTGAAAATAAATTTCACGGAGGACGTGGGCCCCCCCTGCGCCAAACCAATCAACCGCGTCCCCCTAAAAAATTTCACCCCCCCACCTCACCCAGACACCCACTCAACGACAAACACCCCAACCCCACAACACACCGATGCCCCTTCACTTCCACAAACCACAACCCCACCCAACAACCCATCCCCAACCAGCATGGAAATTGAGCGGCCCGTTTCCCGGGACGCAGAGAGGTAAGTGCCTTTTCTCTTTACCACCAACATGGCTGTGCTAAGAGTAGGGTGTCTAAATGCGCGTGGCCTGGGCTCGTCTTGGAAGCAAGCAATGCTTCTAAATGACCTCAGGTCACAATCTATAAATGTGATGGTTATCTGCGAGGCCCGGATCAGCAGCATGCGACAGCTAGCCCCCACCTTTGACGACTTTGAGATGCACGCATCTCTCTGTCAGCCCGGAGGTGGGGGTGGGGTTGTCGTTCTGCTGCAAAAACATATGGGCCTTGCAACACAGATAGTTCACGTGGACCCAGGGGGTCGACTGGTGGTGCTGGACCTTGGCAGTGGTGAAGGTAGAGCCTTTAGGCTGATAGCCGCATATGCCCCTTTTGGGACAGAGCGGCCCGACTTTTTCCAGCGTCTGGAGTCTTTTCTAGGGACGTCCCGTTCCCTGCTTTTAGTGGGGGATTGGAATGGTATCCTGGATGCACGTTGGGACTATGCAGGGGCATGTCCCGATAGAGAGGGGTGCAACAGCCTCAAGGGGTTACTCGGCCGATTTGACCTGGCCGATAGATTTCGACTAGATTTTCCGACGGTGCCAACCTGGTCTTGGTCAAATCGCAGCGGATCATCTAGATCGTACCTAGATAGATTTTTAGTTAGAAATAAGGACAGGGACTTTTTAAGTTGTCCAGAAATGCTCATGGTTGGCTATTCAGACCACAAGTTGGTGACCTGCATGGTCAACCTTGATAGAACGCATAGACAGGGCCCCGGTTACTGGAAGCTCAACTTGTCCTTGCCGGCAAGTAGAGCCTACAGGAATCGGATTAGTACGTTAGTTAAGGAACGGTTGACTGGAGCGATCGTCAACAGCAGGTGGTGGGTATCTCTAAAGAGAGAGATTAGAGTAGTCTCGATTGAATTTAGTAAGGTTCTAGCTGCGGATAGGAATAGGAAGGAAAGGGAGCTAATAGATAGAGTAGAAGAGGCAATTAGAAGCGGCGACGTGGCCAGAGTGCTAGCGTCGAGAACGGCTTTGAGCCAGTTTTTCGACGCGAAGCACGAAGGCTGCGTTGTCCGAAGTAAAATACGTGCTCTAGGGAACGAGGGGGCCAAAGCTGTTAGCTGGGCCCGCGTGACAGAGGCCAACAGTGGAACTAAATCCACCATCCGGTCTTTGCGAGACCTGGATGGACGGGCGATTCTTGAGCCTAAGCAGATGTGTGAGGCCTTTCAAAGGCACTTTGCCCGACTGTTCGGGAGGGGCGGGGAGCCGGTTGGAAACGTGGACTTCGGTCCATACCTCGACGGCCTGCCGCGCCTCTCGGACAGGGAGGCGAAGTCTTGCGAGGAGCCGATTTCGGCCGCTGAGATAGAGGACGTGCTGGGCCAATGCGGCAAACGCAAATCCCCGGGTCTCGATGGTCTTCCTTACGAATTATATCTAGCTATGCCGGACTTGTTCCCCGATCTCCTCGAGGCGGTCTACTGCAACTGGCAACAGAACGGGAGAATTCCCTGTACTGTGACCAAGGGCGTAGTCACGCTAGTGAGGAAGGACGAGAACAAGGGGGACGAAATAAGTAACTTCAGGCCCATAACTCTGCTAAATACAGAGTTACAGATTTTGGCCAAGGTGCTAGCAAAGAGGTTGGCGCTTGTCGTGGGCAACCTGGTGGGAGATGCGCAGACATGCGCTATCCCGTCCAGGTCCATCCATGACAACCTCCACCTCATGCGATACATCATAGAGAGGGTTGGGAACGAACCCGGCTTTGGTGGGGCTCTGATCAACTTGGATCAATCTAAGGCGTTCGATAGGGTCGACCATGGTTACCTGGATGCGGTGCTAGCGGCGGCAGGCTTCGGACCCGTTTTCAGGGGCTGGATCACTGCTATGCACAGCAGCCGCATCTGCTCTAGGGTCAAGGTGAACGGCTACCTCTCGGAGCCGTTCAAAATCGCGCGGTCCATCCGACAAGGGTGCCCTCTCTCCTCCCTTCTGTATGTGTTGACTCTCGAGCCACTACTGCGGAAGTTGGAGTTGTTGCAGGGCATCCCTTTGGAACCGGGATTGCGGAAAGCGGTGTCGGCCTACGCCGATGACGTGACAGTAATGGTCTCGACGGCCTCCGAAATCGAGGCGGTCGGCACCTTACTGGAGGAGTACGAAAAGTTCACAGGGGCTAAGCTGAACCGGGACAAGTCGATCGGTTTGCAACTCGGCACGTGGAGGGGCAGACCGATGCCCTCCGATGGCGTCGTCGGACGCTGGACGGAGGGCCCGGTGAAGTTGCTCGGGGTCTGGTTCGGACCGGACCTCCAGGTGGAGAAAAACTGGGCGGAGGTTACGAACAGGGTGTTTGCACTGACCCAGAAGTGGGCCAGTTGCAAACTATCCCTGAAAGGTCGGGCGGAGGTGGCGAACACTTATATAGCGTCCGTCATCTACTACCGCCTGACCGTAGTGCCCTGCCCAAGGGAAACCCTCACCAAGATGGAGCGCGCGCTCTTCCAATTCCTTTGGAAGGGGCGGGCTCCTATGGTGAGGAGATCCATCTGCTGTCAACACCCTTCGAAAGGAGGGCTGGGGATGCCGTGGCTAATGATGCGTAAACACGCATTAAGGCTACGGCACCTCTACGTATTCCTCACCGGACAACCGGTGTGGGCCCCGTTTGTGAGACGAACCTTTCCCAGACTCGTCTCACTCACCGAACTGCAATCCTGGGTCAAGCAGAGACCGAGAAAACTGGGCGCCTGGCACACTGAGTGTGCCCAGGCGCTCACCGCCCTCTGGCAGGCGGATCCGGTTATCAGTGGAGACTCCACCGCAACATTCTATAGAGGGCTGGTACGCAGCAGGTGCGACGACGCCCTCGGAGAAGCCCTAGACATGGAGGAGGACGAACTGGCCAGCCTGTTCGGTAGGACATTCAGCCCGGGACCTATGGACAACTTCCAGAAGTCCCTGGCCTGGCAGTGCTACCGAGGGGCTTTACCCGTTCGAGAAAGGCTCTACAGACACGGGCGCCCGGGTAGGGACCCCGCCAAAAAGATCTGTCCCAGATGCGTGTGCGACGAGGAAACCGTTGCACACGCATTGGTACACTGCTCGGGCGTAGCCGATCTGTGGGGCTATGTCGAACAACTGCTGTCAAGGGTGGGACCGATCCGGTTGACCACCGAGTCTATTGTAATGATCAAGCCGCCTCCCCCCTTCAAAGATGAAGCAGAGGCGGTGTTTCTGTGCGTAATAGCCATGGCGAAAGAGGTTGTATGGTGGACGCGTCTGAAAGGACTGAGGTCGGGCGCCTTTCTCTCTGGCCAACAACTGGTCCGTTTCTTCCGATATCATTTCGGAAGAAGGATCAGGATGGAGAGAGAGGTGCTGCACCCCAGTCGTTTTTATGAAAGGTGGGTGAAAGTGGCGAGAATGGCCCGTGTGAATGGGCCTTCTCTTTACATAAGCCTGTAGGTGGAAAAGAGGAAGGAACGAGGGAGCACCCCCTCTCTGTGCTCCTGAGGAAAAGGGTTGCACACTTTTTTCGGGGGTGTGTGCGACCCCCCAAGGCGCCTCCTCTCTATTGAGGATTTTGTTAAAAATTTTATTTTTTGTTATATCTTATTTTATTTTTATATTTTGTTATTGCCTCCTCCTTATTGAGGACGCCTTTTTGTGTAAACTCCCCCCTTTGTACTTGTCCCACTTTTGATGCCCTAGTGGCAAATAAAAGAAACTTATCTATCTTCCCCTCTGCCTGACGCGTGGAACATCACCGATAAGATTTTTTGTTAATTTATATACGAAAAACAGAACAAATTGTTTGAAAAAATATATTATTTTGTAGATTAACCCCCAAGCTGAATTGTCAGCTGGGTGGTAATCCCATTTTTCGCCCATTTAGGGGCGAAATTTTTATTTAAAAATTGCTTTAAAATATAAAATTTTGCCAACTATAAAACATGAATAAGACGGAAAGAACGCTCGAGAAGGTCGACAGAGAAAAGAGAAAGAAAGAGGTAGATTTTAACGTTATATCTGCTTCTGCTACTATGGACGTCACCATAGATACGACTGTCAACAAAGGGAAGAAAATATTGCCACCTGAAGATTGTACAATTTCTACCGTCGAAGCGGAGAGAAATGAAAACTCAGGAATTAGACACATTAACATACATACACATGAAAAAGACATCAACAACTCCACAGATACATCTACACATAACGTTTCACCTCGTCAAGGAACTGAGATTTCCAACACCGAGGCTAACAACGACAACAACAACAACAACAACAACAACAACAACAACAACAACAACAACAACAACAACAACAACAACAACAACAACAACAACAACAGCATCACTACACAAAAAAAAAGTCTTTCGCTGAAACAGTGAACAAAAAACAAGATTTTATAAATCTTGACATCTCGAATGCAAGAGATATGCTCCAGCAAGGGAGAAAATTTATAACTTTCGAAGAGAAGGGTGGGTTTAGAATTAACTCACCCCTTGAAATAAAAGAAGACACAGTTAGAAGGACAGTGACCTTTAGGACTGTATCCAATACCACGAGAAAGCCGATATTTGTTAGTCAAACAGATATAGAAGCTACTTTCAAGGAAATTATAGCAAATATCGACTTTCTCCAATGAGGAAAACAGTACGGAAGTGTTGCCGTACTGACACCAATAGTGTCAAAAGCATTCACCTTTTTCCCTACATACATGGGAAAAAGGACACAGAAAATAAAAATAGAAAATATACCCACAAACATTAACATCTGGTGGATCTTGGCTGGCTTCGTAGAGCCAGAAACTGATATGATTCTTTAGATACGAAAGTCTATTCGACAAAGGTGGGCGGGTACTGATTTGGAGATTCTGTTGCAAATGAGGCCGGAGAGAATCTCCAAAATACCCGAAAGAGTCGTGATCGACGACAACAACAAAATAAACATTTCGGTAGAAGGACGAAACATTCATTGCTTTCGCTGTGGTAGCACAGCACACCTAAAAGCCTTCTGTCCTTCACAAACACACCACAACAACATCATTAAAGAAACACTATTACCAACACCCACACCAAAACAATCACCACCACCACAAGTACAACGACAGACGAAACGAGCAACCATACCAAAACAAACAGCCACTCAACCAACAACAACAGAAAAAACAGAGACAGCACCCCTGAAGAACACAGCCCCACCTCATCCCACTCCATCAAACACACACACCGAAACACCACCACCACACAACATACCCCTACCCCACACTCCTGACGATGATTATTCATCGACGGATGAAGCTGCTTCTTCTTTAAGAAACACAAACAACAAGAGTTTGATGGAGGTCATCTCCCAAAACCCCAAGGTGGAGACGGAGGGCAAAACTTTCGTCAAGGCAGAATCGTCTCCACACCTTAAACTTATAAGGGTTTCTATGGAAACCTATAATGACTTGAAAAATAAATTTTCACAGGACGTGGGCAACCCCTGCCAGAAACCCATCTACCGAGTCCTGTTAAAATGTTTCCCCACCCCACCCAACACCCCATCCAGCACCCAAATGGAGATTGAACAACCCGATCTCGAGGAAACGAAAAGGTAAGTGCACCTTTCGTCCTTTTTCTCCAACTTTTCTTCACCAACATGGCTAGTTTACGAGTTGGAAGCGTGAATGTGCGTGGCCTAGGGATGCTCTGGAAACAGGGCTAACTTTTAAACGACCGTAGGTGGCACGGTAAGTGTATGATAACTATCATCGAGTCCAGGATCCACAACAGGCAGCAACTAACCCCCATCTTCGACGACTTTGAGATCTACGCACCTCTCTGTCATCCAGGTGGTGGAGGAGGAGTGGCTGTCATGTTTCGGAAGAACCTGGACGTCGAAGTACAGCAAGTACACTTGGACCCGGAGGGTAGACTGGTAGTCCTAGACGTGAACAGTATAGGAGGTGGAGCCTTTAGACTGGTGGCCGTTTATGCCCTGACCGGGCAATCGCAAACACGGCCAGACTTCTTTAAGCGTCTAGAGTCTTTTCTGGGAACGTCTCGCTCCTTACTTTTAGTGGGGGACTGGAATGGTATCCTAGATGCACGATGGGACTATGTGGGAGCATGTCCCAGTAGAGGGGGGTGCAACAGCCTCAAAACTTTAATCGGCCAATTCCAACTGGCCGATAGGTATCGACTGGGTTTCCCGACTGCACCACAGTGGACGTGGGCAAACTGCAGCGGGACATCTAGATCGTATTTAGATAGGTTCTTCATTAGAGAAAGGGACAAGGAGGTGTTAAACTGTCCACGAATGCACATGGTTGCCTATTCAGATCACAAATTAGTCGTCTGCTTAGTCAACCGTGATAGAACACAGGACCCGGATACTGGACCCGGATACAAGGACCCGGATACTGGAAGCTGAACGTGTCGTTGCCGGCACGTAAAGCTTACAGTGAACGGATAAGTAGACTAGTCAAGCAACAGTTAACGGGAGCCATCGTCAACAATAAATGGTGGTACTCTCTCAAGAAAGCAATTAGAATAGAATCGATAGTGTTTAGCAGAGAGTTAGCCTTAGAGAAAAACAAAATAGAAAGAGAACTAGTAGCCAAGGTAGAAGAGGCACTTAGAAGTGGTAACGCGGCTAGAGTGTTAGCGTCGAGAACGGCACTGGACCAGTTCTTCGATGCGAAACACACGAAGGCTGCGTGGTCAGAAGCAAAACACGTGCTCTAGGAAACGAAGGAGTGAAAGCTGTGAGCTGGGCCCGAGTGGCGGAGGCGAAAAGTGGCAACAAATCCACGATTCAGTATTTGAAAGACCAAAACGGATGCGTGCTACTTGACCCCAAGCAAATGTGCGCGGCCTTTCAGCAGCACTTTGCGCGACTGTTTGAGCAGAACGACGGTGAGCCGAACGGGGCAATGGAGGTTCATACCTCGACGGCCTGCCGCGTCTCTCGAACACGGACGCAGAGTTCTGCGAAAGACCGATCACGGACACTGAGATACGGGACGCTCTGGGCCGCTGCGGGAAACGCAGGTCACCCGGTCTAGATGGTCTACCCTATGAGTTTTACATAGGCATGCCGGACTCTGGCGTCCTCGAAGCCGTCTACTGCAATTGGCAGCAGAACGGGAGAATTCCCAGTTCTGCAGTCAAGGGAGTAGTAACGCTGATCAGGAAAGACGAGAACAGCGGGGACGAAATTAACAACTTCAGGCCCATAACTCTGCCCAACACAAAGAGAAAGATTTTGGCCAAGGTGCTAGCGACGAGGTTGGCACTTGTCGTCGAGAACCTGGTAGGGAAAGCGCAAACGTGTGCAATCCCGACCAGGTCCATATACGAGAAACTCCACCTCATGCGATACATCATATAGAGGGTGGGTAGTAAACCCGGCTTCGGTGGGGCTCTGATCAATTTGGATCAGTCTAAGGCATTCGATAGGGTCGACCATCGATACTTAGAAGCGGTTCTCAAGGCGGCCGGTTTCGGTCCCGTTTTCAGAGGCTGGATGGAGGCGATGCACACCAGCATCTGCTCAAGGGTCAAGGTGAACGGCTGCCTATTGGAGCCGTTCGCCTTCACGCGTTCCATTCGACAGGGGTGCCCTCTCTCCTCCATTATGTATGTATTGACTCTAGAGCCACTACTGCGGAAATTGGAGCTGTTGCAGGGCATCCCTCTAGAACTGGGACTGCGCAAAGCGGGGTCGGCTTATGCCGACGACCTGACGGTAATGGTGTCGAGCACCTCGGAAATCGGGGTGATCGGCAACTTACTGAAAGAATACGAAACGCTGACGGGAGCAAAACTAAACCCGGACAAGTCTGTCGGTTTGCAACTCGGTACGTGGAGAGGCAAACCGATGACATCCGACAGCGTCGTTGGACACTGGACGGACGGAGCGGTGAAATTTCTTCGGGCCTGGTTTGGTCCAGACCTCCTGGTGGAGAAAAACTGGAACGAGGTCACGGCCAAGGTGTTTGCACTCACCCAGAAGTGGGCAGAGTGCAAACTGCCCTTGAAAGGTCGAGTGGAGGTGGCGAACACTTTCATAGCGTCCGTCATCTACTACCGCTTGATTGTCGTGCTTTGTCCCCGTGAACACCTCGCCAAGATGGAACGCATGCTCTTCCAGTTTCTGTGGAAGAAGAAGGTTCCGTTGGTGAGGAGATCCGTCTGCTGTTAGCACCCTTCCAACGGAGGGCTGGGAATGCCGTGGCTGATGATGCGCAAACATGCGCTGAGGCTGCGGCATCTCCAGGTATTCCTCACTGACCCCCAACCGGTGTGGGTACCGTTTGTGAGACAGGCTTTTCTACAGCTCGTCTCGCTGACGGAGCTGCAGTCCTGGGTCAAGAAAAGACCGAAAACGATGGGCGCCTGGCACATTGAAGCGCTCATGCGCTCACAGTCCTCTGGCAAGCGGGCGCAGCAATCAGTGGAGACTCCACTTCGACATTCTATAGAGGGATTGTACGTTACAAGGGCGACGACGTGCTCGGAGAGACTCTGGGCGTCGAAGACGATGAGATCACCAGTCTGTTTGGTAGGACTTTCTGCCCGGGACCCATGGGCAACTTCCAGAAGTCCCTGGCCTGGCAGTGCTACCGAGGAGCTCTACCGGTTCGTGACAAGAACTACAGGCACGGACGCCCCGGCAGGGATCCTTCCAAGAGGACGTGTCCAAGATGCGCGCAGAACATTGAAACCGTCCTGCACCCAATTGTACACTGCCTGGGCGTAACCGATCTGTGGAACTATGCAGAACAACTGCTGTCACGTATGGGACAAATCCAGTTGACTGCCTAGTCCATAGTAAAGATCAAACCGTCAGCCTCTTTCAAAAACGAAAGAGAGGCGGTTTTCCTCTGTACGGCGGCTATGGTGAAAGAAGTTATATGGTGGACGAGATTGAGAGGACTGAGGACAGATGCCTTTCTCTCCGGACAACAATTGATTCCCTTCTTTAAGTATCACTTTAGAAGGAGAATCAGAGTAGAGAGAGAGGCACTGCACCCCAGTAAATTTACTGAAAGGTGGGTGAATGAAGCGAAAATAGCCCGAGTGATTGGGCCTTCTCTGTTTATAAGCCTGTAGGTTGAAGAAGTGAGCAAAAGGAAGAAAGGAGCACTTGCACAACACGCTCCTGAAGTTGAGGGTTGTTCTATCGACGGGGTATTAAACAACCCATTTGTGGCGCCTCCCCCTATTGGGGTTTTCGATTGTTGCAATTGTTTGGTTTTATATTTTTTACACGACTGTATGTAAAATCCCCGGCATGTCTTTGTATTGTCCCCTTTTCTTGTGCGCCCTTGTGGCTAATAAAGAAATATATCTATATATCTATCTGTCTTTCTAACTGGTTTTGCTAGAAATGACAGCGAAATAAAACACTAGCTTCTACAACACACACACACATTGATTTGTACCTGTATATCTGTATATGTATTACTCTTTTTATTTTTATGTATTCCTATCTATCTATCCTATAAACATACAACCTCCAACACAAATAACACAAACATTACAACCCCCCCCCCCGTCCCGAAAACAAAACCACGACGTCACTCCAAACACAAACACCTACAACAAAACGAAATCTCCCACAAGAACAAAAGATAAAAACCACCGCAACACAACAAGAACATTACACATACATAAACAGTAATAACAAAACTTTAATGGAGGTCATCGACGAAGAGAAAACTTAGACAAACCTAATTTAAAGACGATTAGCGCCCCTACGGACACCTATAAGTCTTTAAAGGAAAACTTTCCTAAGGACGTGGGTAATCCTTGTGTTAAACCCATTAACCGCGTCCTTTTAAAAAGTTTCCCCACCATCACCCCATACACCCCACCCCATCAGGTTCCCCCTCCCCACCAAACATCTCTGTCCCACCCCACCGGAAACCACCACCCACCCAGACAACCCCTCTAACACCCCATGGAAATCGTGCGGCCTGATCCCCGGGAGACGAGGAGGTGAGTGTTTTCTTCTCTTCTTTTAACTTTTCAGAACCAACATGGCCAATATAAGAGTTGGATGTGTGAATGTACGCGGCCTGGGGATGCCCTGGAAACAGGGCAAACTCTTAAACGAACTCAGGTCGCACAGTATGGATGTAGTATCCATTTGCGAGGCCAGGATCCATAGCGAGCGACAGCTGACCCCCATCTTCGATGACTTTGAGATCTACGCATCTCTCTGTCAGCCGGGGGTGGGGTGTTACATGCTTTGTTGTGGGTAGCGGGTACACCATGGATAGGTTGTGATAGCGGTACAGGTGGGTTGTGCAATACCCGTCTCCCATTTAGTGGTTGGGAGGCAGATATTGCGTTCTGCCTATCTGTTACTAAAATGTTTTGTTTTGTAGAGTTATTTAATTGCCTTAAGTTAAGTAACTGCCATCTACCTGAAAGATGTCCATTGCAGAATGAATGCCTAAAGTCCAACATTGTTTACCAATGCACGGTTGAATCGGACGACCAGAAATGGTATTATATTGGATCTACCACCACATCGTTTAAATCTCGCTGGTACCGTCATCGATTCTCAATCAAACATCAGAATCACCGCTTTGTGACCACGCTCGCCAACAAGACCTGGCAACTCCGTGAACACAACCAACAGTTCACCTTAAAATGGGATATACTTTCCAGCGCAAATGCATATCGGAGTGGTTTGAAGTACTGCAGGTTATGTAACCTTGAGCTATTTTACATACTAAAATCCAAAAACAAACTACTTAACGATAGAATTGAACGATCATTATACTGCAACCACAAACTAAAAGCTAAATTCTCTCACTATAAAATAACTTAACATTCGAACCCGTAACTACAACACCACTTTCTAGCTAACAACCTTCTCTTCCCCCCACACTACAAGACAATACACTGCTTATCACTATACATGGTAACTCAGTACAACTCCTAGAATACTACTACAAAACCAAAAGTTCACTCACCACACATATTTATCTGTCCCCTCTCTACCTATATATCTCTCTCTACATCCATTACACTCTCTCTCTCTCACCTTTGACCTACCTCCCTCTCAACATTTATGAACCTGCCCTCTGGGGCAATAAATAATTCCGACCTCAACTATCTACGCATCTCTCCAAAAGTAACTAATAAAACCCCTGCCATAACATTTTGATTAAGACATCTACAAGCCACTCTCTCCTACTTCTCCAACCCCTGCATATCTTTCTTTCTCTCTCCTTCTTCCCTACTTTTCTCTCTTCCTGTTCCACTCTATCTTCCCCAACAACCCCACTTAAGGGTTTTTACATTGTATATTTACCATTCTGCTCTGAGGAAACAGTGGTCACAGCATTGGATATTCGAGTTCTGCAAATACTTGTGAATTTGCACGTAGCGGAACTAGGCTGCAGCACCACCGTGGAAACACTTGTAAGCACACGAAATAAACTACCTTTTTATGATGTCTACCTGTTATTATTCATTCTTTATATACACTCCGGAACACTGAAGGATCAGGAACTAAGTTTCTTGAACAATTCTTCCATAACTCGTAGAGTAACCTCTTACCGTACGTCAACCATATCCAGTGTAGTAATTAACCATCACTACATCTTGGATAATCCTATACCTAATATGTATATATATATATATATATATATATATATATATATATATATATATATATATATATATATATATATATATATATATATATATATAAATAAATATATATATATACTCATGCACCGTTATAACTAGCAACTCTTCTGAAACCTATATAGGCTTTACTTCGAACTGCATCAAAACCAGATACAATTCACACCTCAATTCTTTCAAAAAACACAGTCTAGCCAACTCCACTTCACTATCTAGCTACATACACTATCTAAAAACTAGAAATAGAACTTATACACTTAAATGGGAAGTGGTAGGTAAGGTGGCATCGTACAAACCACCTAATAAATTCTGTAACCTCTGTCTACTGGAGACCGATACTATAATCTTCTCAAACCATAATCTCCTTAATAAAAAATCGGAAGTGTTTGCGTCGTGCCAGCACCGCTTCCGGCACTCCTTCCAAAACTTTAAACCCAATGTATAACAATGTCAGACTTGAACCCATCACCACTTCTAACACTACACCTCAAGGGCACACCTTACACCACAACTCCACACTCTCTGATCCACCTTATCTCGACACAAATCATTCCATCTGTCTATAACTTTATACCCTAGAAATATCCCCATAAACACATACTTTTAGTATAATTACTTTCAATTACTTATAATTATATAGTGATACAATACAGTCTATATAAGCTTTAAATACCAGATTCGACAATGAATTATATATGCAATTGTATTTATATGTATGGAGTGATAACACTGGATATATATAAGATTAATTTATTAACATAAGAGATCTGTCTAATTTATATGTTGAGTGCAATGAATTATGTATGAATAGTATGTGAGTTGTATATGCAAGTATAACTTGATGGATAGATTAATGACATTGTAAATGAGGGATGTATAAAGATAGGGCTCTTTGTATGGAGTACTCAGTTGTAGCACTGTACGATAGGGAGTAATCATCCTAATATAGATACCTTTAGTACATCATGATAGAGTAGACT
>OZ024740.1:247907921-247927921 GCA_964016885.1 Eledone cirrhosa | reverse complement strand
GTTCCCATTAGTACTATCTTTTGTATTTCTCCTATACGCGGGTTTCCTGGGATTTGCGATAAGTAGTCGTTAGACCCCTTATGTATCATTCCCAGAGCGCCTACAACCACTGGTATTGTTTTAGTTCTCAATTTCCACATTTTTCCAATTTCTATCTCCAGGTCTTTATACTTGCTCAATTTTTCAAATGTTTTTATAGATACATTCTTGTCTATTGGAACAGACATATCAATTAGCAGGCATACCCTCCTTTGAAAGTCCTTCAATATTATATCAGGTCTATTTGCATCTATTTTTCGGTCTGTTTGGATGCTAAAGTTCCACAAGATTGAGATGTGATCTTTTTCAAGTATGGGAGGTGGTTGATGCTCCCACCAATTCTTTTGATGGGGCAGGTCAAAATGCTTACACATTATCCAATGTATGTATTGTGCAGCTCTGTCATGCCTGTTTAGGTATTCGGTTGGAGCTATAGGACTGCACATTGAAATTATATGGTTAATGGTCTCTGGTTGTTTTTTTGCATACACGGCATAATGGGCTGCACCCATTTTTTATTATGTTGGCTTGGTAATTTTTTGTTGGCAGACACTGATCTTGTGCGGATATAATCAGTCCTTCAGTCTCCGATTTCAGTCCAGAGGATGCCAACCACTGATGGGTTAAAGTTTTGTCAACATCAGGATTGTTAGCTCGCTCTGGGTATTTTCCATACAGAGGCTTTTCTTGCCATTTCTTAGCCAGTTTCTGTAGCAGTTCTTTCTTTGCAGTTACTTTTACCTGCTTTGCTTTTTCTGTGTTTTCCATTTCAGCAGTAAATGGGACTTCTGAAATTTGTAGTCCATTACTGTATCTTTGTGCATCTTTTGTAATGGAATATGATCTTTTGGTGCTTTCGTGTTTCAAAACGAGTTTGATCATCCAATCATGTGATTCCCTTCTTCTTCTTCTTCTTCTTCTTCTTCTTCTTCTTCTTCTTCTTCTTCTTCTTCTTCTTCTTCTTCTTCTTCTTCTTCTTCTCAGCCGAACCCATGGATGTTATCCAACTACCTTGCTCTATCGAGTAATGTTATTCCAAAACCCTTCAGAGGAACCCCATTTCGGCTGCTTGTATATGCGATCGTATTCTTTCAGTCGTTACCCAAGATTCATGACCATAGGTAAGAGTTGGCACGAATACCTAATTGAAGATAGCGAGTTTGGCTTTTACACCTCCCTCCCAGGAGTGTTTGATTCTTGTAGTGGAATGGAATGGAGTTCCATCGATTTCGACGATATGTGTTATAGTGTTTGATCAATGGATCTTACTGCTCATGAAATTAACGTGTAAGTTGCCGAACATTCCTCAGACATGTGTACCCTGACGTAATTCTGAGGGATATTCAGCGTGTATCAAAGCTAACCCTTTGAATTACTGGTACAGTCGATAGGCTGGGCTTCCAAATAGTTTCCGTTTACCAAATTTCACTGTCAAGTTATAGGTCAACCCGAGTCTATGATAAATGACACTGGCCCCCCATGCCACGCAGTAAAATCGAACCCGGGACCTAATGAATACGTTGTTAACTTAACCATTCAAACATACTGTGGCCATGATTCTTGTATTAGAGAGCATCTCGACATAAGTTTCATAGTTTGTGACACTATTTATAGCCATGCAATGCATAGTGGAAGGAGTTGTATCCCTAATTTTGGAGTGCCACTTTGACTCAGTAAATTCTTTGTTTTTAGTCAATTATGATATTTCCAATTTGTTCAGTTTACATCCACACCAGATACTAACGATTCATTTGCAGTCATTTCCATTGTTTGGGCGGGTGGACAACTACTGTTTTCTTTTCACAAAGTTGTTTTATATCACTTATTGCGGTGTCATCTTCAAGGCTTTCGTTGACATCAGACAACTCTGAACTGGTGTTTAGTTGAACATAATATGCCGTCCATCAATTTGATATTGCTGACGTTCTTTCATGGTGACTATTGTTTTCCTAATGGCTGATGGAATATCAGTATTTTTGTTCTAAGACAGTTTGTCATAATTCGACAGGATGCATTAAGGGCTATATTTAGATTCGAGAGCGTTAAGGGCAGGATCTAACTAAGCATGGATAAACATTTCTCATATCAAGGCTTACAGAATCAGCCGTTGTGTGGCAGAAAACAATAACAGTTAGACATAGGGTCGGAGGCCTTTCACCTCGTCTTGTATATATGAGCTTGCTGGCGATACTGTTGCAAGTATTCACAACTTTAGCTTTTGTTTTCTGGGTGTGAGACTTGAATTTGAAATAGCGATTAAGTTTGAAACTGAAGAGTTATTTCGAATTGAGGCTTTGCTTCAGGGTGTTTGACGAAAGACTCACATTTTCATCTTAGATAATGACGGCTGCACCCTTATACCAGTAATTGGTGCAGGATGTTTGTTGTTTTGTTGGGAGGCTCAAGAGTGTGGTTTTGAAGGACGTGTCAGATTTTTACTTCATATCCTGTGGGTTAAATATAGGTTTGTGGAATACGTTTGCTTCAATTTGTAGATAGCATTGGGTAGGTGTAGATTGTTTACGGTCAAGTTAGGTAACTGACGGCTTTAGTTACATATACTGGCATAAAGATGATTCTCTTTTATAATATAAAGTTAGATGATCAAAGAACTTTGTCAGCTTTTCCTCACACTATTGAAAAATACGAATGTTGTGCAGTAGCGGGTAAATTGTGTTTCTACCAAAAGTAGACAACAAGGATATTATAAACGATTCTCTTATCGTTTCATTACGGTAACGCATTTCTCAGTTTATCCCTCTATAACAAGAAAGAAAGAAAGAAATTCATGTGTTGTGTCGGTGAAGAAATGAATGTTAGGTGGCAGGCATTCTTAAAAGATAACGTGAGATCTTTAAGTATTTGTTTGTTCTCAAATGAGAAATCATTAATCTTATGTACGGTAATGAAGGAGGCAGCACATAGATAATTAAATATATAACTAAGTATCGGTAGAGGGTCGGACGCCATGCTTTGACGTATAGAGTTACGGCCCTTGCCATTCTGAGTTCAAATCCCGTCGAGGTTAACTTTGCCTTTCATCCTTACGGGGTCGATAAAATAAAGTACCAGTAATGCACTGGTTAAGTGCTGGCCTTGTGCCAAACGTAGAAACAATATATATATAAGTGGTAAGATTCCTTATTTATTTATTCATTTTTTATTATTATTATTATTACAGTTGTATTTATCTTGCTTTATGTTCATACGAGTTATCACCAAGTCACAACCAGTGACCTCAAGAGACAACAAGGTCCGCCATGTTCAAGAAAGAACACACATACACACACATGTATCTTTAGTTGTTTAGACTTGTGATGTACTTATATTGACAGAATCTTCCTTAGTATATGGGCAGTTCCCATTAGTACTATCTTTTGTATTTCTTCTATACGCGGGTTTCCTGGGATTTGCGATAAGTAATCATTAGACCCCTTAGGTATCGTTCCTAGAGCGCCCACAACCACTGCTATTGTTTTAGTTATCAACTTCCACATTTTTCCAATTTCTATCTCCAGGTCTTTATACTTGCTCAATTTTTCAAATGTTTTTATAGATACATTCTTGTCTATTGGAACGGGCATATGAATAAGCAGGCATACCCTCTTTTTAAAGTCTTTCAGTATTATATCAGGTCTATTTGCATCTATTTTTCGGTCTGTTTGGGTGCTAAAGTTCCACAAGATTGAGATGTGATCTTTTTCAAGTATGGGAGGTGGTTGATGCTCCCACCAATTCTTTTGATGGCGCAGGTCAAAATGCATACACATTATCCAATGTATGTATTGTGCAGCTCTGTCGTGCCTGTTTAGGTATTCTGTTGGAGCTATAGGACTGCACATTGAAATTATATGATCAATGGTCACTGGTTGTTTTTTTACATACACGGGATAATGTGTTCCATCCATTTTATATTATGTTGGCTTGGTAATTTTTTGTTGACAGACACTGATCTTGTGCTGATATAATCAGTCCTTCAGTCTCCAATTTCAGTCCAGAGGATGCCAACCACTGATGGGTTAAAGTTTTGTCAACATCAGGATTGTTAGCTTTTTCTGGGCTTTTTCCATAGCATTTGCCAGAGCCAGTTTCCGTAGCAGTTCTTTCTTTGCAGTTACTTTTATCTGCTTTGCTTTTTCTGTGATTTTCATTTTAGCATTAAATGGAATTTCTTAAATTTGTAGTCAATTACTGTATCTTTGTGCATCTTTTGTAATGGAATATGATCTTTTGATGCTTTCGTGTTTCAAAACGAGTTTGATCGTCCAATCATATGATTCCCTTAGATATGTAGATAATCCAATTGTTGCAGTTTTCAACGCAATATCTAACTGGATTAACTAATCTTTCCTAGGGAGATATATTATATCTGTATCTGCCTTAGGGTGATGCATTCTGTGCATGGTTAAGAATTTTATAATTTTTGTATCGAGCCTACGGATCTCTGTGCTTGACCAGTTGATGACATTGTAACTGTAGGTTACTACTTGTATGGCAAGCGTGTTTATGGCATCGATCCTATTCCTTGCATTCAATTCCGTTCTTAAGATTGCTCTTACTCTGCGGTAACATTCCTTCCTTATCCTTTCCCTCATTGTCGAATGCTTGATTCCGTCTCCTTCACAAACACCTAGATATTTGTAAGTTTCCTCTTGATCAAGTTCTCTTATCATATTCCCCCGATCAAGATTAATGTCTGAACCCTTCAGCAGCTTTCGTCTGGTGAACGAGGCTTTGGCGCATTTGTCTAGTCCAAACTCCATTTTAATATCATCACTGAACTGCTTCACAGTGGATAATAGTCCTTGCAATTGCTCATCACCTTTTGGAAATAGTTACAGGTCATCCCTGTAGAACAAGTGATTAATGGTTTTGTCATAGACTTTATATTCATGTTTTGTTTTATTGAGCATTTTACTTAATGGTATAAGTGCGATGCAGAATAAAAGTGGTGATAAAGAGCCACAATTAATATTAACTTCTCCAGCTTCCAGTGATTTATTTTCACTATTCAAAAGATTATTATTAATAAAAATAGAGTAGAGGGAGAGCTAGTCAGAAAGCTAAAAGAGGCGTTTAGGACAGGCATCGCAACCGACGTGCTTGCGGCGAGATTGGCACTCGACCAATTCTTCAACGCAAAACGCGAAGGCTGCGTTGTCAGAGCTAGAGCGCGTGCTCTGGGGACAAAAGCCGTCCTATGGGCTCGAGTGGCAGAGGCGCGACGTGGCAACAAAGCCACAATTCGGTCTTTGTCTGACCAAAACGGGTGCGTGATGCTCGAACCCGAGCGGATGTGTGAAGCTTTTCAGCAGCACTTTGCTGAACTGTTCGGGAGCGACGGCGGCCTGGATCGGGGCATGGACTTCAGTGCATACCTCGACGGACTGTCTCGGCTCTCAACGACCGCAGCACAGTGTTTCGAAAAGCCAATAACAGCCGGTGACATACGGGAAGCGATGGCTAACTGCACAAGGTGTAAATTGCCAGGTTTGGATGGTCTGCCCTACGAGCTTTATGCATTTATGCCAGACTTGTTCCGTGATCTCTTGGCAGACGTCTACTGCAACTGGCAGCAGAACGGGAGCATTCACAGTTTTGTGAGCCGGAGAGCAGTGGCGCTGCTGAGAAAAGACCCGAACAAGGGGGATGTTATCGATAATTTCAGGCCCATAACACTGCTAAACGCAGAGTTCAAGATTTTGGCCAAGGTGTTAGCAACGAGGTTGGCGCTTGTCGTCAAGGGTCTGGTGGGAGAGGCGTAGACATGCGCCATTCCGGACAGATCCATACACAACAACCCCCAACTCATGCGATACATCATAGAGAGGGTGTTTAAGGAACCTGGATAAATCCAATGCATTCGATAGGGTCGACCATCGGTACCTGGCGGCGGTCCTCGAGGCAGCCGGTTTCGGGCCCGTTTTCAGGGGTTGGATCGCAGCAATGTACAGCGACATCTGCTCAGTTGTAAGGATGAACGGTCACCTGTCGCACCCGTTCAGCATCATGCGCTCAGTCCGCCAGGGTTGTCCCCTCTCGTCCCTCTTGTACGTATTGGCTCTCGAGCCTTACTGCACAAACTGGGGGCGATGATGGACGTCCCACGCGAACTAGGGTGCGGGAAATCCGAGTCGGCTTACGCTGACGACGTCACCGTGGTGGTGTCGAGCACCAGACACGTCCAGATGCTCGACACCCCTCTCAAGGAATACGAAGCGATGACAGGAGCAAAGATAAACCAGGAAAAGTCGGTGGGCTTGCAGCTCGGCACCTGGAGAGGCAAGTCCATGCCCACCGACAGCGTCGTGGGGCGTTGAACGGACGGACCGGTTAAATTGCTCGGGGTCTGATTCGGACCGGACCTCCAGATGGAGAAAAACTGGAACAGGTGACGAGCAGGGTGGCCTCCCTCACCCAGAAATGGGCCGAGAGGAAGCTGTCCCTGAAAGGCAGGGCGGAGGTGGCGAATGCATACATCGCATCCGTCATCTGCTACCGCCTCACCGTCGTCCCTTGCTCCAGCCCAACTCTCACCAAAATGGAGAGCCTCCTCTTCCGCTTTTTGTGGAAGGGACGCGCTTCCATGGTCAGACGATCCATCTGCTGTCAACACCAGTTGCGTGGAGGACTGGGCATGCCATGGCTGATGATGCGCAAACATGCGCTGAGGCTGCGACATCTCTGGTGCTTCCTTGATGGTGAACAGGTGTGGTCGCCGTTCGCCAGGAACGTTTTCCCACAGCTAGTCTCCTTGACGGAGCTGCAGTCCTGTGTCAGAAAAAGACCGAGGGATAGCGCTTGGAAACTGGAATGTCTCCAGGCGCTCACTGCCCTCTGCCAGCTGGGCACCGGTATCGGTGGAACATCCACCTCGGCGTTCTATAGAGGACTAGTGGAGGGGAAGAGCGATGACATTCTCGGAGAGATCCTGGGCGTCGAAGAAGATCAGCTGTTTGCTCTCTTCCGGAGAACTTTCAGCCCGGGGCCTATGGATAACTTCCCAAAATCCCTGGCCTGGCAGTACTACCGGGGAGCGCTGCCGGTTCGAGATAAGCTCTACAGGCACGGAAGTGCCGTCAGCCGAGCCTGTCCGAGATGCGCGCAGAGCGAAGAAACCGTCGTGCACGCACTCGTTCAGTGCCCGAGCATTGCTGACTTGTGGAGCTATGTCGAACAGTTGCTGTCGCGTATAGGACTGATCAGGTTGTCGACTGAGTCCATTGTGCAGATGGTCTCGCTGTCTTCCTTCGAGGAGGAAGGGCAGGCGGTTTTCATCTGCCTGGTGGCCATGGCGAAAGAGATTGTGTGGTGGACAAGGTTAAAAGGGTTAAAGACAGACACTTTCCTCTTCGGCGAATCCCTAATTAACTTTTTCAAGTTTCACTTGAAGAGGAAAATCAGGGTGGAGAGCCATGTGCTCCCTTCTAGCAAGTTTGTTGAAAGGTGGGTGAATGTAGCGAGAATGGTCCGAGTGAACGGGACCACTCTGAATATACGTCTGTAGTTTGAGAGATGGAAAAATTGATAGAGGGCGCTTGCCCTGGTGGTCAGGGTGGCCGTGGTCTTTTGTGTGGTTTTCGCCACAAGTAACCCTCGGAGGTTTCCCCCCTATTGGGGAATTTTTCATTGTTTCAATTTTCCTTTTTATTGTCTTATATATATATGTTTCTATGTCTATTTTTTTCTTTTCTTATATAAATAATAAAAATATTTACACGCACAAAACCCACATCGTACCGTCCTGTACCGCCCTGTGCTGTCTGTAATGTTTTTCTTGATGTCAGCCCTTGTGGCCAATAAAGAAATCATTATTATTATTATTATTACAGTTGCATTTATCTTGCTTTATGTTCATACGAGTTATCACCAAGTCACAACCAGTGACCTCAAGAGACAACAAGGTCCGCCATGTTCAAGAAAGAACATACATACTCACACATGCATCTTTAGTGTTTAGACTTGTGATGTACTTATATTGACAGAATCTTCCTTAGTATATGGGCAGTTCCCATTAGTACTATCTTTTGTATTTCTCCTATACGCGGGTTTCCTGGGATTTGCGATAAGTAATCATTAGACCCCTTAGGTATCATTCCCAGAGCGCCTACAACCACTGGTATTGTTTTAGTTCTCAATTTCCACATTTTTCCAATTTCTATCTCCAGGTCTTTATACTTGCTCAATTTTTCAAATGTTTTTATAGATAAATTCTTGTCTATTGGAACAGACATATCAATTAGCAGGCATACCCTTTTTTAAAGTCCTTCAATATTATATCAGGTCTATTTGCATCTATTTTTCGGTCTGTTTGGATGCTAAAGTTCCACAAGATTGAGATGTGATCTTTTTCAAGTATGGGAGGTGGTTGATGCTCCCACCAATTCTTTTGATGGGGCAGGTCAAAATGCTTACACATTATCCAATGTATGTATTGTGCAGCTTTGTCATGCCTGTTTAGGTATTCTGTTGGAGCTATAGGACTGCACATTGAAATTATATGGTCAATGGTCTCTGGTTGTTTTTTGCATACACGGCATAATGGGCTGCATCCATTTTTTTATTATGTTGGCTTGGTAATTTTTTGTTGGCAGACACTAATCTTGTGCTGATATAATCAGTCCTTCAGTCTCCGATTTCAGTCCAGAGGATGCCAACCACTGATGGGTTAAAGTTTTGTCAACATCAGGATTATTAGCTCGCTCTGGGTATTTTCCATACAGAGGCTTTTCTTGCCATTTCTTAGCCAGTTTCTGTAGCAGTTCTTTCTTTGCAGTTACTTTTACCTGCTTTGCTTTTTCTGTGTTTTCCATTTCAGCAGTAAATGGGACTTCTGAAATTTGTAGTCCATTACTGTATCTTTGTGCATCTTTTGTAATGGAATATGATCTTTTGATGCTTTCGTGTTTTAAAACGAGTTTGATCATCCAATCATGTGATTCCCTTAGATATGTAGATAATCCAATTGTTGCAGTTTTCAACGCAATGTCTAACTGGATTAACCCACGTCCTCCTTCTTTCCTAGGGAGATATATTCTATCTATATCTGTCTTAGGGTGATGCATTCTGTGCATGGTTAAGAATTTTCGAATTTTTGTATCGAGCCTACGGATCTCTGTGCTTGACCAGTTGATGGCATTGTAACTGTAGGTTACTACTGGTATGGCAAGCGTGTTTATGGCATCGATCCTATTCCTTGCATTCAATTCCGTTCTTAAGATTGCTCTTACTCTGCGGTAACATTCCTTCCTTATCCTTTCCCTCATTGTCGAGTGCTTGATTCCGTCTCCTTCACAAACACCTAGATATTTGTAAGTTTTTTCTTGATCAAGTTCTCTTATCACGTTCCCCCGATCAAGATTAATGTCTGAACTCTTCAGCAGCTTTCCTCTGGTGAACGTTGCTTTGGCGCATTTATCTAGTCCAAACTCCATTTTAATGTCATCACTGAACTGCTCCACAGTGGATAATAGACCTTGCAATTGTTCATCATTTTTTGCAAATAGTTTCAGGTCATCCATGTAGAACAAGTGATTAATGGTTTTGTCATAGACTTTATATCCATGTTTTGTTTCATTGAGCATTTTACTTAATGGTATAAGTGCGATGCAGAATAAAAGCGGTGATAAAGAGTCACCCTGAAAAATTCCACAATTAATATTAAATTCTCCAGCTTCCAGTGATTTTGTTTCACTATTCAAAAGGAGTGTCGTTTTCCATGTCTTCATACTGAATGACAAAAACCTCCTGACAACGGGGGATATTTTGAAAATCTCTAAACATTTTTCAATCCAACTGTGTGGCAAACTATCGAATGCTTTTTTATAATCTATCCAAGCAATAGATAGATTTTTGTCTCTATTATGACAATCTTCCAGTATCATTTTGTTAACCAAAAGCTGATCCTAACAGCCATATGAGCCTCGTTTACACCCTTTCTGCTCAATGGGAAATAGGTCATTTGTTATCAGGTGGTCATATGTGTATTCAGTTAGGACTGATGTTAACATTTTATACATTGTGGTCAAGCAAGTTATCGGTCTGTAATTTTTGGGATTGTTTGTCTCATCATTCTTCGGAAGCAGGAATGTAATGCCGTTAACTAGCCATGATGGTATCTTTTCTGGCTCCTTAACTATTTCATTGTAAAGTTGGGCTAACAGCTCATGAGACTCTGTGAAGGCATTTATCCAAAAGTTTTGTATTTTGTCTTTTCCTGGGGATTTCCATTTGTTGGTTTTTCTTAGCAACTTCAAGCGCAACTGTTCAACTGTTATATTTTCCCATATTTGTTCCTCAAGGTGAGCTGTATCTTTCATTTGTCTGTCTATCCATGGGGCATGTATGTTATGAACTTTTTCTTCGGCCCAGATCTTTTCCCAGAATTCTTGCACTTCCTCCTTGGGTGGTATTGATTTAGCAGTTATTGTTGACTTACCAATTTTTCTGTAGAAGTTTCTTTGGTTGTTTTTGAACATATTATTGTCCTTATAGAATCTAGATCGTTTTTCAAAGCGAGCAGCTTTGGCCGAGCAGCTTTGGCCGACACTTTTTGCTTGATTATTTCTATCAGCATGTCTATATCACTTGTTGATTTTATACTGTACTTTCTTTTCAATTTTCTAAGTTTAGTTTGTTTAACATGTGCACCTACTTTATAGTTTGTTAAAATTTCTATGTCAGATCGGAGAAGGTTTATTTGGCGATTGATGTTCTCTTGCCAAGTAGATTTCTTGTGGGAATTCCTTTGATTTTTCATCTTCACTCCATATAAGTGAGTGGTGACTTTAGCCGATGCATAATAGAGATGATTTAAATCAGTAATGTTTAGTTTGTTTGTGATGATAATGTTTTTGAGAATTATGTTAGTCTTGTGTATTATCTTTTGGTTCTGTTTGGAGTTCTAGATCTCAGGGAGGGTGTCTCGTTGCCCCATGTCAGATTCTTTCATTTTCATCCATTCGATCATAATTTCATCCTTCAAGTTGGCAAGTTCATTCTCATTCATTTCTTTATCATTTACGATCTCATTATTTTCATTTGGAGTTTCATCTTGAGCATGCACTCCCTCCACTTTTTCGATCCTTTCTTTAATTTGTTCTGTTGCCAGTGATTCCGCCCCAACCCTGGGATTCGAAGTGTTACAATTTACCTCGTTTTCACTGACACATGTTTCATTTTCCCTTCGCTGACTTTGTGCTAATAGCTTGATCTGATCAATTTCTATATCAGTTAGTAACTTTTTTCTTACAATATTTCTTCGTATATTGGCTAGTTTGTTACTGTCAATATAGCCTCTGTTTTCGGGATGTTTCTTTTTCCAGTTGATATATGTCTGTTCTGTATTCGATGTATTTGATGGGTAGTACATGGCAGTGTAGAAAGCCTCAAGGACTTCTTTATTATCTTCCCTTGACCATTTTTCTCTCTTTTTCTTTGGATTTCTTGGTGGTGAGCATGGAGGGCCAACAGTAGGAGTATTCCGGTTATGGGAGGTCTCCAGCTCCGAAGTGATGGGAAGGTTTGAACCATTAGCTGATTTTTCGACCCCAGTCTGGTTCCTCTCTGAGGGACGCGGCCCTTTTTTACCCGGGTGACGGCCGATCCGGTATGAGATTTTATCATTAGACATTTACTTTATTTTGTCGCGTTTTATCCTTATCCGCCAAGGGGTAATCATTTCGTGTTACCACTTCTAGAACGAGTGTCAACCAAGACTAGAGGGGTCGTTCTCCCCTAGAGACACGGCTATTCCCCGCCGGCTGCCATCCCGGTATTTCTTGGTCCCGGGGTTTTCTTTTTGTTGTTTTTTTAAAATTGTTATTATCATGAGTGGTTCCTTAATGTGAGCATTGCGTGGCTTAAGAATGAAATTATTAATAATTGTCTCCACCCAGTGCATTACAATAATATAATATACTTTTTGCTGAAGTTGCCTGTTATTGTTGTTAGCTATGTCGGTGGTGGTGCTGGGGCTTTTTATATTGTTGGTGAGGAAGGGGGGAGCCAGCAGTGCCATAGTTGTTGATGATTGTTGACGTTTGGCCGGTGGCCAGGTCACTAAGTCAATCTATTTATATCTTTTGCTAGCCTCTCCCTTGTCTAGTGATACCGCCCCGCCACCTTCCCCTTTCTTAAGTTAACAGGGGAATAGTGGTGGTAGCAATGAAGGAGTGGTGGCGGCGGTGTTGGGATAGTGGTAGCAATGATGGATGGAGTGGTGGCGGCGGTGGCGTTGTCGTTACTGAGTTTTGTGATATGTAGTATCTATGAGTTTGTGTCGCGTATGTTTAATATATATTGTGTTGACATATTCCCGTAAAATTGGAATTAAACATTTTGTTAAAACTTGAGACAATAATAATAGTAATTATTATTATGATGCTGGGATTGGTGGTGGTGGTGGTGGTGGTGGTGAAATTGCCGTTATCTGGCTGTTATATTTAGTGTGATGGGATGGGGTAGGTGGTGTATCAAGTTTCTGGTGTTGGTGAAATTGCTGTTATTTGGCTGTTCTATATAGTGTAGACAGAGGGTGTTTTCTTCCATTTATAACCATTTTCTTTTTTGAATACAAAATATATAATACAAAATTGAATATTTGAGCGATATAACAATATAATATGGATCCGAAATTTTATGGGACTTGATTCGGTGGTTTATGCATCATTTGTACTAAGAATTGTTATTTCACAATTGATTTAAATATGTTAAAAATCAAAAACTTACGGGAGCGATTTCATGACCTTCTACCACCACGTGCGTCTTCTTCCCTTATTCTTTATTATTATTATTATTATTTGCATTTATCTTGCTTTATGTTCATACGAGTTATCACCAAGTCACAACCAGTGGCCTCAAGAGACAACAAGGTCCGCCATGTTCAAGAAAGAACATACATATTCACACATGCATCCTTAGTGTTTAGACTTGTGATGTACTTATATTGACAGGATCTTCCTTAGTATATGGGCAGTTCCCATTAGTACTATCTTTTGTATTTCTCCTATACGCGGGTTTCCTGGGATTTGCGATAAGTAGTCGTTAGACCCCTTAGGTATCATTCCCAGTATCATTCCCGTAGTAAATCGTATTATCGTGAGCTCCGCAAAGGTTTGTTATTTTCAGTTGTTTAAAATTGCCATTTATGGAAAATTATTATTGTTAACTGTATATAAGTGCACATACATTGATTTATGAAAAGGACACTCAAAAAGATTGGGGCCTTGAGCCCAAAATTTAAACTTTTTATAATTATCAAACAAAAAAAAATTTCTTTGAAAAATCATGGCCGACTCACAGCTGAACCCAGTAACTGAGAGCCTTCCTCACAAACTAACATCTCACACCGACACCACCATTGTAAATATTACTACGTTTGCCAACACTAAAAATATAAGCAGTAGCAATATTTTAAATTTGTCTCATGCAGACATTCATTTCCCGCCATTACCAATGACTGCAGGTGTTAAAGCCGCCACCACCACCACCACCACCACCACCGCGACAACCACCACCCCACCACCACCGCGACAACCACCACCCCACCACCACCGCGACAACAGAAACAAAACAAAAAATAAATTAACTCGTGATATCGAAATGAATTCAACCAAAATGAACGCTTCCACACTGAACACCACTGACGCCACCACCACCACCACAACTGAAACTAAAATTAATAATAACAAAAATAACGATAACAACAACAGCAACAATGAAATTAAGAAAAGCACCCTGAGTTTTGCCAGAGTAGCAAAAAAGTGCGAAGCATTCCAGGTAACTCAGGAGGAATTAGAAGAAGCCAAAAAAATGGTAAAGAAAGATGGGTACAGAGTTGGCCCCCCCCCATACACACACCTAATAAAATGGAGCATCGGCGCCTATGCACCGTGTCGATTAACATAAAATCGCGCCGAGTGGAACGGGCATCCGAGTCCCAAATCCAAAAAGCTTTGGGACATGTGTGGGCAAAAAAACCCCACATCAGACGTGGGCAGAAATATGGAACCGTGGACGTGTTCTTTGAAACACCACAGGAAGCCAGAGAACACTCCATGGCCCCATTAAGAAGTGACGACTTCACACTCGTCCCAAGCTATTGTGGCCAGAGAGTCGTGAAGTTCAGGGTGACCCACGTTCCACCGGCCATCGAAATTCCCTGGCTAATAGCTTCCGTCCTCGCCAGCATCGAAGCCAACAACAAGATAATCGAAATAGCGAAAGAAAAGCAGCAGAACTGGTCCGGATCTGGGATGGAGCTCCTGATCCAAGCGGACCAAAAAAGCATTGAGGAGATCCCAGAGGTAATAGACCTCACTGACGGCAGCCACCTCACCGTAATCGTCGAGGGCAGAAGGCCTAGGTGTGTCGTTTGTGGTGAAGGAACCCACCTAAGGGCTTTCTGCCCTCAGGCTAAAAGGTTGAGGCCACCTCTCTTACCCACCCCAGTGACTCAACCATCAACACCACCAGCAGCAGAAATGGCAGCAACAACAGAAGCAACTGTAATAGCAACAACCCCAGCAACAGTAGCAAAACCAACACCACCACCACCCAACGCGCCAGAACTAGCACCAGCGCCTACACCTTTCACCACGCCACAACCAAAACCAACGCCCGTGGAGGATTTTCCACTCCCCGACCTATCGCAATTGGAGACAGATTGTGACGACGAGGAGTGGGAAACGGTATCAGAAAAAAAGAAAAAAAGAAAAAGAAACCAAAAAAGAAAAAATCCCCCTCCTTCCCCCTTCAAAAACAAAATACAGAGGGAAACAAATAAACTATCAAACAAAAAAGTTAGGACAGCTATGCCACCATCCACACCAGCATCACCAACCCCATCACCACAAACACCAACACCATCACCATCATTAACCCCAACACCACCATTACTAACACCACAAAACTCACCAAAAAGCGAAACAGAAATAAACCCACAACAAACGCAAACAAAACAAAACAACCAAAACGATACACACTACACATCAATACAACAACCAATTATTACACTACATCCAACACAACACCAGCATCACAGAAAAAGACTACACAACAACCCAAAAGTTCACACCTCCTCCACACATACAAATCACTCGCATCACACAGAAAACGTACACGACACTAAAACAAAAATTCCCCAAAGACATCGGAGACTTCCGACAAGCACTCTCCAGGAGGATTTATAAAGACATCCTTCCGGAGGAGGCCAGAAGCAGTGAAAAGGATGGAGAAACCATCCTTCCCCTACGAGAAGTAAGGTAAGTGGTCTTTCCCATCTTTTCCACTCCATTTCAACATGACCTCACTCAGAATAGGCAGCATAAATGCGCGTGGTTTGGGGTCGTTATGGAAGCAGGGCCACCTGCTCAACGACCTCAGGTCACTAAACATAGATGTAGTGGCCATCAGCGAGACCAGAATATCCGAAGCACGGGCCTTCGCACCGATCTTCGGCGGCTACGATGTGTACGCATCTCCCAGCCGTCCGGGATCGGGGGGAGGAGTTGCTGTGCTTTTTCGGAGAGGTTTGGATCTTGCCATACGGGCCATCTTCCTGGACCCAGAAGGTAAGTTGGTGGTGCTGGACGTGACCAGCGGAGACGGGCAAGCTTTCAGGTTAGTGGCCGTCTATGCCCCGACAGGAGCAGGGCGGCCTGATTTCTTCCGGCGTCTGGAGACCTTTCTTGGAACATCCCGCTCTTTAGTGTTAGTGGGCGACTGGAACGGGATCTTAGATGCACGCTGGGATTGTGTGGGATTAGTGGATAGGGAAGGAGGGTACAAGAGTCTCACCAACCTGCTCAGACGTTTTGAACTGTCTGACAGGTACCGAATGGATTTCCCGAATGTACCAATGTGGACTTGGACAAATCGCATAGGGTCATCCAGATCATATCTAGATAGAGTATTTTGTAGGGAAATAGATAGGTCTAGCATAGGCTGTCCACAATTCAAGATAGTCAGCTACACGGACCACAAATTCGTGATCTGTGTGCTTGACTTAGATAGGCTTCATGGACGAGGACCCGGCTACTGGAAGCTAAACGCGTTCTTACCAGCGCGCAAGGCCTACGGATCCGAATTAGCGAACTAGTTAAGCGGTCGTTGACGGGGGCCATCGTCAACAACAAGTGGTGGTTTGCTCTGAAAAGAGCAATTAGAATAGAGTCCATTAGGTTTAGTAAGACTTTAGCAATAGAGAAAAATAGAGCAGAGGGAGAATTAGTTAGAAAATTAGATGAGGCGCTTAGCAAAGGCATCGCGATCGACGTACTTGCGGCGAAATTGGCCCTTGACCAATTCTTCAATGCAAAGCACGAAGGCTGCGTTGTCAGAGCTAGGGTGCGTGCTCTCAGACACGAGGGGACGAAAGCCGTTCAATGGGCCCGAGTGGCGGAGGCGCGTCGTGGCAACAAAGCCACGATCCGGTCTTTGGTGGACCACGACGGGCGCATGCTACTCGATCCCGGGCAAATGTGTGAAGCTTTTCAGCGACACTTCGTTCAACTGTTCGGGGGCAGTGGCGGGCCGGATCGAGGGATGGACTTTAGTGTCTACCTCGACGGACTGCCGCGGCTTTCGGCCACTGAGGCGGAGTGTTGCGAAAAGCCGATAACAACCGCTGAAGTACGGGAGGCAATGACTGGCTGCACAAGGGGTAAATCGCCTGGTTTGGATGGTCTGCCCTATGAACTTTACGTACAGATGCCAGACTTGTTCGGAGGCCTCTTGGCGGTCGTCTACTGCAACTGGCAACAGAACGGCAGAATTCCCAGTTCTGTGAGCCGAGGAGCGGTGGCACTGCTGAGAAAGGATACGAACAATGGGGATAACATAGATAATTTCCGGCCCATAACTCTGCTAAACACAACGTGCTAGCAAAGAGGTTGGCGCTTGTCGTTGGTGGTCTGGTGGGAGAGGTGCAGACATGTGCCATTCCCGACAGATCCATCCACGACAACCTCCACCTCATGCGATACATCGTAGAGAGGGTAGCTAGGGAACCTGGCACGGGTGGGTCCTTGATCAATTTAGATCAGTCGAAAGCTTTCGATAGGGTCGACCATCGTTACCTAGCGGCAGTCCTGAGGGCGGCTGGCTTTGGGCCCGTCTTCAGAGGCTGGATCGCTGCCATGCACAGCGACATCTGCTCTGACGTGAGAGTGAACGGTCACCTTTCGGAACCGTTCAACATCATGCGCTCAGTCCGCCAAGGATGTCCCCTCTCGTCCCTATTGTACGTATTGACTCTCGAGCCATTACTGCACAAACTGGAGACGTTGAGGGGGGTCCCGCGCGAACTAGGATGCGGAAGATCCGTGTCAGCATATGCCGACGATGTCACCGTAGTGGTGTCGAACGCCAAACACATCGAGGCGATCGGCACTACACTAAGAGAATACGAAGCGGTGACAGGAGCAATGATCAACCAGGAAAAGTCAGTGGGCCTGCAGCTCGGCACCTGGAGAGGCAGGTCCATGCCGTCCAACAGCGTCGTCGGGCGCTGGACGGACGGACCGGTTAAATTGCTAGGGGTCTGGTTCCGTCCAGACCTCCAGACGGACAAAAACTGGGACGAGGTGACGAGCAGGGTGGCTTCTCTCACCCAGAAATGGGCCGAGAGGAAGCTAACCCTGAAAGGTCGAGCGGAGGTGGAGAATGCGTACATCGCATCCGTCATCTACTACCGCCTGACCGTCGTACCTTGTCCTAAGCCCCGCCTGACTGCGCTGGAGCGTTTGCTCTTTCGCTTCTTGTGGAAGGGACGCGCTCCGATGGTCAGGTGGTCCATATGCTGTCAACACCCGCTACGTGGAGGGCTGGGCATGCCGTGGTTGATGATGCGCAGACACGCGCTCAGGCTACCACATCTCCACCTCTTCCTCGACGGTGATCAGGTGTGGTCGCCGTTTGCTAGACACGTTTTTCCCCAGCTCGTCTCCTTGACGGAGCTGCAGTCCTGGGTCAAGCGAAGACCGAGAGGGAGCGCTTGGAGACTGGAATGTCTTCAGGCGCTCACAGCCCTCGACCAATCGGGCAATGTGATCGGTGGAAACTCCACCTTGGCGTTCTATAGGGGATTAGTGGAGGGGAAGAGCGACGACGTACTTGGAGAAACTCTAGGCGTCGACGAAAATCAACTAGCCAATCTCTTCGGAAGGACTTTCGGGCCGGGGCCTATGGACAACTTCCCGAAATCCCTGGCCTGGCAGTGCTATCGGGGAGCTTTGCCAGTTCGGGATAAACTCTACAGGCATGGAGGTGCCGTCAGCCGGGCATGTCCGAGATGCGCGCAGGGCGACGAAACCGTCCTGCACGCACTCGTCCAGTGTCCGAGCATTGCTGACTTGTGGGTTTATGTCGAACACCTGCTGTCACGTGTAGGACGGATCCAGCTATCAGCTGAGTCCATCGTGAGGATTGCCCCGCCCTCTTCCTTTAGCCGGGAAGGGCAGGCAGTTTTTATCTGTCTGGTGGCCATGGCGAAAGAGATAGTATGGTGGACACGTTTGAAAGGGCTGAAGACGAGCACTTACCCCTTCGGTGATGCCCTGATTAACTTTTTCAAATTTCATTTGAAAAGGAAAATCAGGGTAGAGAAGGAAATGCTCTCTTCCCAGCATTTTGTTGAAAGATGGGTGAGAGAAGCAAGTATGGCCCGAATGACTGGGCCTTCTCTGAGTATGTGTCTGTAAGTAAATTAAGGGTGGAAAACTGGGAGAGGGCACTTGCCCTGGTGGTCAGGGTCACTGTGGTCTTTTAATGGGCTTTCTCCACAAATGTCCCTCGGAAGTCTCCCCCCTATTGGGGAATTTTTCTTTGTTATTTTATTTCATCCTCTGTTTTTTACACGCAGAAATGCCCATTTGTACCGTCCTGTATTGTCCTGTACTGTCCTTAATGTCTACTTTATGTAAACCCTTGTGGTTAATAAAGAAAACATTATTATTATTATTATTATTACAGTTGCATTTGTCTTGCTTTATGTTCATACGAGTTATCACCAAGTCACAACCAGTGACCTCAAGAGACAACAAGCTCCGCCATGTTCAAGAAAGAATATACATATTCACACATGCATCTTTAGTGTTTAGACTTGTGATGTACTTATATTGACAGAATCTTCCTTAGTATATGGGCAGTTCCCATTAATACTATCTTTTGTATTTCTCCTATACGCGGGTTTCCTGGGATTTGCGATATGTAATCATTAGACCCCTTATTATTATCATCATTATTATTTGTTATTGCAGTTGTTGGTGGTATCATCGTCACCACCATCATTATCAATGGTGTCGTTATTATTTTTACTGCAAAATGTTAAGAGATCTTTTTCTGTAACCTCAATTAAAAACATTACAAGCTGGTGAGAGATACGAAATAATTATATAACACATGTGAATACATTTTATATGAGTGGATTTTTTTCTTTTTTCTTTTTTTTCTTCTTTTTACTATTTTTTTTGGAGGGATGGGGATAGTGCTCGTGGCCCTTTTCAGGGTAAGACTGATGGAGAAAGCTATCCTCAAACAAAACCTGAGAACTGGCCTGAATACTTGCAACAGGGTAGACTGACTTGGCCCTCAAGTGCGAGATGGTGGCATTAGTTCATGCAACGAACTAAGACCACCACCACGTAACAGTGGGATTTGAACTCAGAGCGCAACGATCCGGAAAACATACTGTAACATCTTATCGGACGCTCTAACAATTCCGCCAACTAGCTACCTTCAGATAGTACCTTATGAGAGTGAAACGCAGTGGCTATTATACCTTTTATGGCCCCCGAGACTAACGGTTAGGAAGAAGGAAGGTAGCCTTAAACTGGAGACCTGACCTGAATGCTTGCAATAGTGTGGACTTCGTTGAAGATACACAAGGATGAAATGGCGGTATTAACTGAGAAGTGGATTGCGTCGGCAACTCAAGTGGGCCATGTTAAGATTTGAAATCA
>OZ024740.1:247862921-247902921 GCA_964016885.1 Eledone cirrhosa | reverse complement strand
TTTATACCATAAACATGGTTTTGTCTTTGCGGGTAATTGTTCTCTTCGTTCCACATAATGACGTATTATCTTCGCCTTTTTCCGTTCATTGCCAGGGAATGTCTTCACGAACCAAAGTATCGTCTTCCTGTTTTCCTTCGGTTGCAACGTTTTCCGAAATATTTATTTATGCGTTCACTGATTGAATTTTTTTAGCTTCAGAAGATCCCATTAAGGGTGAAAGCAGCAATTCTTTGCTTAAACATTAATCTGTTATTTTAATAAATACTTGCTCTAGTGTTCTTATTTATTTGATATATATTTATCCCTATATCCTCTTCGGATTTTATTATTCACATTTAATATTGTTACTATATATATTCACACATATATATATATATATATAAATTCATATATATATATATATATATATACATATATATATATATAATAAATGTAATCTGAGATTTTCGAATATTAATAATTGTTTATACTTTTGGCACAAGGCGAGCAATTACCACTGTATTACTGGTACTTTATTTTATCGACCCGGTAAGGATGAAAGGCAAGGTTAACCTCGACGGGATTTGAACTCAGACCGTAAAGGGACGTAACTATGCTGGAAAGCATGGCGTCCGACCCTCTACCGATACTGCCAATTCACCGCCCTTTTCGAATATTAATAATTGTTTCTACTTTAGGCACAAGACCAGCAATTACCCAGTGCATTACTGGTACTTTATTTTATCAACCCCGTAAGGATGAAAGGCAAAGTCAACCTCGGCGGGATTTGAACTCAGATCGTAAAGGGACGTAACTATGCTGGAAAGCATGGCGTCCGACCCTCTACCGATACTGCCAAATAACATTCGATTCGTTTGCAATTATGCAAACAAGCCTCAATTTTATAGCCATGTCAGTAGAATGAACCCTTCATTCTTGCTTTTGTGTATGCATAATTGGAACGGTGGATTGGCAGTATCGGTAGAGGGTCGGACGCCATACTTTGCAGCAAAGAGTTATGGCCCTTTATGGTCTAAGTTCATATTGTGCTGAGGTTAACTTTGCCTTTCATCCTCTACGGGGTCGATAAAATAAAGTACCAGTAATACACTGGGATAATTGCTGGCCTTTTGGCAAAAGTAGAAACAATTATTAATATTCGAAAAACTTAGATTACATTTATTGTATTCAGCCATGTAGAGCGAAAATGTTCTTCTTTTTCTTCTTTTGTTTCATCTTTTATCCTCATATATATATATATATATATTATATATATATATATATATATATATATATATATATATATATATATATATATTCATATATATATTCATATATATATATACATATACATATATATATATATATATATATATATATATATAGGAACGAGTAGGACCCCGACGGCTGAGCTCAAGCCGTCTCGACGGCTAATTCTGGAATAGGATTCTGGACTTAGGATTCTGCTGTAGTCGTCACTTTCAACGCACGACTGGGTTTCCTCCACTCCCTCTCCCTCTTTCTTCTACTGGCAAGTTCAGCTACCCCTTCCTTCCACAAAATGCCATGATAGAATTATGTGTCTCATCAACAATCTTTTGACCAATCCTTGTGACAATCACTTTTACCATATATGGAATATTACCCCCTATTCATTTACCAGGATAAACATTTTCATTTAGTCCAGAATTAGCCGTCGAAACGGCTTGAGCTCAGCCGTCGGGGTCCTTCTCGTTCCTATTACCCACTCTACTACCCTAAGTATTGAGTACTTTGGTGCGTTATGGTCCATCTGGTTCCGTACCACATTTCCTTCGTTATATATATATATATATATATATATATTCATATAATATTAATAAAATGTGGAGAAGGGGCAAACAAACAAACAAACCGAACATTATAAGTGTTCGGTAAACCCATACGTACATATATATATGTGTGCATCTACGTCTGTATACATATATGTATGTACGTATACATACATACTTACATTTAAGTACCAGCCGTACTAAGAGTGAGAAATGAAATTTCGTTTCATTCTTTTTCCATTCATCGTTTTAGGTGCGCCCGGCCGACTAACTCATTCGATATGCAAATTAGGCTTCTCAGCCGTTAATATGCATAAGGAAAGTATATACTTTCAGACTTTCAACCATCTGACAGAAAGGTATACGATGCTGACGATAGCTAATAAACTTGAAACTAGTACATCGTTCCTGTGTCAGTGTTGAACAAAAAGGTGACGATGGTTGCCTGAACACTGTACGGCGTAATTCGGGCTCTTTGTTTACAAACAAACCGAACATTATAATAAGTGTTCGGTAAACCCATACGTACATATATATATATGTGTGCATGTATGTATATATATATACATACTACTGTACGTCTGTATACATATATGTATGTACGTATACATACATACTTACATTTAAGTACCAGCCGGACTAAGAGTGAGAACTGAAATTTCGTTTCATTCTTTTCCATATATATATATATATATATACAATATTAAATAAATGGAAACTATATTTATAAAACCATATTTATTTCATTATATATATTTCGGGGATATCATATTAACAATATGCTATGCCTTCCTCAGACAAAATACAATATAAACAGTTTTATAGATAAATAGATTCGACATACCGTAACAACACCGACTTGCATTTGAAGAGGTTGAGCTGGCAGCTCAACCTCTTCAAATGCAAGTCGGTGTTGTTACGGTATGTCGAATCTATTTATCTATAAAACTGTTTATATTGTATTTTGTCTGAGGAAGGCATAGCATATTGTTAATATGATATCCCCGAAATATATATAATGAAATAAATATGGTTTTATAAATATAGTTTCCTTTTATTTAATATTGTAAATATACTCCAAATATTTGTCGAGTGCTTTTATATCAGTTATAAATATTTACTAGTTGTAACCTAACAATTTTAAATATAACTTTCCATGTATATATATATATATATATTTATTAAAATAACAGATTAAAGTTTAAGCAAAGAATCGCTGCTTTCACCCTTAACGGGATCTTCTGAAACTAACAAAGTCAATCTGTAAACGCAGAACTGGATATTTCAAAAAACGTTGCAACCGGAGGAAGACAGGAAGACGATACTTTGGTTCGTGGTAACGTTCCATGGCAAAGAACGGGAAAAAACGAATATAATACGTCATTAATAGGAGCGGTGAAAAACAATTACGCGCAAAGACAAAGCCACGTTTATGGTATAAAAGAGGTCGTAGACTAATGTTCTCTTAGGTGGTGCATAGAGACGGAAAATAGGGAGAAAAAGACGATCATTAGGAAGAAAAATATATTTTTTTCTCTTTTTTCTGTGTTAGAAAATGTTTAAAACAAAATATTTTACTTTGTGAGAAGTGTTGAGGTATTAATTAATTTATTTATTAATTAACAATGGCATTTATTTATTTATTTATTTATTTATATATTTAATAATTGTCTATTACCAGTTTTAGCATTTTATGCATTATCAAAAGGGGGGAATATGTATTGGTGTAAAATGGTGATGTTGAACATGTTAAGGAAATGGTGAAGAAAGAATAATGTTATTTACAAACAAGGTTTTTGAAGTGAAAAGAAAAAAATTAAAAAAAATGGGGGTAATGTGGAACATAATAGGGTAATGGGAAATAAAAAATAATATTATTTACTGGCATAGTTCTTGAAGATAAGCAGATCAAAATGTGGTAATATCGCAAGAGTGCTTAGTTGATCCATGATGGAGGCAAATGGTAGTCTGGGGTTGATATGATTTCCATTTTAGAGAGTTAATATGCAGGGGGAGGTAATTCAGGGTGGTCAAGTAGGTGAGAGAGGGTATACAATTTATATAAGAAAAAGGATTAGGTAGGATGTGAAGGAGGAAACTCTTTAGAGAAATATAGGGATTTGGTTTTGGTTCATTGTTCATTCAAGTTTTAGTTTAGTCCGAAGTTTAGTCCATTAAGTAGGGGTTGGAATTTGTTAATGAAGTACGTTTCCTTATTGGTACGATGGATAAAAGATGCGTTGTCTATGAATTTGTAAATGGAGAAAATTTTTAAGTTTGGATGTTGGTTAGGTGCACAATTGGCGATATGTTCACTAAACGCAATCTTTCTGTATTCCGTATTTTGATTTGTGATCTATGGACGGTCATACGTTGTCGGAGGCTGTTTTTTGTCTGTCCTATCTAGTTCTCTTGACAACCTGAACAGGTCAAAACATAGATTAGGTTTTCAGATGCACATGTAAAGTTGTGTTTAACTGTGAAATGTTCTCTTTGTTTAAAATGGAATGTTGAACCTTCTATTAGATTTATGCATATGCCACAGTTGGGCCTTCCGCATTTTTTTTACTGTAAGGTTGGTTGGAATTTGGCTTGTGTGAGGATGTTTTTTATGGATTTAGGTTGTCTTTTGCTCTTTATGATGTTGTGTGTTTGGAGTATTTTGTTTATTCTTGGGTCTCTTTTTAGTAAAGGAATGTTCTGGAGGATGGTGTCGAATGCTTCATTGTTGAGGGGGTTGTGTGTGGAGATGTATGTTAGAGTTTTCTGTTGCGGTTCATTCCTGGGTTTGGGGTGTCTGAGTTCCTGGATGTTGAGTTTTAGGGCACGTTGGAATCCATTGTTGATTAGGGATGGTGGGTAGTTTCTGCTGATAAGTGTGTTCCTTAATTCTTCTAGTCGTGTGTAGCAAGTGTATTTATCTGAAAATATTGTGCAGATCCTTCTGGCTAGGTTATAAGGAATTGCCATTTTGGTATGGCGAGGGTGGCACGAGTTGAATGGAAGATATTGTTTGGAGTCTGTGAGTTTGTAGTATATGTATGTTTCTATTTTGTTGTTTGTTTTCTTGATGAGGATGCCGAGGAAAGGGAGTTGGTCATGGCTGTAATCCATTGTGAATTGTAAGTTTGTGTTGAGTCCATTTAGAAGGGTTTTAAACTCAATCAGTCTATCTATACTTTTATGCAAGAGGATGAAGCAGTCGTCCAGATATCTCTTCCAGTTTATTTCTATGTGTAGGTAGAAGTGGTTGCCGTATTTGTCTAGAACTTTGCGGTAGAGAGTGGTTTCCAAATATCCCATGACAAGTTGGCGTATGAGGAGGCTACTTTCCTGCCCATGGCAGTCCCAGATTTCTGTCTGTAGTATTTGGCATCGAATTCGAAGAAGTCGTTTTCCATGATGAATTTGAATCCCTCCAACACAAACTCTTTAGGGATGCGCTGTGGAATATCACTAGGGAAATGTTCAAGCCAGAATGGTATTGCCTCTATACCTAGGTTGTGTGGGATATTGGAATATAAATTGATGACATCAAAGGTTACTAGTAGGATATGTTCATTATTAAGTGTTGCTGGGAGGTGGTTGAGCATGTCAAGGTCGTCCCTTATGAAGCTTTTTATATGTTTTAGGAAAGGTTTAAGCAGAATATCTAGGAAGTTGCTTAGGCGGTGGGTTTCACATGTGGTACCTGCTATTATGGGTCTTAATTTAAGGTCATCAGGAGGGGGTATATTGATGTAAATGTCTGTGGCTTGCTTGCAGGCCCTGCCTATTACTTCGCTTTTGTGTGTCTTTGGGATACCGTAGAAGAGGCTGGTTCTGCTTTTGAAATTGGTGATGTAGTTGTATTCCTTGTCGGTAAGGCCTTCTTTGTAAAGGGTTGTTAGGGATTTTAGGTTTCTCATTATTTTCTGTTGTGTGTAGTGCTGGGCCTTTTCGTAATATGTATGGTTTTCTAGAGTTGAGAGTACTAGAGTTGTGTAGTAATCTGTGCGCATAAGGACTACTGCACTCCCTTTATCTGCCTCTTTGATTGTTAGGGTTTTGTCGTTCTTTAGACTGTTAAGACCATTCCATTCTCTTTTGCTTAGGTTTGGTTTTTGTTTATGTCTGTGTAGGTGGTGTTATGGGTAATTAGTAATGTGTTCGCAGAATTGATCGATGAATTTGTTCTTGCCTTTTGGTTGGGTGTAGTTGCTTCTATTTCTGGCTATTGAGTATAGTTGTTCGCTGAGTCTTAGTTTTCTACAGAATTCTGCAATATCTTCCTTCATTTCGGGGTAGTTTGGTCGCTGGGGAGTTGGTGTAAATTTCAGACCTTTGGAGAATATGTTGATTTGGTCTGTTGTTAATTCTTTAGAGGTTAAATTAACGATTTTTATTACATTTTGTGTCTCCTGTGTGTTTTGTGTTATCTTGTTACCCTGTGTCTGTGTGCTGTGTCTATAAAATGACTACGGAAGTTGTGGTGGTTGTTGAAGTTTGGATGTCTCTTATGGTTGTATTGGCCCCAGCTGTTGTTGTTAGAGTGTGTGTAGCTGGAGTTGTTGTTGAAGTTAGGTTGTATTGTGTGGTTGTATTGAGCCCTGCTGTTGTTGTTGTAGGGTGTGTAGATTTGATGGACCTGGTTATAGGGTGTGAAGTTATGGTGGTTGTTGAAGTTGGCTGTATCGTATGGTTGTGTTGAGCCCTGCTGTTGTTGTTGTTGTATGGTGTGTAGTTATGGTGGTTTTAGTGGTTAGGGTGTTTCGTGTATTGTCCCCTGCTGGTGTTGTTGTAGTAGGATGTGGTTAGTGGAGGAGGGTAGATTAGGGTTTCCTTATAGTTGGTGTGTGGTTGTGAGACCCTATGTGGCATGTGTGGTGGTTGTGTATTTTGGGTTCTATGTTGAAAGTAATGATGGTTGTGGGTTTGTTGTGTGGGGATGTTAGGGGGGGGGGGGTTAAGGGTGGGGGATTCTATGGTTTCTCCTGGTGGGAGAGAAGTTGTAGTGTTTACCTTGTAGCTGATGTTTCTCTATTACTATATTTGTTGCAGGGGAATCCGTGTGATAGCTATGTGGTGGGTGTAGGAGGTAGGGGCGAGGTGATGCCTTCTTTTTTGGTATGTGGGGAGGTATTGTTTTTTTGTTGTTGTTGGTTGTTGTGAGGTGTTTGGGTGGTTATTGGGTTTTCTTGTTATTGTGGTTTTAATGAAGGGGTTCTTAGATGTGTGTTCTTTTTGGAAAAGTGTTTCAACGTTGAAGGGATTTTAATTCTTCCTTATTACAGTCGTCTAACCATAATTTTGAAATGTTTTCTAGGGTGGTGTCTTTGGTTTTATTGATAATTGCTTGATTAATCTCATGGTCGATTGATTTGATCCTATTTTCATTTGCTTGGGCTCTCAATTTAAGGAGTTCAATTTCGGTTTTTATGTTATCAAGTGCCATTCTTTCCCTGGGGCGTCTTTGTGTCTCGGGTTCGTTTGGGATGGATTTAGTTTGTAGTTTGCGGGGGATGATTAATGGGGATGAGTTAATCCATTTTTCATAGATCTCCGCTTTGTTATTGTTTTTTATCATCTTCCAAAAGGAGAATTTCCTGTTTTTAGAGATGTGTACGATTGTGGTATTAATTTGTTTTTTATTTGTTAAGTTGTAAGTGTATTAGTGTCATATGTTTTTTCGTTCGCTTGCATAGCATTTGTGTTGTTATTCAGGTGTGTTTTCATTGTTTCACATAAGTTGTTGATATTCTCGTTGATTTCATAGGATGTGTATTTGGGGATTGTTTCTTCACTTGTAGAGTTAAGTTTATTGGTGAGTATTGACAAATTAGAGTTTATTTTTTTTAGTTCTTGGAGTGTCTCTTGATTGATGCTAATGAGAGTGGAGTCTGTTTTTGTTTTAGTAGGCATTTTCTGTATCTCGTGAATAATAATAATAAAATGTGGAGAAGGGGCACACGAGTTGGGATATATATATATATGAAAATAGGGAGAAAAAGACGATTATTAGGAAGAAAAATATATTTTTTTTCCTTTTTATTTTTTTCGCTTTTTTCTGGGTTAGAGAATGTTTAAAACAAAATATTTTACTTTGTGTGAAGTGTTGAGTATTAGTTAATTTATTTACTTATTTATATATTTAATAATTGTCTATTACCGGTTTCAGCATTTTATGCTTTATCAAAAGGGGGGAATATGTATTGGTGTAAAATGTTGGTGATGTTGAACATGTTAAGGAAATGGTGAAGAAAGAATAATGTTATTTACAAACAAGGTTTTTGAAGTGAAAAGAAAAAAGAAAAAAAAAGGGGGGGGGGGGGGTAATGTGGAGCCTAATAAGGTAATGGGAAATAAAAAATAATATTATTTACAGGCATAGTTCTTGAAGATAAGCAGTTCGAAATGTGTTATTATGGCAAAAGTGCTTAGTTGATCCATGATGGAGGCAAATGGTAGTCTGATTTCTCTTTTTAGAGAGTTAATATGCAGGGGGAGGTAATTCAGGGTGGTCAAGTATATTCATATATATATATATATATATATATATATATATATATATATATATATATATATATATATATATATGTATATATATATATATATGTATATATATATATATATATATATATATATATATATATATATATATATATATACATATATATATATATATATATATATACATATATATATATATATATACATATATATATATATATATATATATATATATATATATATATATATATGAATATACTTGACCACCCTGAATTACCTCTATATATATATATATGTATATATATATATATATATATATATATATATATATATATATATATATATATATATATATATATATATGTATATATATATATATATGTATATATATATATATATATATATATATATATTCATATATATATATATATATATATATATATATATATATATATATATATATATATATATATATATATATAGTAATAATAACACATTTGAAGACTAAAATCCAAAGAGGGCTAGATAAGGATAAATATATATCAGATATATAAGAACCGTAGAGCAAATAACAGATTATAGTTTAAGCAAAGAATCGCTGCTTTCACCCTTAAATTTTAATATTTATATATATATATATATTCATATATATATATTTCTGAGTTCAGGATAATAAAGGCCTGAGTTCATATTCGAAGTTGGAATTATCTGTTTTTTCATCTGATTTTCTATCGAATGGAATTCTTTAGGATCTCTTCTTCTCTAAAAGACATACATCTACCTAAGAATAAGGACTATCTCAAACAACTCATTGAGAAATCTGACTCCTTTATAAGAAGACTTAGATAGCGTGCCTTCCATTTCGATAGAAAATCAGATGAAAAAACATAATTCCAACTTCGATATGATCTTCAAATTCAAGAAAAATCCACCTAACAACAAACTATTAATGGAATTTGAAAATGAAATAATATCAATTATACAAAACATCAAATTCAAGAAAAACCATTTCGCAGGCCAGGAATATCTTAAAGGCCTTAAGAATAATATAGAAAATCTTGAAAAAACTAATATCCTCGTTAAATCCTCGTAAAATATCCTCGTAAAATCTGACAAAACTAACAATCTATACGGAATGCAAAAGGACGAATATAGTAACCTTATATTGAAAGAACTAAGGAAAAACAACAACCAATGAAGACCTCGAAATGCTAAATAGAAAAGATTCTGAAATAATTCATAAATTAGGCATCGAAAATAGGACCGAACATAGAAAACCAAAAATTAACCTGAAAGACCACAAAAGAAATTTTGAAATAGAACTACCAGTTAGACTTATAGCACCATCTAAATCAGACTTAGGCATAGTTAGTAAACATATATTAGATAGAATCATACCGCAACTTAAAGAAATATCTTACTTAAAACTATGGAAAGGTACTAACGAAGTTATAGATTGGTTCAATAACATAAAATTCAAACATAACAAAAAATTCATTCACTTGGATATTGCAAATTACTACTCATCTATCACTCCTAATTTACTTAATAAAGCCCTTATCTATGCATCCAAATATACTGATTTATCTAGTGAAGAAATGCATATTATTTTAACTGCACGAAAAACCTTAATTAAATTTAACAACCATCTCTGGACTAGAGCGGATAGAATAAATAATTTCGACATCACCATAGGGTCATCGGGCTCGGCGCAGATAACGCATCTTGTGGGGCTATTTATTAATAATATACTACATAGAAAACTACCGGAGATGACCGGTGGTTTATATCGTGATGATATGCTGCTGTTAAATGAAAATAATAGTAATTGTGAAATAAATAGAAAAAGAAAATCAAAAATACAATTTTTTAATAGCTACAATCTTAAGTTAGAAATAGAGAATAACTACAAAATTGTTAACTTTTTAGATGTAACATTAAACCTTAATACAGGGCTCTACTATCCATTTCATAAAATTAATGAGAACTTAAACTATATAAGCTTCAACTCTAATCATCCTAGATCTATTAAAAACACTATTGTAAATTCTGTACAACAACGTATTTCTCGAATCTCTGCGAATAAAAACATATTTGACGATACGGCAGAATATAATAATGAAGCTTTAAGTAGAGCAAGCTATATAAATAAAATTAAATACATCGAAAACAATGATAAGATAAATAACCATAATATTAATTATAATTATAATAAGAAACCTAACATAAACTCTAATACTAATAGAAGGAATAGAACTAGAAATATAATTTGGTATGCACCTCCATTCTCACTAAGTATTAAAACACCTTTAGCTAAACTATTTTTTAAAGCTCTAGATAAATGTTTTCCCAAAACCCATAGATACCATTCAATCTTTAACAGACATACAATAAAACTATCTTACTCTACTACTATGAACTTAGCACAAAATATAAATAGAATCAATAATAGAAATCTAAACCATAACCAAAATAGCACTAATACCTCTAGCAATATCCAACTTAATAATACCGTTCCGAATAACATCAACTCTGCTAAATGTAACTGTAGAATTAAATCAAACTGTCCTTTAAAAAATAAATGCTTAGATAAAGATGTCGTCTATAAATGCTCTGTCAAAACTAATGACCATATATTTAACTATATAGGTTCTACTTCTACAGACTTCAAATCTCGTTTCAATAATGACAAATGCTCGTTTAATAATATTGGTAAAAAATCTTCAACTTCTCTATCAAACCTGATATGGAACTTAAAATCTAAAAGTACAGACTATTATTTATCTTGGGATGTAATTTCAAAAGCACCTGCCTATAGAAACACAGCTTTATCTAGATTTTGCAAATTGTGTGTTGATGAAATTTTCTTTATACTCCCCCAGCGTAATTTAAATAAACGGTTGTTTTTTCAATTTTGCATACATTCATTTGCATACTCACACATAACTTTGAATTACCCCAAATAAGTTTCCACTATCTAGCGAATTTCGGACCGTTAAGGTGTGATTTCCATGGGTATGTCATTATTTATAAAAAAAATGTTGTATTTTATCTGATGAAAGCGCACCAAGTTTGGCTTGGTCGCCCTTGAAATATATATAATAAAATAAATATGGTTTTATAAATATAGTTTCCATTTATTATTATCTTGGTATATATGGAGACGCAGGACACGGCAGCGATGATGAGGGACAGAGACCGCTGGAGAGAACTCGTCCATGGATCTCGGGAATTTTACCCGCCTTATAATAGAATAGAATATATAATAATAATACTCTCTGAAAACTAGGAATAGACCATTTACACTGCAATGGGAAGTAGTAGGTAGGGCCTCATCGTATAAACCACAGAATAAATTGTGTAATCTCTGTCTTTTAGAGACCCATACTATAATCTTTTCGAAACTAGACCTCCTTAATAGAAAGTCAGAGACATTTTCCTCGTGCCAACACCGATACCGTCACTCGTTCCATAACTTTAGACCTAGCTGTTAGTATATATCAATGTCAGATTTGAATTCCCCACCACCATTAACACTTCACATCTAGGACTTATCAGCCTCCACAGCTACACACTCTTTGATCAGCTCTTTCCTCCACACAACACTTTGGTATCTCTAACATTATACTCTGCAATAACTGTTAGAATTAAACATAAAGTTGCCACCTTTTGGTATAACTAATATAGCTTAATTCTATTATATACAGTAATGAATATTTAATATGTAAAGACATTTAATGTAATATATAATAATAAACTATATATACATTTATATAATTAAATACTTAAATTAATAACATGTATATAAGGGATCTACCTTTAACACAATGTAATAATAATAAAGTATATATACATTTATAATTAAATATATAATGTAATAGCATTGTATATAAGGGATTAATTTTTAAACAATAATGTATATTATTACACAAATGATATATCTATTTGGACATATAAACAGCTATACAATTTTCCATAACATATATCTTGTCCAGTAATGAATAGATAACAATCTTAAGGGACCTTTAATGTATTAAAATAAAATACACTGTATTTAAAATCAAGTATAAATGTTTAGCATTATGTAATAGAGTTCAAATCCCGCCGAGGTTGACTTTACCTTTCATCCTTACGGGGGTCGATAAAATAAAGTACCAGTAATGCACTGGCTAATTGCTGGCCTTGTGCCTAAAGTAGAAACAATTATGTAATAGAGATTCAATTGTATCACATTATAATGTGTATTAGAGCAAAGATTTTGAATAACTGAATTTAATTAGCTAGTTACCTCCCCTTACGCATTAGCTCCCCTTACTCACTTCCGGAGATTTAACCGTTGGAAAACCTATCTGTTGAACAACTATAGTCCATGAATAAGAATACAATAAGACTAATTTACAATCCATTGCTTTAACTAACATAAACATTCAATATAAACATTAACTAAAATATAATTCAACATATGTAATGGAAGAGACTGCAATAACTTTATTCTCCTCAACACACACAAATTCAAAAACTATCAACATACTACGTCCACCATAGATTTTAATACACTACATGTTTGCTTAAAATACAGTATTTATTTATCTATATATGCATAATAACTTTGCTTATTTCCTTCTCAAATATATGACTAACGCATGTACACTTTCTACACACCTGCATATGTATTGCTAATGTACTCTTTCTTTCTCAAAGCTCCTTTCTCAATGCCTCTTTAATTATTAGACTATTCTCTTGTATTATCTGTTGCATGTATTCCACTCTGCTTTTAATTTGAATTTGAATGTTTGTACAATTCTCGTAAATTATATGTCACATCCATTCCACCCTTTAAATACGAAACTGTTGCTCACAACATCAATATATATGTATCTATATTATTGTTCAGTTGAATAGGAGGTTAATTACATGACCAAAACATTGATAATGCTCCGATGACTACAAATGAGAGTTTGGAAGAAACGATTGTCAGCTATTAAATGATTTGAACACAAATTTGATAATTGTCTAATTTATATATATATATATATATATATATATATATATATATATATATATATATATATATATATATATATATATATATATAAACGGAAAAAATGAAACGAAATTTCATTTCTCACTCTTAGTAGGGCTATTACTTAAATATAAGTATGTATACGTACATACATATATGTATACAGACGTATAGTAGTATGTATATATATACATACATGCACACATATATATATATGTACGTATGGATTCACCGAACATTTATTATAATGCTCGGTGTGTTTGTAAACAAACATCCCGAATTAAGCCGTACAGTGTCTAGCAAACATCGTTGCTCATTTGTTCAACCCTGACAAAGGAACGCTGTACTAGTTTCAAGCTTATTAGCTATCGTCAGCAACGTATACCTTCCTGCCAGATGATTGAACGTCTGAAAGTATATACTTTCCTTATGCATATTAACGGCTGAGCAGCCTAATTTGCATATCGAGTGAGTTAATCGGCCGGGGTACCGAAAACGATAAACGGAAAAAATGAAACGAAATTTCATTTCTCACTCTTAGTACGGCTGTTACTTAAATATAAGTATATATACGTACATACACATATGTATACAGACGTACAGTAGTATGTATATATATATATACATACTACTGTATATATATATATATATATGTGTGTGTGTGTGTATATGTGTAGGTGTGTATATGTATATATTTAAATATGTTCTACAGATGTATTTTTTTGTGGTTTATGCTTTGGATATATTCCAATGAATGAAATTTTTGAATTTTTTGAATTTTTTAAATGCTAACACGTTATAGAAAAAAAAATTAGGTTTTAACAGTCATAACTGTATGACAGGTTGAGTTATGATTTTATAACTTGATATAACATAACATAAAATTCATGCTATAATTACACTAATGGATAATTAAAAATGTTTAACATCTTAACTTTATAACATTTCTTTTAACATCTTAACTTTATAACATTTAACTTTATAACATTTAATCCTTAGAGCTATCTTAATAATTATTATTGATCGTTAGCAATTTCCTTACGCTCTACTGCTATTACATATAAGTGATTATTCTTCGGCAAACTTTCATAAATTCCATGAGCTTAGAAATATTCGAATATTTTAAACTTAAACATTTTTTAAAATAATTAATTAATTAATTAATTAATTAATAATAATAAAATTATATTTGTTTTTTTTAATAATAACATTTTTTAATAATATATATTCTTTAATAATAATATATAGGTCTCAACTTTAATAATATAACATACACATTTAAACATTTAAACTACGGATTGAATTGATAAATTATTAATTAAACATTTAATCAAATTTATTAATTAAACATTAAATAAATTCTTCAACTTAGCTTTATCCATTTTTTATTAGTATCTGTTATTGGTTGTTATTAGTATTCATCCACGCTATATTCTCTCTTCGCATCCTCCCTCAAAATTACGCTATTCTCACTCACTAAAATATACTCAGGTTTCTCTCTTTCTTTCTTTCGTTTTTCCCTATTCCAACGGCTTAATTTAAATATACTGTTTTTTAATAATATATATTCTTTAATAATATAATTTTGAATAATATATATTCTCAAATAATAATAATATAATATAACATCTCACAGTCATCGCACGCCATCTCACAGTCTGTGGCCTACTCCCATGCCACAGAACACCCGCCAATCGCCTTAGAGTCGAACAAAGAACTATCTTCATCTTACAGACCCACACTCCCCCCGGCCTGAACTCCCCACCCTTATTCCTTTAGCCTTCGACCGCCCCCCTCCCCCACACTTATCCCCCACTAACACCACTAACACACCCCTCCTTTTCACCGCCCACCCCACAACTAACAATACTAACACCTCCACCCCACCCCTCATCCGACCACCCTTCCCCAACTAACATACTAACATCCCTCCCTTCTTCTCCTCCTCCCCCTCCTTATCACACGCACACACCCACCGGCACATATATACACGCGCTCACACTAAACACACACCCTACTACCACCACTAACCCTCACCCCCACACCACCATCCCACCACCCCGCAACTAACCTCACTAACACCCCCTGACCCCAAGCACACGAACACACGCACGCACTTACACCACCCACCCCACACGCAACTAACATCACTAACACCCCCCCAACCCCACGCACACGTACCCACACACCCTCGTACACCACCAACTCTACACACCCTACCACCACTAACCCCCACTCACACCCGTATTCAACCCTTCCCCACCTCCCGTATACTAACACCCACTAACACCCCCTTCATAAAACTACACACACACCAGTACACCACACTCCCTCCATAGAACTACACACACCCTTCTCTCCCCGCTCCACCCACACCCTCGCTCCACACTCACTCATCCCACTAACACCTCTACTAATACACACACACACACACCCTCCTCACTCCATCTTTCACACCTACCCATCCTCGCCCCTTTACCATTCCACCGACTGCTGCTATGCCCTCTGACCACCTCCCAGCACAAACAGACACACAGCACTCCCACTGCTTGACCACTTCCTGTTGCACGCGCACCCCACATCTCTCCTCTTCCGACCATCTCTTCATGGAATACTCGTATGTGGAACTTGACCACCACGGAATCCACTAAACATCAGAGGAATTTACCAACTTTTCAACCATCCTCTTACGGAATCACCTATATAACTCACCCACACACACACCCAAACATTTTTTTCTCCACACGCCACCTACACCCACAGCACGCTTAAACCTCACACACGTGCTTTCTACCACATATTTACACCCTCAGCCTCCTGATTCCTCTCCCCCCACCCCTCTATCCACACACGCACAGACACTCCGACCTACAACACCCTCCCCACACACACCTCTTCCTGAACATGCAACCCCGTTCTTCCCCCAACCCTTACTTTCACACACACACACACACACACACACACGTACACCTACACACATACACCACCTTCAGCCCTCCCCGCTCGGGCACCCCGTCTCCCTCTCCCCACTCCACCCGACACCACCCCTACACACCCCACACCCTTCCACCACCTGTTTTACCCCTTTTTAATTTCAGTTTATTTTGATCATGCTTTTATATTTAATTTTATTTCATTCCTTGTATTTTGATCATGCTTTATTTTTATTTTTATTTTTAATTTCATTCGCACCGTTTCCTTTCGCTATATGTCTCTCCACCACTCCCCTACACACCCTTTGAACTCTGTTCCCACACACCTCTAACCTGAGGAAGGGCTTATGCCCGAAACGTCGTTCCCCACCACCACCCCACTTTCCAGAGCGTGAAATTAATAAACATTCGTTGTACTGCCTCTCTGTTTTGTTCCTGTTCAAATTTTTCCATTATATATATATATATATATATATATATATATATATATATATGCACATTGTGACAAGAGGCTTGCTTCCCAACCACTTGTTTCCGGGTTCAGTGCCACTGCCCGGGCTGACCAAAGCCATGTGAGTGGATTTGATAGACCGAAACTAAAATAAGCCCGTCGTATATATGTATATATGTCTCTGTGTGTCTTTGCGTTTGTGTTTGCCCTCCCACCAATGCTTATTGGTTTGTCCCGGAACTTACAAAGCCAATGCCCAAGCATGGGCGTAGTCCAAAGATAGAAGAAAGTAAAGTGTATATATATATATATATATATATATGTGTGTGTGTGTGTGTGTGTATAGAAGAGGGGTCTCAAACTCAAGGACACAAAAGAGCCATTACGTCCTGGAGGAGCGGTGATGATTTTCACCAGTTATAATCATTTCTACAATAAACTCAAGACATGAACTTTGGGGTTTAGGGTCCAGTCGATTACATCGATCTCAGTACACAACTGGTACTTAATTTATCGACCCCAAAAGGATGAAAGGCAAAGTTCAGATCGGCAGAATTTGAAACCACAACGTAAAACCGGAAGAAGTACCGCTAAACATTTCGCTAACGATTCCACCAGCTAGCCGCCTTATTTTCACCAGTGATAATGCAATGTGAAATATTGGTTCTACCACGGGCCATAGAAAAGTAGTTCGCGGGCCGCATGTATGAGCCCCCTGTTGGAGATAGATAGATAGATAGATAGATAGATATGTTTCTTTATTAGCCAGAGTGGCACAAAAGAAGGGGACAAATACAAAGGGGGAAGATTACATACAATAAAAACGTGTAAAATGCTATCACAAATGTAATTTAAAAATTAATCGATTTTCCCCAATAGGGGGAGACATTTCATATGAGTAACACATAACCCTGAAAAAATGTGCAACCCTCATCTCCAGGAGTACGAAGAGTTTGTACCCCTTTCCCCTCTTCCTCTTTTTCCTCAACCTACAGGCTGATATAGAGAGAAGGCTCATTCACTAGGGCCATTCTCGCCACTTTCATCCACCTTTCATAAAACTTGCTGGGGTACAGCACCACTCTCTCCATCCTGATTCTTCTTCCAAAGTGGTATTTGAAAAAAAGAATCTGTTGTTGGCCGGAGAGAAAAGTGTCTGACCTCAGCCCTTTTAACCTCGTCCACGATACAACCTCTTTCGCCATGGCTATCACACAAAGAAAAACCGACTCTCCTTCGTTTTTGAAGGAGGGTGGCGGTTTGATCATGACATTGGACTCGGTGGTCAACCGGATTGGTCCCACCCGCGACAATAGTCGTTCTACATAGACCCACAGGTCGGTAACGCCCGGGCAGTGTATGAATGCGTGGGCGACGGTTTCTTCGTCTCGCACGCATCTCGGACAGATCTTTTTCGAAGGGTCCCTGCCCGGGCGCCCATGTCTGAAGAGCCTGTCTCGAACTGGTAGAGCTCCTCGGTAGCACTGCCAGGCCAGGGACGTTTCGAAGTTGTCCATCGGTCCCGGGCGGAAGGTCCTACCGAACAGACTGGCCAGTTTGTCTTCCTCTACGCCTAGAGTTTCTCCGAGCGCGTGGTCGCACTTGCTGCGGATCAACCCTCGATAGATCGCCGGGTCCGCCTACCAGAGGGCTGTGAGATCCTGAGCACATTCGATGGGCCAGTCGCCCATTTTACTCGGTCTTTTCTTGACCCAGGACTGCAGATCGGTCAGCGAGACGAGTCATGGGAAGGATCGCCTCACGAACGGTGCCCACACCGGTTGTCCGGTGAGGAATACGTAGAGATGCCGCAGCCAGAGTGCGTGTTTGCGCATCGTCAGCCACGGCATCCCCAGTCCTCCGTTGGAAGGATGTTGGCAGCAGATGGATCTTCTTCCAAAGGAATTGGAAGAGCGCGCGCTCCATTTTGGTGAGCTTTTTGGCTGTACAAGGCACGACGGTCAAGCGGTAGTAGATGATGGACGCTATAAAAGTGTTCGCCTCCCCGCTCGACCTTTCAAGGATAGTTTGCACTCGGCCCACTTCTGGTTGAGTGCAAACATCTTGGCCGTCACCTCGTTCCAGTTGTTCTCCACCTGGAGGTCCGGACCAAACCAGACCCCGAGCAGCTTTACCGGTCCTTCCGTCTAGCGTCCGACGACGCCATCGGAAGGCATCGGTTTGCCTCTCCACGATCCGAGTTGCAAACTGATGGACTAGTCCCGGTTCAGCTTCGCTCCTGTGAACCTTTCGTATTCCTTCAGTAAGGTGCCGACTTCCTCGATTTGCGAGGCGCTCGACACCATTACTGTCACGTCGTAACAGTCCCGCTTTCTACAGTCCCGGGATTCTACAGTCCCGCTTTCTACAGTCCCAGGGATGCCCTGCAATAGCTCCAACTTCCGTAGTAGTGGCTCAAGAGTCAGTACGTACAGAAGGGAGGAGAGAGGGCATCCCTGTCGGATGGATCGCGTGATAGGGAACGGCTCCGAGAGGTAGCCGTTCACATTGACCCTTGAACAGCTGTTGCTGTTGTGCATTGCAGCAATCCAGCCCCTGAACAAGGATCCGAAGCCTGCCGCCTCGAGCACCGCATCCAGGTAACGATGGTCAACCCTATCGAAAGCCTTAGACTGATCCAAATTGATCAGGGCCCCACCGAAGCCGGGCTTACACCCTACCCTCTCTATGATGTATCGCAAGAGGTGGAGGTTGTCGTGTATGGACCTGGTCGGGATTGCGCGTGTCTGCGCTTCTCCCACCAGGTTTTCGATGACAAGCACCAGCCTCTTTGCCAACACCTTGGCCAATATCTGTAACTCTGTGTTTAGCAGAGTTATGGGCCGGAAGTTGCCTATGTCATCCCCCTTATTCTCGTCCTTCCTGACTCGTGTGACTATGCCCCTGGTCACAGAACTGGGAATTCACCAGTTCTGCTGCCAGTTGCAGAACAATTCGATGGAGAAAAATTGTTCAAACGAATATTTCGCCCCTGTAGGGGCGAAAATGTGTTGACCCACCGCCTGAAGGTCCAGTCGGGGGGTCAAGTTGCACAATAATATAAAATTTAACTGAAAACTCACGGTTTTTCTTACATAAATTTACCGAAACTTCTCCGCGAAGTTGCACACGTCCGGTAGAGATAGATAGATAGATATATAGATATATTTCTTTATTTACCTCAAGGGCGCACAAGAAAAAGGGACAATACAAAGACATGCCGGGGATTTTACATACAGTTAGTGTAAAAAATATAAAAACAAACAATTACAACAATCGAAATCCCCAATAGGGGGGAAGCGCTACAAATGGCTTGTTTAATACCCCGTCGATAGAACAACCCTCAACTCCAGGAGCATGTTGTGCAAGTGCTCCTTTCTTCCTTTTGATCTCTCCTTCAACCCACAGGCTTATAAATAGAGAAGGCCCAATCACTCGGGCCATTTTCGCTTCATTCACCCACATTTCAGTAAATTTACTGGGGTGCAGTGCCTCTCTCTCCACTCTGATTCTCCATCTAAAGTGATACTTAAAGAAGGGAATCAATTGTTGTCCGGAGAGAAAGGCATCTGTCCTCAGTCCTCTCAATTTCGTCCACCGTATAACTTCTTTCACCATAGCCACTGTACAGAGGAAACCGCCTCTCTTTCGTTTTTAAAAGAGGCTGGCGGTTTGATCCTTACTATGGACTCGGCAATCAACTGGATTTGTCCCATACGCGACAGCAGTTGTTCTGCATAGTTCCACAGGTCGGTTACGCCCGGGCATTGTACAATTGCGTGCAGGACTGTTTCAATGTCCTGCGCGCATCTTGGATACGTCCTCTTGGAAGGATCCCTGTCGGGGCGTCCGTGCCTGTAGATCTTGTCACGAACCGGTAGAGCTCCTCGGTAGCACTGCCAGGCCAGAGACTTCTAGAAGTTGTCCATAGGTCCCGGGCGGAAAGTCCTACCAAACAGACTGGTGAGCTCATCGTCTTCGACGCCCAAAGTCTCTCCGAGCACGTCGTAACCCTTGTAACGTACAAATCCCGCTATAGAATGTCGAAGTAGAGTCTCCACTGATTGCTGCACCCGCTTGTCAGAGGACTGTGGACACCTGAGCGCATTCAATGTGCCAGGCGCCCATCGTTTTCGATCTTTTCTTGACCCAGGACTGCAGCTCCGTCAGCGAGACGAGCTGTGGGAAAGCCTGTCTCACAAACGGTGCCCACACTGGTTGGGGGTCGGGTATGAATACCTGGGATGCTGCAGCCTCAGCGCATGTTTGCGCATCATCAGCCACGGCATTCCCAGCGCTCCGTTGGAAGGGTGCTGACAGCAGACGGATCTCCTCACCAGCGGAGCCTGCTTCTTCCACAGAAACTGGAAGAGCATGCGTTCCATCTTGGCGAGGTGTTCACGAGAACAAGTCCGGCATGCCTATGTAAAACTCATAGGGTAGACCATCTAGATCGGGTGACTTGCGTTTCCCGCAGCGGCCCAGTAGTGGCTCTAGAGTCAATACATACAGAATCAAGGAGAGAGGGCACCCCTGTCGAATGGAACGCGTGATTGTGAACGGCTCCGATAGGTAGCCGTTAACCTTGACTCTCGAGCAGATGCTGGTGTGCATCGCCTCGATCCAGCCTTTGAAAACGGGACTGAAACCGGCCGCCTTGAGAACCGCTTCCAAGTATCGATGGTCAACCCTATCGAATGCCTTAGCCTGATCCAAATGATCAGAGCCCCACCGAAGCCGGGTTTACTACCCATCCTGTCTATGATGTATCGCATGAGGTGAGGTTGTCGAGTATGGACCTGGTCGGGATTGCATACGTTTGCGCTTTCCCTACCAGATTCTCGACGACAAGCGCTAACCTCGTCGCTAGCACCTTGGCCAAAATCTTTAACTCTGTGTTGAGCAGAGTTATGGGCCTGAAGTTGTTAATTTCGTCCCCCTTGTTCTCGTCTTTCCTGATCAGCGTTACTACGCCCTTGCCTGTAGAACTGGGAATTCTCCCGTTCTGCTGCCAATTGCAGTAGGCGGCTTCGAGGACGCCAGAGAACAAGTCCGGCATGCCTATGTAAAACTCATAGGGTAGACCATCTAGACCGGGTGACTTGCGTTTCTCGCAGCGGCCCAGAGCGTCCCGTATCTCAGTGTCCGTGATCGGTCTTTCGCAGAACTCGGCGTCCGTGTTCGAGAGAGGCGGCAGGCCGTCGAGGTATGAACTAAAGTCCATTGCCCCGTTCGGCTCACCGTCGTTCTGCTCAAACAGTCGCGCAAAGTGCTGCTGAAAGGCCGCGCACATTTGCTTGGGGTCAAGTAGCACGCATCCGTTTCAAAGACCGAATCGTGGATTTGTTGCCACTATTCGCCTCCGCTACTCGGGCCCAGCTGACAGCTTTCGCTCCTTCGTCTCCTAGAGCACGTGTTTTGCTTCTGACCACGCAGCCTTCGTGTTTCTTGTCGAAGAACTGGTCTAATGCCGTTCTCGACGCTAACACTCTAGCTGTCTTGCCACTTCTAAGTGCCTCCTCTACTTTGGCTACTAGTTCTCTTTCTATTTTGTTTTCATCTAAGGCTAACTCTCTGCTAAACTCTATCGATTCTACTCTAATTGCTTTCTTGAGAGAGTACCACCATCTATTGTTGACGAAGGCTTCCGTTAACTGTTGCTTGACTAGTCTACTTATCCGTTCACTGTAAGCTTTACGTGCCGGCAACGACACGTTCAGCTTCCAGTATCCGGGTCCTTGTCTATGTGTTCTATCACGGTTGACCAAGTAGACGACTAATTTGTGATCTGAATAGGCAACCGTGTGCATTCGTGGACAGTTTAACATCTCCTTGTCCTCTTTCTCTAATGAAGAACCTATCTAAATACGATCTAGATGTCCCGCTTCGGTTTGCCCACGTCCACTGTGGTGCAGTCGGGAAATCCTGTCGATACCTATCGGCCAATTGGAATTGGCCGATTCAAGTTTTGAGGCTGTTGCACCCCCCTCTACTGGGACATGCTCCCACATAGTCCCATCGTGCATCTAGGATATCATTCCAGTCCCCCACTAAAAGTAAGGAGCGAGACGTTCCCAGAAAAGACTCTAGACGCTTAAAGATGTCTGGCCGTGATTGTGACTGCCCGGTCGGGGCATAAACGGCCACCAGTCTGAAGGCTCCACCTCCAATACTGTTCACGTCTAGGACTACCAGTCTACCCTCCGAGTCCAACTGTACTTGCTGTACTTCGACTTCCATGACAGCCACTCCCCCTCCACCTCCTGGCTGACAGAGAGATGCGTAGATCTCAAAGTCGTCGAAGATGGGGGTTAGTTGCTGCCTGTTGTGGATCCTGGACTCGGTGATGGCTATCACATCCATACCGTGTTACCTACGGTCGTTTAAAAGTTGGCCCTCTTTCCAGAGCATCCCTAGGCCACGCACATTCACGCTTCCAACTCGGAAACTAGCCATGTTGGTGAAGAAAAGTTGGAGAAAAAGGACGAAAAGGTGCACTTACCTTTTAGTTTCCTGGAGATCGGGTTGTTAAATCTCCATTTGGGTGCTGGATGGGGTGTTGGGTGGGGTGGGGAAACATTTTAACAGGACGCGGTTGATGGGTTTCTGGCAGGGGTTGTCCACGTCCTGTAAACATTTATTTTTCAGGTTATAGGTTTTCATAGAAACCCTTATAAGTTTAAGGTGTGGAGACGATTCTACCTTGACGAAAGTTTTGCCCTCCGTCTCCACCTTGAGGTTTTGGGAGATGACCTCCATCAAACTCTTGTTGTTTGTGTTGATGTATGCGTATTGTTGTTTGTGTTTTTGTTGTTTTAGTTTGTTGTTCGTCCGGGAGTTTTTCTTTTTATGGTGGGTGCTTGTGTTTGGGGTGGTGGTGGTGTTGGTTTTGCTGATAGGGCGATGTTTGACTGTGGTGTTGTTTGTGTTGTTGTTTGTGTCTGTGGTTGTGTGTTGGTGTTGGTGATTGGAGTTTTGTAGGTTTTGTGGTGTCTCTTTTTTTGTTTTTTAGATTTCCGCGGCTCTCCCTCTTCTTCACTTAAAGAAGGAGAAGCAGCTTCATCCGTCGATGAATAATCATCGTCAGAAGTGTTGGGTAGGGGTATGTTGTATGGTGGTGGTGTTTCGGTGTGTGTGTTTGTGGTAGTGTTGATGGAGTGGGATGGGGTGGGGATGTATTTTTCAGGGGTGTTGTCTCTGTTTTTTCTGTTGTTGTTGGTTGAGTGGCTGTTTGTTTTGGTGTGTTTGCTCGTTCCGTCTGTTGTTGTTGTTGTTGTTGTTGTGGTGGTGGTGGTGGTGATTGTTTTGGTGTTGGTGTTGGTAAAAGTACTTTTTAAAAAAAAAGATTTGTTTGTAAAGGGCAGGAGGCTTTTAGGTGTGATGTGCTTGCACATCGAAAACAGTGAGGCTTTCTGCCCCCAGTTATGATGTTGATGTATTTCTGGTTGTCGACCAGCACTCTTTCGGGGATTTTGGAAATTCTTTCTGGTGTCATTTGTATCAGAATTTCCAAATTTGTTCCTGCCCACCTTTGTCTGGTCGATTTCCTGACCGAAAGAATTGTATTACTTTCTGGCTCTATAAAACCTGCTAAGATCCACCAAATGTTGATGTTCGGTGGTATATTATTTATTTTAATTTTTTGAGTTCTTTTTCCCATGTAAGTAGGGAAAAAGGTGTGTGCTTTTGTGATGACTGGTGTAACAGAATGCTTTTGTGCGAGGGCCTCGCTTGTAAAAAGTACCGAAACATATAGTCTGGCCCTCTGCATAAAATCAATGTCCGGCAGAGCCTCTTTCAGGGTTGTTTCAATTTCTCCTTGACTGAGGAATACCGGTTTTTTCGTTTAATCTGAAACAGTTCGGACGGTTACTGTCCTTCGAACTGTTTTTCGTTTAATTTGAAAGGGTGAGTTTATATGAAACCCACCCTTTTCTTCAAAGAAATTGAATTGTTTTGCATCGGTCAACATTTGTTTGGAGTTGCTTATGTCGATGTGTTTGTACTCTGTTTTATTTATCACAGTCTGTACGAATGTTGTTTTTTCGATTTTGTTGGTTTTTTCGTTTGTAGTTGTGTCAATTGTTTCAATTTCTGCATTTTCTGTATTTTTTGGTGTCTGTTGTGGGCTGTTATTTTCATCTTTTGTTGTGTAAATATCCATTTCTTTACGAAACGAAGTTTTGTTGTTGTTCGTTTCCATAGATACTTCCATGGAACTAGAGAGAGATATAACGTTTATATCTGTCTCTTTCCCTCTCTTCTCGCAGTCTAGCGTTCGTTGTAAGCAGTCTAGCGTTCGTTGTAAGTCACACATTGTTAAAGTTAGGAACATTTTTTAAAACTTGTAAATTTGTTAAAATTAAATTTCCGCCCCTGTGGGGCGAAAACTGAGATTACCACCCAGCTGACAATTCAGCCTGACGGACTTGGTTGGAATTTTCATCTTGAACTCTGTAAATCGGAAAATTCCTCAACTTCGCGGTGAAATTTATCGTGACGATGCCCTTTTTACTGTCTTAAACTGTAACTTAGTAAACCTTAATATTATCAAGAATAATATACTTGATCTATTTAAGCACCATAACCTAAAAATTGAATTTGAGAACAACGTTAAATTAGCTAACTTCCTGGATATATCCCCTAATCTCGACACCGGCCTATATTACCCATACCATAAGGATAATGAGAATCTAAATTATGTTAATTTTAAATCAAACCACCCTATTAATGTTAAAACTACTATAGTCAGAAATGTTGAAAAAAGAATTTCTAATCTATCTTCTGATAAACTTATCTTTGACGCTAAAGCCAATTATTACAATAATGCGCTATCCAGAGCTGGTTACCCAGACAGAATTAAATACAATAATGAAACCAATCATGGCAGAACCTATAGTAACATAGCTAGTTATAAGCATTCCAATAGCATAAAGAGAAGACCTAGATATAAAAATATTATTTGGTACAACGCTCCTTTTTCTATTTCTATTATTAGTAATATTCCTAAACTATTTTTAGAGCGTTAGCTAATTGCTTCCCTCCTTTACTTATTTATTTATAAGCATACAATTAAATTCTCTTATTCCACCACTTCCAACATCTCTAACATTATCTCAAAACATAATACTAAAATATTAAATAATAAATCACATCCATCCAACCCTGAACGTCATAGTAATAACAACATAAGGCCCGACGTCAATGTAAACTCTAGACAAGACTCCTTAAATACAAATACGACGTCAAACGTAATTTCGTTGAGTGCTCCTAATACTAATCTAAATCAGGAAACATTAGCACCTCTTGTAGGTAATTTCTCCAATACAATTCCTTCTATAAATAACTCTGGGCCACTTGCAAATAACTGTTAATAACATTAATCGTAAATGCAATTGCCTTAATAGAACTAAATGTCCTCTTAATAATCACTGTCTCGATAAAAAAAATATATATATATACATACTAGCTGGCCCGTCCCGCTGGCGCCCGGCTACCAATGGCGGGTTCTACGGCATCCATATATATAGCTGACGTACCTAGCTTCGCTTGGATAAACGGACGATAAGCCGTCCGTGTAGTATAGTATTACTGTTGAAAATATATAGTATAGTATAGTATAGTATTACTGTTGAAAATATATAGTATAGTATAGTATTACTGTTAAAAATATATAGTATAGTATAGTACGACTGTATAGTATAAAAACATATAGTATAGTATAGTATTACTGTTGAAAATATATAGTATAATATTACTGTTGAAAATATATAGTATAGTATAGTATTACTGTTGAAAATATATAGTATAGTATTACTGTTGAAAATATATAGTACAGTATTACTGTTGAAAATATATGGTATAGCAGAGTATTACTTGTGAAAATATATAGTATAGTATTACTGTTGAAAATATACAGTACAGTATTACTGTTGAAAATATGTACACGAATATATAATTATATATATATAATTAATTAAAAGTTGGTTATAAGAGAAGTCAATACAGACAGGCAGCCAAACAGACAGATATTATAAGGGCGCGACGTTATAGTTATGTATCTATCTAAAAAGACAGAGTAAGAAAGAGAGAGGAATGTCGTATTATATATATTATCTATATATCTAAAACGGAGAATGTCTGTCTGTCATCTGTCTGTCCGATCACTAAAACTCGAGAACCACCCAACCGATTGTTTTCAAACGTTACACATGTAATACTTATGGTCCTGTGAGTGTTTCGAGCAAACACAATTTCAAATTTTCAATGCCCTAGGGACCGCATTAGGCGATTTAGCGATCTCTCTCTCTTAGTCTTTCTCTTTTTAGATAGATACATAGATATAACGTTGCGCCTTTATAATATCTGTCTGTATACCTGGCTCTCTGCATTACAACACTATTACGTAGCTGTGTGTGTATATATGTATGTATATATATATATATATATATATATATATATATACAATATTAAATAAATGGAAAACTATATTTATAAAACCATATTTATTTCATTATATATATTTCGGGGATATCATATTAACAATATGCTATGCCTTCATCAGACAAAATACAATATAAACAGTTTTATAGATAAATATATTCGACATACCGTAATAAACATCAACATCATTTGAAGAGGTTCACTCTAGCAGTCACTGCTAGAGTGAACCTCTTCAAATGATGTTGATGTTTATTACGGTATGTCGAATATATTTATCTATAAAACTGTTTATATTGTATTTTGTCTGATGAAGGCATAGCATATTGTTAATATGATATCCCCGAAATATATATAATGAAATAAATATGGTTTTATAAATATAGTTTTCCATTTATTTAATATTGTAAATATACTCCAAGTATTTGTCGAGTGCTTTTATATCAGTTATAAATATTTACTAGTTGTAACCCAACAATTTTAAATATAACTTTACATATATATATATATATATATATATATATATATATATATATATATATATATATATATATATATATATATATATATATATATATATATTTATATATATATAATGTGTAACGTTTTTCGAAACATTTACTTCTGCGTTCACAGATTGATTTTTTTAAATTTAGTTTCAGAAATCCCGTTAAGGGTGAAAGCAGCGATTCTTTGCTTAAACTTTAATCTGCTATTTTAATATATATATATATATAATTATATATTCGTGTACAGATATTTTTGCATACACAATAACAAAATATAAACACAAGTATTTATTTCGCGATAAAGTATTGATTTTCTTTGCACGGAAAAAACCCTGGTAATCTACGACTCATTTTTTTTATAAGCACAAAATGTAGACACCATCCCGAGGTCGAGGTATTCCGTACTTCTCTGATATTTACTTCTGCGTTCACAGATTGATTTTTTTAGTTTCAGAAGATCCCGTTATAGGTGAAAGAAGCGATTCTTTGCTTAAACTTTAATCTGTTATTTTAATATATATATGTATATAATTATAAATTCGTGTACATATATTTTTGCATACACATTAGCAAAATACAAACAAACGTATTTATTTCACGAGGCTCGATAAGGATAAATATATATCAAATATATAATAACCCTAGAGCAAATCCTGAGCAACGCCGGGTCATTCTGCAAGTACATAATAAAATACCAGTAATGGACTGGATAATTGGTGGCTTTGTGCCAAAAGTAGAAACAATTATACTTCTTTTTTATACAACTTTAAATAACATATTTATGTATATATATGTATAAAGGAATGGTGTAATAAAATGTACAAATTAAACTGTCTCTTATTTATGATACTAACACTATATATATATGTATATATATATATATATACATATATATATATATATATACATATATATATATATATATATATATATATATATACAGTGCCCCGCAAAAGTTTACAACACATTAGGAAAAATGCAGTTTTAGGTATTTTTAATAAAGTTAGGGTAATGAAAATGTAACTACTGATAGAACATATAATGAGGCATTTAATGATACAATCATATTTAAAAAAAAATAACAAGGAAATAACACATGAAGAAAAATTAATATTTTTATAACGCAAAAGTTTACAACACATTTTATATTTATCGCTTTTTTTCAAGAAAATTCTTAAATTTTCAGATTTAAAATTCAGTAGAATGTTCTAGATTAGGTTTAAGGTAACTTCTAAGGACTATTAAAAACATTACATCATTATTTGTCTGACAACCATCCTGTAAACATTGACAACCGTCCTGTAAACATGGACAATATGGGGAAAAATAAACTGATTGATCAAGACCTCTGTAAACGCATTGTAGACCTTCATACAAATGGTGTTGGTTATAGAAAGATATCTTGTCAGTTAAATGTGCCATTGAGTTCAGTTGGTACAATAATTCGTCACTGGAAATCTCATCATTCCATCTGTCCTCTAATTAGTTCTGGTCGTCCTAGAAAGATAACGGAACGTGCAGCTCGGTTATTGACGAGAAAGGTTGGCAACGAACCTCGGTGTACTCTTAAAAATCTTCAGGATGACCTAGAAGAAAGTGGAGTAAAAGTGAGCACAGATACAATTAGTCGTTCACTACATCGATATGATATCTTCTCGAGGTCTCCAAGGAAAACATCACTTCTTACGAGGAAACACGTTCTTCGTCGATTAAACTTTGCAAATGAGCATCTCATCAAACCTGCGTCATTTTGGGAAGATGTACTTTAGTCGGACGAAACAAAAATTGAACATTTTGGTCGAAATGCTGTGGCAAAAGTCTGGAGAAAGAAAGGTACTGAATATTCGCTGAAGAATACTATTCCAACTGTAAAATTTGGAGGTGGATCAATCATGGTCTGGGGTTGCTTTAGTGCCACAGGAGTAGGAAATATTGAAATAATAGAAGGAAGAATGGGTGGCACTTATTATAGAGGTATTTTCCAAAGGAATTTACATCAAAGTGCACATTCTCTCAGCTTAAAGCCAGGTTGGTTTTTTCAACAAGATAACAATCCAAAGCATACTGCAAAGCTAACACAATCTTGATTAAGTACGAATGGAATAAATGTTCTAAAATGGCCAAGTCAATCTCCAGATCTTAACCCGATCGAAAATTTGTGGAGAGAATTCAAAAAAGGAAACCCCAAAATATCCTTGAACTAAAGAAAATTTGTTGAGAAGAATGGATAAATATTAGCCAAGAAACATGCAAGAAGTTTGTAGGAGGCTACTCCAAACGCCTACAGGCTGTAATTAGCAACAAAGGTTACGCTACGAAATATTAAGAGATGATTTAATAAATGTGTTGTAAACTTTTGCGTTATAAAAATATTGATTTTTCTTCATGAGTTATTTCCTTGTTATTTTTTTAAAACTATGATTGTATCATTAAATGCCTCATTATATGTTCTATCGCACTGGCCTTGTGCCAAAAGTAGAAACAATTATATGTTCTATCGGTAGTTAAATTTTCATTACCCTAACTTTATTAAAAATACCTAAAACCACATTTTTCCTAATGTGTTGTAAACTTTTGCGGGGCACTGTATATATATATATATATATATATATATATATATATATATATATATATATATATATATATATATATATATATACATATATATAATAATAAAGATACTATTTATAGTTATGCATATACTATAAACAACTATAAACAGGAAAGGTCAGTAATTTATTACTACCTTATTACACGTAAGAGAAATATTATATTACCAGTAAGAGAATTTATATATATATATATATATATATATATATATATATATATATATATATATATATATATATATATATAAGGGAAAACAAAATATCGTTATAGGTAATCCAGTTAGAGGTTGTGAATACTTCTTATTATGGATAGTTTTGGTATACGGCGTTGTTTGACTCAACAAGAAGTTTACGTAGATGGCGAGTTTATGATTTAACTTGTATTCCTATGTAAGTTTATCTTGGAGTAATAAAATTGAAAAAATGGTCAACAGTACAAAAGGGGGAATTTATTTACAGTCTAACAATTGTTTCTCTGATTAGGTTGTCTAAAAATTGCTGAACACTAGAAGCAGGGCCACTCAATTTTAAATACGATGCTAGCTCAATCAGATCATCAGAGACTATTACAGAAAATATATAACCGTCAACTCTACAAATTCAAATTACAGCATCAATAATAATATTAGTAATAAAGATATTACTTTATTACTAATATTATTATTGGCATGCCATTCTGAGTTCAAATCCCGCCGAGGTTAACTTTGCTTTCATCCTTACGGGGTCGATAAAATAAAGTACCAGTAATGCACCGGATAATTGTGGCCATGTGCCAAAAGTAGAAACAATTATTATTGGCAGTATCGGTAGAGGGTCGGACGCCATGCTTCACAGCAAAGAGTTACGGCCCTTTATGGTCTGAGTTCAAATCCCGCCGAGGTTAACTTTGCCTTTCATCCTTACGGGGTCGATAAAATAAAGTACCAGTAATACACTGGGATAATTGCTGGCCTTGTGCCAAAAGTAGAAACAATTATTATTGATGGTGTAATTTGAATTTATAGATTTGCCGGTTATATATTTTCTGTAATAGTCTCTGATGATTGCATTTAAAATTGAGTGACACTGCTTCTAGTGTTCAGCAATTTTAGACAACTTAATCAGAGAAACAATTGTTAGACTGTAAATAAATTCCCTTTTTTTAACTGTTGACCATGTTATTCTTCACTTTTTCAATTTTATATATATATATATATATATATATATATATATATATATATATATATGATATTAAATAAATGGAAACTATATTTATAAAACCATATTTATTTCGTTATATATATTTCAGGGATATCATATTAACAATATGTTATGCCATCTTCAGACAAAATACAATATAAACAGTCTTATAAATAAATAGATACGACATACCTTTCAATCACCTTGCATTTGTGAGGTTGATTTGCCTATTGTTAATATGATATCCCTGAAATATATATAACGAAATAAATATGGTTTTATAAATATAGTTTCCATTTATTTAATATCATAAATATACTCCAAATACTTGTTGAGTGCTTTTATATCAGTTATAAATATTTACTCGTTGTTAACCCAACAATTTAAATATAACTTTCCATATATATATATATATATATTTACATATATACACACACAGATATCGAAGTCAATATACAGAATGGTTTTCATAATGCAGACAGCCAGACATACAGAGACATATTATAAGGGTGCGACGTTATAAATATGTATCTATCTAAAAAGACAGACTAAGAAAGAGAGAGGAATGTCGTATAACCGGAAGTGTTGACATTTGAAAATTTAAAAGAAGTGAATATTTAAATAAACAATAAAATATCTTTAATCTTTTAACGAAATTTAGAAGACAAAAATACCCTCACTTTCTTGGAAAAAGTTACATCTATGGTGCAAATTTGGTGCTGTTTGGTCCAGCCGTTCTGCCAAAAGTTTGTTACATACATACGGCCGTCAGCTTTATATATATATATATATATATATATATATATATATATATATATACGTACACACACATATGCACTCACATACACATACACAGACACACACATGCCCCTATGAGTAAACACTTTCCGGTTCTTTTTCATCGGCACATTTTGAATAAGTTAGTCGTCATACGATCAACGAAACGTTCGTACCTGGTATGGCGCCGTTGTAGTACAGTCGCAAATGTTTATACTCAAACTCGCCCTACGGACTTTACTCTACACCTTGAATTTTTTAAACCTATTACTGTACTATATATATATGAAATATGAATACACACACACACATATATATATATATATAGAATCTCCGGTCTCTCGACCAGTGAGAATATCTTTGGCGCCTCTGCCTCTTGCTACAACGACGCCTTCACCCGCAGTGGATTTAAAGAAAAGATTACTTATCTAGAAACCACCCAAGAATACCTACGAGAAATAGGTATAGGCAGATTAGTTGGTACAACTACCCCTTTAATGGAGAGGTTTCTGCACCTATAGCTAGGACTTTCTTCAAATTGCTGAGTGTAGACTTCCCCACACAACATAGGTACTACACTATCTTTAATAAGAATACAATAGGACTCTCCTACTCCATTACACCTAACCTAGCTAGGAATATAGCCAATCTCAGCACTACAAAATTAAATAAGCGTACTACCTCCGAAACACATCTCCGGACAGGAGCTTTGTGCAAAATGCGGAAGCCAGCCCACATGAAAACAAATGCCTGACAAATGACATCGTATATAAATGTGATGTCATCTCAGGCACTGGTGACAACAACAAGGAGACTTGTATCGGCATGACTTCCAACAATTTTACCCCGGTGGTATGCCCATACCCACTCTTTCAGAAGACCGGACAAATCCTATCAGGCAACACTCGCCTCCTATGTCTGGGACCTCAAGAGGAACTCCACGCCTTTCACGCTCAAATGGAAAATACTCCAAAAAGCGCGCTCACACAAGGGAGGACACAAGTGCTGTGACCTTTGTATTTCAGAGAGTTACGAAATACTATTTGCGAAGGGCCCGATACTGACCACACTCTCTGAACACTGCCCGAATTGCATGCACAGAAGCTTTGCACCTTTCAAATATCTTAAGCCAGTGTTGATGCAGATGGGTAAACAAATTATTTTTAAAAGGCCCCACTCGACAAAGTGTCCCCTCCGCCTCCATCCCACCCTACCCCTGCCCCCATCTCGACCCACCTTGCGGCACTGTGGTTGTGTGGGTGCTTCCTGCCTGTCTGCTTTTTCCACATGTATAACGTGCTTCAGTGTATGTATGTGTGTGTGTGTGTGTGTGTGTATATATATGTGTGTGTGTGTGTGTGAATATATATGTATATATGGGTGTGTGTATATGTGTATATGTGTATATGTATGTGTATATGTATGTGTATGTATGTGTGTGTGTGTGTATATATATATATATATATATATATATATATATATATATATATATATATATGGATTTCCGCATGGATTATCCATTTATTTTGAGACTTGAAACCACGCGGTAAGGGTAATTACAGCAGGTACAGTGAACTTTTAACATTTATTTTAAAACCTTTTCTTATTTGCTAAACCTTGATTATATAAGTTCTGGCTCGTTAATTTATTAACCTGCCATAGAACCACATTGGCATACGGTTGGATAATACATGTGTCCCTATATGTATTTTGCATGTAGGGAGACATACTTTATTATTATTATTAATCTCCCCTGGTCGAGATAACATTTTGGTTGTTTTAACTGCTGCTATTTCTAGTGGCAGTACATTGACCTTTCCGCCCCTGCCTTCTATCTTTACACACGGCACTAGACAAAATTGTTTCTTCATCATACACTCTCATCCGGGAACACTTCTGTATGGCGCCAGTTCGTGATTTGAACTCGGGAACTTGATATTCTCCGAGTGAGAAGAACCCTCTGACGAATGTCTTCTTCTCAATGATTTCCGCATGGATTATCCATTTATTTTGAGACTTGAAACAGTGAACTTTTTAAAATTTATTTTAAAACTTTTTCTTATTTGCTAAACCTTGATTATATATATATATATAGTAATAATACTAAATTTGAAGACTAAAATCCAAAGAGGGCTCGATATAAATATATATCAGATATATAAGAACCGTAGAGCAAATATTTATTAAAATAACAGATTAAAGTTTAAGCAAAGAATCGCTGCTTTCACCCTTAACGGGATCTTCTGAAACTAAAAATGTCAATCTGTGAACGCAGAAGTAAATATAAAAAAAAAACGTTGCAACTGAACGAAGACAGGAAGACGATACTTTGGTTCCTGGAAACGTTCCCTGGCAAAGAACGGAAAAAACGAATATAATACGTCATTATTTGGTGCGGTGTAAACAATTACACGCAAAGACAAAACCACGTTTATGGTATAAATGAAGTCGTAGACTAATATTCTATTAGGTGGTTCCTGGCGACGTTCTCTTGCAAAGAACGGAAAAAACGAAGATAATACGTCATTATGTGGATCAATGAGAACAATTACACGCAAAGACAAAAACACGTAAATGGTATAACAGAAGTCATAGACTAAAATTCTATTAGGAAACCGAATGATTCTCGGCTTCAGAGTTAAGAATAAAGTAAATAAAATACAGAGGTAATTGAAATTAAATATATATATATACGCGCATCCATATACGTACATACACGAAAACACTTGCCATGGGTATGCGAAAAAACACGCACGCACATACAGAAACCACGCAACGCCTGTACCCGCACACATACGAACGTATACACCAAATACACATACAAATATATGTAAAAATATATATAAAAACGTATATACATATACATGTGTGTGTGTGTGCGTGTGTGTGTGTGTGTGTGTCCGTGTATACATAATTAAATAAACGTATATAAATATACACACATAAATACGTATATAACGCGTGTACACACACCTACATATAAATACACATATGTTCGCGGACGTACGTCAACCAAGACACAAAGTACACATATACACACACCCTACATACGTACGAACCCGCATACTCACACAGACGCAAAACTCACGTACACACATAACCATATGCACATGTACCAGTATATATAATATAATATATACGCCTATAACATATACAAGCAAATATACGTACGAGAAAGTATACGTACCTTCACAAAACATACAGGTAATATATATATTTACCTATACGAATAAGTAATGGTATTAACATAACATATACTTAGCTACCACATCAAGACGTAAAATATCCGCGTATAGTTCGTACTATCTGTTAGGGTATAATGTGGGGCTGTAATGCAGGAAAGTATTGTGCAATTTATGTTTACAAGCCGAAATATTTACTTCTGCGTTCACAGATTGACTATTTTAGTTTCAGAAGATCCCGTTAAGGGTGAAAGCAGCGATTCTTTGCTTAAACTTTAATCTGTTATTTTAATAAATATATATATATATATATATATGTGTATGTGTATATATGTGTATATATATCTGTGTATAGATATATATGTATGTGTGTGTGTATATATGTGTATGTATGTGTATATGTATGTATCTGTCTATACATGTGTATGTATATATATATGTGTATATGTATGTATATATGTATGTATATATATATATGTGTGTATGTGTATGTGTGTATATGTATGTATATTAAAAAAAAAACAAAAAAAAACAAACAAACAAACAAAAAAAAATCAAAATAACAAAACACACACACAACACAACAACAACATCAACTGCAACCACCACCACCACCGCCGCCATCACCATCACCAGCGACCGGGCCTTAAGAAAACAACTTTAATAATAATAATTTTTCTGCTTTTGGCACGGATCCAGCGACTGGCCCAGCGCATTACTGGTACTCTCTTTTGTTGACTCCGTGGGGATGAAAGGCAAGGTTGACCTCGGCTGGATTTGAGCTCAGAGCGTGGAGAGCCATAGCTCTATGCTGTAAAGCAATTATAATAATACTGGACTGTAATACGAACGGCTTCAACAGTTGACATAATCTTGTAATCTTGTATCAGTAATGACGGTAATATATATATATATATATATATATATATATATATATATATATATATATATGTGTGTGTGTATGTAAGTGAGTAGCATGTGTGTGTTTGTTTGTATGTATGAGTGTTGCTGTGTGCGCGCGTATGTATGTGTGTGTGTGCGCGTGTGTGTATGTCGTACGTATAAGTGCCAATAAGTGAGTTTTTTTTTTTTTTGCGCGCGGGGACATAGAAATAATCGGGCTGGATGCCCGATCGCGCAGTTAAACCACTGGGAGTGAAGAACCCCTAGCCCTTGTCAGGGTATTCTTCTAGGAGAAGGATCTCAGGAAACTGGGTTAACTCCGACATAAAACCTGCGGCTCAGTAGTTACCGATGATGTTGATCTTTTCTTCTTTTCGGTTTATAGCTACTGTCGCTCAGAGAGTGGGATTGGCTCAGTGCACAGTCTTTCCTCACTTTAAAAATATTCATCACGCACAGGCATTGCATGATTGCATTAATTAATAATTATTAACAGTGTATTATTGTTCTTTGAGTCTCAGTCATTGATGTTATTTAACTGGAAAGTTTGTTGAAATGTATATCAAGCTGCTACCTGCAGCCTCAGATATTCAGGACGTATCGGAGGCTTCTTGCTGTTCCCAGCAAGTATGCCTTTTGAAGTGTTCCAAAAAGCGGGGCTGGACTAATCTTCTTTAACCATCCCTGGAAACTCCTTGAGATAGTACATAGTGCGCCTATGACAATCGGGACCACATTGACTTCATGGCAGTTCCAAATCCTTTTTACCTCCCTCTTTAAGTCCTGGTATCGGTTAATTTTCTCCCTCTCCTTCTCTTGCACTCTTTTTACCTTGTCCAAAACCACCAGGTCAGGTCTATTGTGTTCCAGTTTCTTGTCCGTCCGTATCCTAAAATCCCACAGCACCTTCACCTGATCGTTTTCTATCACCGACTCTGGCTTATGCTCATACCACTTCCTAGAATGTGGTAAATTGTTTACTTTGCATAGGTGCCAGTGGATCACCCTGCCCATCACATCATGTCTCCAGCCTTTATATTGAGTTTGGGCTAGGTGTTTACACTCGGATACAATGTGAGCCACAGTCTCCTCTCTCTCTCCACAGATCCTGCACAGTGGGCTAGCCTCCTCCTTGTAAATATGGTGTTTCAGCCACTTTGTTTTGAGGGCCTGCTCTTGCGCAGCCATTAGCATTCCTTCTATAGTCATTTTAAGGTCTCCTCTTTTCAACCAGTTCCATGTCTGTGGATCTCTAAATTCAGTTTTCTGAAAGAAGGTACTATAAAGGGATTTTTCATGAAGGTTGCTCTTTCTCCTTGTTGTTATTTCCTCCTTGGACATCCCCTGGTCTATTGTCCTCTCCTTCAGTACAATTCTGAGCATTGGCTCCTTAATATCAGTCACGTATTTGTGTAGGTTGTTTTTCTCCATCTGAACACAGTCCTCTATGCTGATAAGACCTCTTCCACCTTCAGATCTCCTTAAGTAGAGTCTATCGACATCACTCCTCTTGTGGAACATGTTGTAGATAGTCAATAGCTTCCTAGTCCTCCTATCCATTTCTTTTTGTTCAGCAACATTCCATCTCAGAATTCCCGCACTGTACCTAATAATCGACACAGCTCGGGAGTTTACTGCACTTATGGCATTCCTACTGTTCAGATGTAATTTTAATACGCTCCTTACTCTCCAAATGTATTCAGATCTTATCAATTCCTTCATTTTTTTTTGTTCTTGATGTCATCAGCCTCCAGAACACCCAAATACTTGTATCCTTCTTCAGTGTCAATTTCCTTTATCATCTCACCTGTTGATACCTGGATTCCGTTGCTTCTGCTCAATTTACGCCTCTTCATCACAAGGACTCCACACTTACTAATACCAAATTGCATACACATATCATTGCTGAAAATACGGACAGTGTCAACAAGCACATCCAACTCCTTCTCACTCTTCCCGAAGAGCTTAAGATCGTCCATGAAGAGGAGGTGATTGATGGTAAGCTCTCCCTTTCCCAACTTGTATCCTGCTCTCACTTTTCGCAGTATAATGGTCAGGGGCATCAGGGCAAGGACAAACAACAGAGGGGACAGACTATCTCTCTGGAAGATACCTCTCTTTATCTTCACGCCTCCCAAGGATTCTCCAGCTAAAAAACATAGACACTAAAAATAGACTGGAAATAAAGTACAAAACTAGGAGGAAAAAGCTAAATATTATCATAGAGGAACTGAAGCAACGCATTGTAGCAAAGAGTGCAAAAATTAGGCGATACGAGAAAAGTGTATTATTATTATTATTATTATTATTGTTGAATTGGCAGTATCGGTGGAGGGTTGGATTATGCTTTCCAGCATAGTTACGTCCCTTTACGATCTGAGTTCAATTCCCGCCGAGGTTAACTTTGCCTTTTATCCTTACGGGGTCGATAAAATAAAGTACCAGTAATGTACTGAGATAATTGCTGGCCTTGTGCCAAAAAGTAGAAACAATTATTATTATTATTATTGTTACTATTACTATAACTTTTTTTTTTTTTTTTTTTTTTCCAAATTCATTGACGTTCCAGAACAATATAAACGAGATAATTGGCAATTTAGGTTCTGGAACAAAAACGATAATTGGCAATAAGGGCAGGGGGCCCCAGGTTATCACAGCCTGGGCCCACTCGTCATCGTGCCATTGTAATAGAGCCAAACAAGGCATTTTGTCTTGGCTGCTGGAACGTACGGACGCTGCTTGACAGGGATTCCTTGGGGCGTCCTGAACGAAGGACCGCTCTTATTGCAAAGGAGCTTCAACGTTACGATCTTGACATCGTGGCTTTATCTGAGACGAGGTTAGCTGGAGATAGTCATCTTACAGAATTGAATTTTGTGGAGAATATACATTCTTCTAGAAAGGAAGAGATGAAGGAACCAGAAGAGAGGCTTGGGTAAGATTTGCTGTTAAGACTGTTCTTGTGAATAAATTAGAATTCCCAGTAGGGATTAATGAGCGTCTTATGTCCATGAGAATTCCGCTGGACAAAGGAAGATATGCGACCCTGGTGAGTGTGTATGCTCCAACTATGAATTCTGTCGATGAAGAAAAAGTGTCCTTTTACCATGCCTTGAAAGGTGTTTTAAGAAATATCCCTCAGGCAGAATAAGTCATCGTGCTTGGTGACTTTAATGCTAGAGTGGGTAGGGATTGTAATCGGAAGGCATGGGCTGGGAAAGTGTAACAACAATGGTATGCTCCTGCTGCAGATGTGTGAGGAGCTGGATCTGTGTGTTACCAACACCATGTTCCAACAAAAGAACAAATCCAACAAAAGAACAAATTCAAAAGAACAAATCCTGCATCTAAGGAATGGCATCTTTTGGACTACGACTTAGTCAGGATGCGTGACAGACAGGATGTGCAGTGTGTTCGTGCTCTTCGTGGAGCTGAGTGCTGGACGGACCACCGCCTGGTACGCGCAAAAGTGAAACTAATCACTAAACGTAAAATCCGTGCTCCTGGTGTTGCCCTGCCCAAAACATTGAATGCTGCTCGTCTTAAGGATAAAAATGTGAAGAGGACATTGGAAGAAGGGATGCAGGTTGCAGATCTTGGTGAGGATTGGCCAACCCTTAAAAAGTCGGTTTATGATGTAGGCAGGCATGTTCTGGGATTGGTGCAGAGAAAACATCAGGACTGGTTTAATGAGAATGATGTACATATAGAA
>OZ024740.1:247845421-247857921 GCA_964016885.1 Eledone cirrhosa | reverse complement strand
ATATATATATATATATATATATATATATATATATATATAAGTATATATATATATATATATATATATATATATATATATATATATATATATATATATATATATATATATATATAGTATATTTGGCAATATACCGTATGTTTAATTAAAAACATTTTGAAGACCTTGCGCTATCATTTTAAAGTAGTGACTATGTCACTTACTTCTTTTTTCGGCAAAGGAAGAGAAGCTGACAGATTCTGTTTCACACTGTTGGGGTTCCTCAGAGCAACGTACTCCCCGACATCTGCCGAAAATTATAGAGGCTGGATTCTTATAGAATTCCAGTAATAACACCGTGTAACAAATTTTTTTTTCTTTGTTCCCGGCTTGTAATCACTTCTTTTCTGTTGCTTAGGTCTCAAATAAATAAAAAAAAGTGCTATTAAACATTTAAAAGTTTGCGTTTGTAAACATTCTAAGCTATTCACTAGAATTATTTGTATGCTGGATTTTACGTTGTATGTAAGTTTAATTTGCTTATGTTAAATGATTTTTTTATATATGTTTATATATGTTTATATATGTTAAATTAATATTATAAAATAAAGAGTAATACCTAAAGAAAATTATAAAAGTGCTATAAAGTATAACATTGTTAAAAAGTGGATTAAAGAGATTTATTGATACTGGATTTTCGCACCCTGAATAAAGGGTAAGTTGTGTTTTAAGCATTCGTCTCCAGGATGAAGCAGTGGAACTTGGTCAAGGAGGAAGTGCAGGTGACAAGTCAGAGAAGTCGACACGAACCTTTCTCAGGCTTTTACACTCTTAGGGATGGCCTCTGTTTCTGCCATGACGTGCCTGAACTGTTTGACGTTATTGGGGTGCCGTTAGACAGCTCCACCACAAGTTTGAAGGCTGTCCTCCTTCACAATGGAAACAAGTTCCCGACACTGCCCCTAGCTCATTCAGTCTGCCTGAAAGAAGATTACTACAGTGTGAAAATCTTCTTGAAAGCTCTGCAAAACAACCAGTACAATTGGGAAATCATTGGAGACTTGAAGATGGTGGCTTTCCTGCTTGGATTCCAAGGAGGCTTTATCAAATTCCAATGCTTCCTCTGCCTTTGGGACAGCAGAGCCACCTCTGACCACTACAAAAGAAAGAACTGGGAGCAGCGAACAGAATTTGTAGTTGGAACCCGGAACGTCATGTGGGAGCCACTGGTTGATCCCAGGATTGTGCTCATGCCGCCACTGCACATTAAGTTGGGGTTGATGAAGCAGTTTGTGAAGGCTCTCAACCAAGAATCAGCCGCTTTTAAGTACCTTCTTGAGTTCTTCCCCAAGTTATCTGAGGCCAAAATCAAAGGTGGAATTTTTGTTGGACCTCAGATAAAGAAGGTCTTTGAGTCTACCGAGTTCTCCAATAAGCTTAATAGGATTGAGAGAACATCATGGAACTGTTTCAAGGCAGTTGTTAAGGGCTTCCTGGGCAACTACAGACCTGAAATCTACCAGCAACTGGTGCAGGATCTGATAAAGGCTTTTGGCGCCATGGGATGCAGGATGTCGCTTAAACTCCATATGCTGGACGCTCACCTGGAAAAATTCAAGGACAATATGGGCGCCTACTCAGAAGAACAAGGTGAACGATTCCACCAAGATGTGAAAGAGATAGAGCGGAGGTACCAGGGCCACTACAATAAAAGAATGATGGGGGACTATATCTGGGGACTAGTGCCGGAATGCGACCAGGACTACAACCGCAAATCCAGGAAATCCAGTCATTTCTGACGTGTATAAGTTGCTTTATAAGTGTTATTTGTTTTTACTTGTTTGCTTTTGATAAGCTTGTGTAATAAAATAAATATATACTCTACTCTGTTGATTTAGTTATATGAACTGATAAATTAAAAAAAAATGTGTAAAAATATGAAAATTTTATAAAAATATGAAAATTTCATAAAAATATGAAAATTTGAAAAATATGAAAATTTCGAAATATAAAACTCCTGACCACAAACCCAAACTTTTGATTAAATAATAGTGTTTTTTTAATTATAATAATGGGATATAACAATCCAGGAAATGATACTTAGAACCGGGGAACAAAAAATATGTTACACGGTGTAATCAGGAACTGATTATACAGAGCGATTGCCGGTCCAGCAAAAATTAAAAATTAGGATTCGTGCTCTGAAATAGCGATGTATACATGAATGTATGTATAGTATATTTGGTATGTATAGTAATATTTGCTCTGAGGAACACCAACAGTGTGAAACAGGATCTGTCACCTTCTCTCCCTTCCTTTGCCGAAAAAAGAAGTGACATAGTCACTACTTTAAAATAATAGCGCAGGGTCTTCAAAATGTTTTTAATTAAACATACGGTATATTGCCAAATATAGTATACATACATTCATGTATACATTACTACTTCAGAGCACCAATCCTAATTTTTATATATATATATATATATGTATATATATATATATATATGTATATATATATATATATATATATATATATATATATATATATATATATATATATATATATATATTTATGTATAGGTGTGTGTGTATTTCCCCCCCTCTCTGTATATATATAACAATGTGGAAGCGAAGAGGCAGTACAACATGTTAATATTAGTTTCACGCTTGAAAGTGGGGGAAGGTGCGGCAATTTGATCTGACACATTTGTTCGTTTAATAAAAACAAAATAGAATAAATGTGTCAGATCATTTTCAGATCATTTTGCCGCACCCTGTACACACAACACCCACATACATACACACACTCACACACACATTCTTTTGCTCTATTTCAAACATCATTTACCAAAGATATGCGCAATATCTGTGGCTGCCAAAGATCCTTGTTATTGTTAATTATCTAGGAATGTTATCTATTTTCCTATAAGCTCAGCCGTTCAGTTTAATTATTACATTGTAATGAAAGGTAAACAATTAGCTCTGTCTCTCTCTCTCTCAAGTTGCATACTTATGAACATTTGTTGGATTTGTTTCAAAGCTGTGGTATGGAATGGTCCGCCAGCTTTGAAAATGAGTGTTCCAGTTGTTCTGTCAATGGAATAGCCAGCTCAGAAAATTAGAGTGCATGTGTTTGAATATTCCACAGAGACATGTACCCTTAACATAATTGTTAGTTGAGATTCAGCTTGGCTGCGTGTAACAAGGCCGGGCTTCCATACAAGCTTTCAGCAACCAAATTTCATTAACAAGGCCTTGGTCAAGTCAAGCTATGGTAAGTGATACTTACACAAGATGTCTTACAGTAGAGTAGAATTTGGGACCTTAAGATTGCTTCGTCTACTTCAGAGTTGTGCTTTTGTGCCAGGTGACTTGATTTGGCACCATGTATTCAACCCGAAGGAATTACATTATGGAAGTCATTTTAACCATTCAAAGAATACACAAACAGTATTGTATTTACTTTAAAATTATTTCATGGCGTGTCAAATAAATGAAAAGTGAAAGAAAGATTTACTAAAATCCGAGACCAGACCCGAGTGCTTGCAACAAAGTGAACTCTAGTAAAGGAACTTAACGGTTATGGGGTAGTATTAAACTCGCGACGCATTAAGTCAACAATTTAAGTAAGTCACAGCAGGATTTGAACCTAAAACGCAAAGGGTCGGAGCAAATACCACTAAGCATCCTGTCCTTGATTGGTATTTCATTTTATGAACCTCGGGAGGATGAATGACAATGCTGACCAGAAAGAGCCGTAAGAAATAATGCACTCATTTTGTGGGCACTCTAACGTTTCTGCTATAAGGACAGGGTATGATTTGAGGGGGGGTTTGGCTTCTAACTTTAGCAGATCGAGCTTCTTTACTTTTTTCTTTGTTGTAGCTACAGAATTGTGGTAGAAAGATTAATGGGTGCTGGGATATGTATTATCCTTCCTTGTATCAACGAAGAGAGAGAGAGAGAGAAAGAGAGAGAGAGAGGGGCGGTAGTTGACTGATACTATATTTATTGACACCAAAGGGATGAAAGGAAAAGTTGGCTTTGACGTGATTCAAAATCCCATCACATACTATCCGAGGCTCTAACGACTCTGTCAATTCATCGCTTCTGTAAAAGTCATATTTATTTGTCTCACAAATCATCTTTTACTCTTTGTATTTACATCAAGTTATTATGACAGCTGTTAAAGGTGATGGATTGGTAAAATCGTTAGAGTGCTGCACAAAATGCTTTGTAGTATCTGATTACAGCTCTTTGCTATCTAAGATCAAATTCTGCCTTTCATTCTTTCGAAGTTGATAAAATAAAGTTCCAGTAAGGTACTTGGGTCGATATAATGGACTTAACCCTCCCCATAAATTGTCGGCTTTTTGTCTAAATTAGAAATCATGACAACTGTTCAGAATTCTTTTTCGTTTTTTGCCTTTAGAGAAGTTCATTCTGTTGCAAGCATTCGGATCTGGTCTTCCATTTGTGGTTATCTCCGCCCCCACCCCCACCACCAATCTTTGAAATCCTGAAAAAGGTTATGTCTACCGCATTTTCCTCCCTAACTAAACATTAAAAGGAAAGTCAGTAAGGTGCGATTTGAAGGAGATTTGGTTGTAATTTCTAGCAGTTCGAACGACCGCATAGTTCTTCCCCATTTGCTTCTCGTTCATAGAAGTTCATTAGATAGCAGATATTCCCCGCATTGTTACCCGCCCAGCTGTTTCTAGTACTCACATTTTCCATCTGAATGTACTGGAGTAACATGAAATAAAGTGTTTTGTTTAAGGACATAACACTCGCTCGGCCCAATACTGTAAAGGCAATGCGAAACAGCTTCACTTCGGCTCCTTGTAGTGTGGCAATTGTGAGGCGGCCAATTGTCAGAATGGTTAGGGCGTCGGTTATAAAGTGTCTCAAATTCTGTCAAGTCAACTTTGCCTTTCATTCTTACGAGGGCTCTAAATAAAGTACCAGTCCAATACTGAGGTCGACTCTTCTATATTTTTGTGTTTCTTCAGAAAAAATCTTCTGTTTCGACTTGGAGAGGTATGGGCTCTGCCAGTTATAAAATGTCCAAAACACGCCGTGTGTCAGGATGGCGCCGCTACAATTCTATTCGGAGTTACAAGCTCTTTACCTTAGTGTGGTAATTACACCAAGGAGACATGAGTTCAAATCACACCAAACGTCTACAATTTTTTATTTAAATGCAGACATGTGTTCTCTGTTGACCCTTTGGTTAACCAGCAATACATTTATTAACTTAATTTGTTTGTGTTAATACGTTTACGTTAATTGTCAGAACACACATATTCACGCGCACACACACACACACACACACACACACACACACACACACACACACTTGCATAAATGTACGTATATATATATATATGTGCATTTTACTCAAAGAAAAACTTTACGGTGAATCATATAATCTACTTGATGCAATATAACATTGTTGGCAGCAATCGTGAAATCAATTAGTCTGCTAGAACAATTTCTGGCAAGTATTGACCAGTAGCAGCAGCAGCAGCAGTAGCACCCCTACCACCACTACCTCCACCACCACTATGTTATATATTGAACGTGTCTGAACACGAGGAAAACTGTACCTCATGTATATATATATATATATATATATATATATATATATATATATATATATACATGCACACATATATATATATGTACGTATGGATTCATCGAACATTTATTATAATGCTCGGTGTGTTTGTAAACAAACATCCCGAATTAAGCCGTACAGTGTCTAGCAACCATCGTTGCTCATTTGTTCAACACTGACAAATATATATATTGTATGTATATATATATATATATATATATATATATATATACATACTACTGTACGTCTGTATACATGTATGTATGTACGTATACATACTTATATTTAAGTAACAGCCGTATTAAGAGTGAGAAATGAAATTTCGTTTAATTTTTTCCGTTTATCGTTTTCCTACCCCGGCCAATTAACTCACTCGATATGCAAATTAGGCTGCTCAGCCGTTAATATGCATAAGGAAGTATATACTTTCAGACGTTCAACCATCTGGCAGGAAGGTATACGTTGCTGACGATAGCTACTAAGCTTGAAACTAGTACAGCGTTCCTTTGTCAGTGTTGAACAAATGAGCAACTATGGTTGCTAGAAACTGTACGGTTTAATTCGGGATGTTTGTTTACAAACACACCGAGCATTATAATAAATGTTCGGTGAATCCATACGTACATATATGTATATGTGTGCATGTATGTATATATATATATAAATATATATATACATACTACTGTACGTCTGTATACATGTATGTACGTATATATACTTATATTTAAGTAACAGCCGTACTAAGAGTGAGAAATGAAATTTCGTTTCATTTCTTCCGTTTCTCTCTCTCTCTCTCTCTCTCTCTCTCTCTCTCTCTCTCTATATATATATATATATATATATATATATATATATATATATATATATGAGTGTATATATATATATATATATGTATATATATATATATATATATATTACCCATATTATATATATATATATCAAATGAAAAAACTGAGTTAAAGACTCGCGCTCGTAATTGAAAATTCTGTTTTCTTCTCTATATACTGTATTTTATATATATATATATATATATATATATATATATATATATATATATATATATTTATTTTAATACATATTTGCTCTACGGTTCTTATATATTTGATATATATTTATCCTTATCGAGCCCTCTTTGGATTTTAGTCTTCAAATTTATTATTATTACTATATATATATATATATATATATATATATATATATATATATATAAATATATATATATATATATATATATATATATATATATATATATATAAAATATATAGCTTTCACCGTATTTTTAACTAGAGGAATTTTAGCTTGATAACGGGGTTTAGAACCCTCAGATAAATGGAAAAAGATGAGTATTGACGTACATGGGAGTCGAACCCACATCTGTGGTTATCGCGACCACTGTGCTACCATTACACCAACACATCACCCATGGGTGATGTGTTGGTGTAATGGTAGCACAGTGGTCGCGATAACCACAGATGTGGGTTCGACTCCCATGTACGTCAATACTCATCTTTTTCCATTTATCTGAGGGTTCTAAACCCAGTTATCAAGCTAAAATTCCTCTAGTTAAAAATGCGGTGAAAGCTATATATTTTCTAATTTCAAACTCGCTCACACTCGCTCACTGTTTCAAAACATACTTACTATATATATATATATATATATATATATATATATATATATATATATATATATATATATATATATATATATATATATATATTCATATATATATATATAAAAGGTTCTTGGCACTACCATTGTTACCATCGCTTTCCTCTAGCCATGGGGCTTGGAGACATGAACCGAATGCTACCATTCTATTTTATATCAATGTGAACTGCTATGTCTAATAGCCATCTTTTCACCCCTTGATAATTTCTGTGTGAGACACGTTAGTTGAGTGCTTCTGACAGGAACTAAAAGATTGATTCTTTTTAGCTTCCCGTCCCCACGTAAAATGTGTAAATCGGTGGCCAGTTGAGAGATAGAGTCCCATCGGGTGCCAGTTGCTAATCGCTTTACCGTGTCGGTTGTCACAAACAGTCATGACAGGCATGGGCCGGTGTTTGGATTCTGTCGATCGATTGGTTATTGATTAGGCGATACCCGCTGATGAAGCCGCATAAGCCGATTGTGCATTGTTGCATAATATATGCAGACAGAAGGTGCAGTGCACCATTAGTGCGGCAGAAACTCGAGTCGGGGAACTTTATAGGCACCCGTTTTACGTGTGTTGAGGCAAATAACTATGTGTATACTTTGGTAATGTATCTTACATTTCCCATTGAGTGCTCTGAGCTACAACCGGTACTGGCATTGATAAATATGCTGGGTCCGTCAACCCTTATTATATATATATATATATATATGTATATATTATATACATGTATATATATATATATATATATATATGGCAAGTAAGTATGTTTTGAAACAGTGAACAGGTTTGAAATTAGAAAATAGAATAGCTTTCACCGTATTTTTGACTAAAGGAATTTTAGCCTGATAATGGGGTTTAGAACCCTCAGATAAATGGAAAAAGATGAGTATTGACGTACATGGGAGTCGAACCCACATCTTTGGTTATCGCGACCACTGTGCTACCATTACACCAACACATCACCCATCTCTTTCCATTCAAATTAGAAGCTACATTCTTAGCGAGTTTAAATGGCAAGTAAGTATGTTTTATCTGAGGGTTCTAAACCCCATTATCAGGCTAAAATTCCTTTAGTCAAAAATACGGTGAAAGCTATTCTATTTTCTAATTTCAAACCTGTTCACTGTTTCAAAACATACTTACTTGCCATTTAAACCCGCTAAGAATGTAGCTTCTAATTTGAATGTAAAGAGATGGGTGATATGTTGGTGTAATGGTAGCACAGTGGGCGCGATAACCAAAAATGTGGGTTCGACTCCCATGTACGTCAATACTCATTATTTTCCATTTATCTGGGGGTTCTAAACCCCATTATCAGGCTAAAATTCCTTTAGTCAAAAATACGGTGAAAGCTATTCTATATATATATATAAAAAATATAGAAAAGAAAACACAATTTTAAATTACGAGCGCGAGTCTTTAACTCAGGTTTTTCATTTGATATATATATATACAATTGTTTCTACTTTAGGCACAAGACCAGCAATTACCCAGTACATTACTGGTACTTTATTTTATCGCTCCGTAAGGATGAAAGGCAAAGTTAACCTCGGCGGGCTTTGAACTCAGACTGCAAAGGGACGTAATTATGATAGAAAACATGGCGTCCAACCCTCTACCGATACTGCCAATTCACCACCCTAATATATATATATATAATACGGGTAATATATATATATATATATACTCTTACTCTTTTACCTGTTTCAGCCATCCGGCTGAGGCCATGGTGGGGCACCGCCCTTGTTGCTACACATTTTATCTCCAGCCTGTATAGGTTGGCCACTGGTGTAAGAGGGAGTTTGTTGCTGCTGCCCTTAGGTTTCCCTCGTGTCTTGCTGTGGGCTCATCCGGGATCCTGGATAACAAGGTGTCGAGATGTTTCTTGAAGACATCCACCTCCACGTCATGCAAGTCTCTCAGATCCCTCGGCAGCCTGTTGAAGAGTTGAGGGCCCTTGAATCCCAGGCTATTGCAATACCTGTTCCTTATTCTAGATGTGGAAGACGGGACCTTTGGCACCACACAGTGACGTCCTGTTCGACGGTTGGTCCAGCTCCCAATGCCAAAGTTTGGTGCTAGTCCCTCCAGGATTTTCCACATGTAGATCACTGCGTATCTCTCCCGTCTTCGCTCCAAGGAGTAGAGGTTCAGTTCCTTTAGCCTCTCCCAGTAGCTTGTCTCCCTCATCTTGGCAATCCTCTTGGTGTAGCTTCGCTGGATTGCCTCAAGCTCCGTGGTTAGTTTGACACTATGGGGTGACCACAACTGGGAGCAGTAGTCCAGGCGGCTTAGGACAAATGTCCTCCATAGTGTCAACATGGTGTCTCGATCTCTTGTCCGGAAAGCCCTCAAGATCCACCCAGCGAGTCGTCTGCACATTGTCGCCACTTTCATGATGTGTGAAGAAAAAGATGCATCATCGCTCATGTCTATGCCCAGGTCTCGTATCGATTTTGACACGGGGATATCGGTCCCTCCTGGTCCTGTGTAGTTGTGTTCCACTATATTTGTGTTTGCAGGTTTGTTTGGAGGTTTGTATTGTAGGGCTTGGAATTTGCCAGCATTAAACTGCATGTTGTTTTCTTCCGCCCATTTGTATATGGCATCCAGATCCTGCTGTAAAAGGGCAGCGTCAGCCGGGTTTTTGATTGCCTGTTCTACCTTAGTGTCATCAGCATAGCTAGTGAGGGATGTTGTTGTATGTACTACAGAGGGCATGTCTGAGAGAGCCACCAAAAACAGTAGTGGTCCCAGGACTGTCCCCTGGGGCACCCCACTTGTTATTGGTGTTTCCTTCGAGAGGGCCCCATTTGCTGCGACTGCCTGGCTTCTCCCTTAGGAAGCCATGTAGCCACTCACCTACTTTTCCAGTTATGCCGAGTCCGTGTAGTTTTTGACATATCATTCCGTGGTCGACCTTGTCAAAGGCCTTCGCAAAGTCAAGATATATCACGTCCACATGTGAGCTGTCTAGTAGTTGTCTCAGTACCCAGTCGTAGTGATGTAGCAGCTGTGTAAGGCAGCTTCTTCCTGGGCGGAAGCCATGTTGCGTGCTAGTCAGGCGGTCATTTTCCTCGAGGAAAGTGATCAGTTTCTTTCTGACGACTCGCTCCATGACCTTACTGATATGCGACGTCAGGGAGACTGGCCTATAATTTTTGGCCTCCGCTCTGATACCTCCTTTATGGATAGGGCATATTGTGCCTTCTTTCAGCTCCCTGGGTAGTACACCGCTAGCCAAGGAGCTTCTGAAGAGCATCTTCAGTGAAGTTGCTAAGGCCTGCTTACATATTTTTAAGAGAACTGCTGGGAATCCATCAGGTCCAGCAGCCGAGTCTGTTTTAATTTCATCAATGGCGTACACCACATCCTCCTCCGTTATGTCTATGTGGTTGATGGTTGCCATTTCTTCATGTAGTGTTGTGGCATCAAAGAACTCCTCTGGCTTCGTTATTTGCATGTGCCTCAGTGGACATGTGAAGACACTTTTGTACTGTTCGTTCAGTATTTCACATATCTCTTGGGGGTTTTCGGTTAATGAACCGTCCGTATGGAAGAGTGGCCCAATCTTGCAGTGTACTGAGGCAGTTTCTTTTGCAAATTTAAAGAAGGCCTTAGGGTTTGTTTTAATGTTTTCTATGGCCCTGTTCTCTTTCTTTGCCCTCTCATTCTCATGTGAAAGTTTGAGTGCAATCTCGGTGTCAAGTAGTGCACGTTTCAAATAGGATTCCTTCTTGTTTTTGTTTTGTTGACTATTCAACTGGTTTGAGAGTTTAGTTCTACGTCTCATAAGGATTTTCCTATCTCTGGGAATAAGATTTTTGTGTCTGTTTGCCTCTTTCTCCGGGACAAACTTTTTGCATATAGTGTGTATCGTTGTCATGAAGTGTTGAAATTGTGTGTTAGTGTCTTGTGTGGCGGTGTTTTCACTCCATGTTTGCTTCCGGATTTCTCTCTTAATCTTTTTCCAGTTAACCTAGTAGAAGTTAAGGCTGGATAACGTCCCGGAGCTTCTTGGTGGTTTTGTCTCTGTTGGTTCTCTTGGACCACATATCATTAGCTCTACTAAGTTATGATCCGAGAGAATTGTTGGTGTCACCTTTACATTGTGGATGAGCACTTCGTTGTTTGTAAAACAGAGGTCCAGGACATTTTCGCCTCTTGTTGGGAGGAGTATTGCTTGCTCTATGAACAGCCTGTGTGTGAGGGCCAGCAGGGATTCCGTCTGTCTCTGTTCTATTGACGTCATTCCAGGGAGGAGGTGGCCCTCAGGCCATTTGACCTTTGGTAGGTTGAAGTCTCCCAGTAGTAGGATGTTGAGACCCTGGTCCAGTTTGTCAAGGACTTCTTCTATCCTACTTAGGCTATCCTCAAATTTACCCTCATGACTGGGGGCATCGGGCGGCCGATACGTGACACATATCACTGTCTGTAGTTGCTTCATATGTATTATCAGTGTGTCACAGACTGAGTTTGAATGTGTCAACAGTACAATTGGTGTGACATCTTCACGGATATACAGAGCAACCCCATCATGAGTTCTCTCCTTCCTGTCCGAACGAAATACAGTATATTTCGGTATATGTATTTCTGCATCTGCTATACTGTTTGTCAGGTGCGTTTCGGTTAGTGCCATGCATAGTGCTTGATTGCTTATGGCTAAGTATCCCAGGTAGGAAATTTTACTCATGTTACTGAGTTTCACCAGGCCTCTGACATTCAGCAGCAGCACTGGTGTGACTTTTGGGGTGCCAGTAATGGCTGTCGGTATGACACCTGGTCTGGTGTCAGCGGCGGCCACTCTGGGTCCCTTAACTGTGGTGGTCTCGAGTGCTGGTGTGGATGGCCCTGGCTCTGGAGACGATGCAGCCAGGTCAGCTGTCCCACAATCTTCTCTGCCATCACTAAAAAATTCTTCTGCTCTGCTGCTGCCATCTGTATCTCGTCGGCATGTGCGTGCCTTCTCCTTGTTGGTGCGGTACGCGCGACATCAGCATACTTCTGGAGCGGCTTATTTCGGCTTTGGCTGGGGCATGTTGCGCGAGTAGGATGGGCATAGTTCATTTGAGACCTGGGGTGGGCGAATCTGCATCCCATCCCTGTCTCTCCATGCCAGCATGTCCCGTTCTTGAAAAACTTGCACATTACTTGGGGTTTTTTGCTCCCAGTGTCTCGGTGCTTTCTGTTCTTCCTTTGAACAGTTGTCCACTGGTCCCTCTGCGCTTGGTTCTCCTTCGGAAG
>OZ024740.1:247710421-247840421 GCA_964016885.1 Eledone cirrhosa | reverse complement strand
ATTAAAGGTGGTGATTATATAGATATTTCTAGGGTATTAAGATATAGATAGAATGGTTTGTTTAGAGGAAAGGGTGGATCAGAGAATGTGGTGTAGTGGTGGAAGGCAAGCCCTTGAGGTGCAGTGTTAAAAGTGGTGATGAGTTCAAATCTGACATTGTTATATACTAAGTTTAAAGTTTTGGAAAGAGTGTCGGAAGCGGTGTTGGCATGACGCAAACACTTCCGACTTTTTATTAAGGAGGTTAAGATTCGAAAAGATTATAGTATGGGTCTCTAGTAGACATAGGTTACAGAATTTATTAGCTGGTTTATACGATGCAGCCCTACCTACCACTTCCCATTGAAGTGTATATGATCTATTCCTAGTTTTCAGATAGTGTATGTAGCTAGATAGTGAAGTGGAGTTGGCTAGATTGTGTTTTTTGAAAGAGTGGAGATGTGAGTTGTATCTCGTTTTGAAGCAGTTCGAAGTAGAGCCTATATATGTTTCGGAAGAGTTAGTAGTTCTGACCGTGCATGAGTAAATGATGTCCTTGTTTAAGCAGTTTTTACCTAAGGGGCAGGTTCTATTATATCTACAGTTACATTTATTTTGGATGTTATCCTGTCGGTTATTATGTTGTGTATAAGTCTGGTTGCTAGGTATTGTATTAGGGCTATGAAGGTTGTCGTTCCTAATGCTATTGATTTCATTAGTGTTATTACTATTATTCCTATTGATATCAGGGTTTGTAGTTATTATGTTGTTTTGAAAGTTTACCCCCTGCTGTGTTTTAGTTTGTTGAAAGTAAGTATTAATCTTTCTTTTATTGCTACTAGCTATGTGGTATCCTATGTTAGGTGTGGTAGAGTAGGAGATTTTAATGGTGTTTTTTTTATTCATAAGACTATGGTACTTGTGGCCAGATGGGAAGTTTTTATCCAGGATTGAGGCAACATATAATGTATGTTGGAACAATGAATTTAGTTATGAGAATCAGCTAGTTAGTGCCCCTTACGCATTAGCTCCCCTTAATTACATACCTACTTCCGGATATTAAACCGCTGTAAATTCTCGCATATAAATATGGATTATATATCACTGAGCTTCAATACGTTACAATCCTTTACTACAACAAACATTCAATACGAATACATCGTAACATATGTGATGAATGTGAAAACTATAAATTCCTCTTTCTGGATGTGAAAATGATGGTGAATGTGAAAACTATAACTTTCTTTTTCTGCACACATACTAATTTGATCTGTACAAAAAATACCCCCCTCCCTCACTGAAACCACCATCATACTCTTGCTTACCCGCTTAAAGTGTAATACCTTGCCACACAATACTCCTACATAAATATACACATTTGCATGCACCATGTATGACTAACGCATACACTATCTACTAGATCTGATTATTGAACTATTCTCCTGCATTATCTGTGTTATCTTCTGCCGCATGTATTTTAATTTTAATTTTGATTTTAATTTTGATTTTAATTTGAATTACTATACAAATATAGTATAGTATAATGTATGCCGCTCCGCACTGTACATCAATATATATATATGTATCTGTATGTCTCTTGCGTTGACTGGGAAGTCAATTATACGCACAAGCATTAAAAATTGCTCCGAAGATTCCACGCCTAGGTTTGGAAGAAACAATTGTAATTGAATAAATGGTTTGAACATAGCTTTGATTCTTGTGAATTCTATATAACTGCTCTGTAGAACAACTGATGCTCTTACATTGAGCTATTTATCTTACTGGTAATAAGGTAGTAATAAATTACTGACCTTCCCTGTTTATGGTTTAAAATATACATATATATATATATATATATATATATATATATATATATATATATATATATATATATATATATATATATATATATATATATATATATATATATATATATATATACATATATATATATATATAAACGGAAAAAATGAAACGAAATTTCATTTCTCACGGCTGTACTAAGAGTGAGAAATGAAATTTCGTTTCATTTTTTCCATTTATCGTTTTCGGTACCTCGGCCGATTAACTCACTCGATATGCAAATTAGGTTGCTCAGCCGTTAATATGCATAAGGAAAGTATATACTATCAGACGTTCAACCATCTGGCAGGAAGGTATACGTTGCTGACGATAGCTAATAAGCTTGAAACTAGTACAGCGTTCCTTTGTCAGTGTTGAACAAATGAGCAACGATGGTTGCTAGACACTGTACGGCTTATTTCGGGATGTTTGTTTACAAACACACCGAGCATTATAATAAATGTTCGGTGAATCCATACCTACATATATATATGTGTGCATGTATGTATATATATATATATACATACTACTGTACGTCTGTATACATATATGTATGTACGTATACATACTTATATATATATATATATATATATATATATATATATATATATATACATATATGAAATATGGGTATATATATATATGTATATATCACTGTATATATATATATATATATATATATATATATATATATATATGTATATATCATTATGTATATATGAAATTGGGTATATATATACATATATAGGAAATATGGGTATACATATAAACATACAGATATGCACACACCAACCACCACCACCACGAAGAAGATAAAGAAGAAAATGAAGAAGAAGACCAATAAAATCAACCTAACCCATAGACGAAATTCAATCACAATTCTAAAGAATTATTTTAATAACAATTATAATGGTTTCTAGCATAGGGACATGGCCAGCAACGTTGGCGAAACCAAAAGTTTGTGAAGTCGACTTCAGTAATTGGCTGGTACTTTATTTTATGGAACCCCGGAAAGATGAACGACAAAGCTGACCGTGACGTTATTTGAGCTGGTATGAATATCGCAAAGTATCTTTTCCAAAGCTCTAAAAATTCTGCCAGTTCACTCCCCTAGCAGTAGCAACAACAACAGCAGTTTCGAATTGAGCTTCAAGACCAAACATTTTGAGGCGCAAGGGAAGTCGAAAAACTGACGCCTTTACATTACTTGCACTTTATTTTATCTACCCCAGCAGCATAAAATACAAATTTGTCCTCGGTGGGAGTTGAAACCTGGACATTGAGGGCCCTATCGAATACTGCAATGCATTTCATCAGACGTACTCGCGATACTCTCAATCCGCCGCCCTTATAACTTACCACTAAACCACCAAGACGGTCATCATGATAATAAGGATTTCTAATTTTGGCACACGACCACAGATTTGTGGGAAGGGCACAGTTGATTACTTCTACTATAGTACTTGATTGGTACTTCAGCTATCAAAACCGGAACAAATCTGACAAGTAGATCAATATTGGAGTTGGGTCCATAGTTTCCAAAGGGGACATTGAGCCAATCATTCGTGAAACGTACGTCACATGTCGATAATCAATTAAAACATGTAAACGAAATTTCATCGTGTGTTTTTCATTCGATTGTAGCAATTTTCCTATCCCATATCAGTATGTAGATATTTCATCATTTTTTTTCCAACGTCTGTTGTGTTTTCATCCTGAATAGCTATCTTTCTTCAGATACTATTGACGCACTGGTGGCAAATAGTCTTGTCTTTGGAGGTAACCGAAATTATAATGATCCCCAGAAGACAGCCGATGAACGGGAATCGTCCATGTAGTTGTCTCTTCCGAGATTTTTTGATTCCTGTAAATATCCCACGCGCTCATTAAATGATATATATATGTGTATATATATATATATATATATATATATATATATATATATATATATATATATATATATATATATATATGCAAAAGTTCAATTTTAATTGTTGGGATACAACAAGCAAATATTATTATAACTGATATAAAGCACTCGACAAATATTTGGAGTAGGTATACAATATTAATAAATGGAAACTATATTTATAAAACCATATTTATTTCATTATATATATTTCAAGGATACCAAGTTAAATCATGGTATGCCTTCATCAGACAAAATACAATATAAACAGTTTTACAAATAGATAATTGACGTACCCTTTCAAAAAGTTGTTTTTGGAGGCCATCCGGATAGTGGTTTGTTTACTTTAGTAAGTCATAGTGTTAAGAGTAAGTAAAAAGATGGAGAGAAAAAGAGAGAGAGAAACGTGGAGAAAAGAAAGGGAAAGATAGATAAAGAAAAAGAAGAAAGCAAAAAGAAAAGAGAACAGAGGAAAAATAACGGGGAGATATCAAAACATCAGACAGAGAAAGAACTCAAGAGAGAGATATGCATAGATAGAGAGAGGGGGGAGAGACCGAAAACCTTAAGTTATGTTATATTAAGTTGAGTTAACAATTGAGATGAAATGAATAAATAGAATTAGAAATATTAATATTCGTGAATGGAATATAGATATATAATATGAGAAATTACACATTGTTTAATTATGATTATATATTTAGTTTAAAATTGAGATCAATATATTAAAAATTGGAATTTAAACACTACAAAATATATATATTGCTAGAGAGATTATCTATCGTATATCACATATACATAGACAAAGGTACATAAATATATATATATATACTCACTCACTCAGAAAATACACATTATATCTACTCCCGCACACAATGTATACATACAAAGCATAAGTGATTTTTTATTTATTGCTATACACTCCTTGTGTTATTAATTAAACATTTTTAGTAAATATCTACAAATATATAGGATTAACTTTTCTGCATTTATGGCTAAGTTATGTATATCTGCAATCAAAAACTGCATGTGTAAGCCTGTACATTCACACCCATAATTCTTAGCTATACATGAATAGATATGTGTGTGCATCTTCAATTGGTATACACGCGTCACTCATGCATATATACAGACAGACATATAATCACAAAAAACCTATAACACATGTATATGTATGTCAACCGACACATATAGATACATAAGCCGTACATAGACATAAGTATACATCAACATATAACATAGTACAATTGAGTATATAAAATACAAAAGGATTATAATTATATCAATATAACTTAAAAGGCAAACTAATTCTACAAACATCAAAATACTAAAATATCCCAAAATATTATAGAATATTTCAAGTTAAAATAATATGTTTAATATATTTAGCATAGAAATTTATCTTACGTATATTTTAATCAAGACATTGAGAGGACAAACTTTTGAAAATTATGAGAAGCTATCAGAATAAAAAATTAAATCTAATAAAAAATAAAAAATAAAAAATAAAAAATAAAAAATAAAAAATAAAAAATAAAAAAATAAAAAATAAAAAATAAAAAATAAAAAATAAAAAATAAAATGAATCTAATAAAAAAAATGAATCTAATAAAAAAAATATAAATAAAATGAATAGAAATTTATCTTACGTATATTTTATTCCAGATATTGAAAGGATAAACTTTTCTAGAATAGTTTATTATATTTATAATTATATTTAGGAAGAAAATTTTTACTTCGGTACTTAACCAAAGAAAATGAAAAAGGTGAAGGAATCTAATGAGTTATCGACAGGTTTCTTATATTAACTAAATTATTTAATTAATTAAACTACATTTTAAATTTATATTTATATTTAAACGTTGAGTTCAATCTATGTCTGCAGCAACTGAATAAATTATTTCTTAAATTAAGGGAATTTTTGGTCTTTAATATAAAAAATATTTCCTCTATACAAAGATCACAATTTTCAGAAGAGGAATTAAAAGGAGTAGCTTATGAAATAATATTCCAAATCAACGAATATTCAACATTATCTCGTTTTAGGTCCCATAATAGGCTAGATAGCGAAGTTCAAGAGTTTTTGTTTGGATCTGTAAAATAATTTTTATGATTATTGAAGCGAGATTTAAATTCTGTAGAAGTAGAACCGACATAGTTAAATGAATTTAAATTAGTTTTAACATTACAATTATAAACTACATTTTTAGCTAAGCAGTTGTTATTTAACGGACAGTTTGATTTATTTCTACAGTTACAGTTATTCGATTGGATATTGCTTGGATTATTATTGGTATTTTGGTTAGGTTTTAAATTTCTATTATTAATTCTATTAATATTTTGCGCTAAATTTTTGGTGGAAGAGTAAGTTAATTTTATAGTATGTCTATTAAAAATAGCTAGCATGAAATAAACTAATTAAAGTGAATACAATTTGTCTGTCTCGATATAAGTCAATAAAGACAAGCTTATATTGGCAAAAGCCGTGATTTCTGGACAAATTTAAATTTCAAAATGCGTAGATGAATTTGAACTTCGAAACCCAAATATGTTTCGCAACGATGGTACATGAATTGAAAAATAAAGAGAATCGAAATGGAATTGAAATAAAAAGTGAAATATCCAAATCTTCTGTGCTTATCAACAGGAATCCAGTAAAATTAGTACATTCCACCTTCAAAAATGTTGCAGGTCTGATTACACGTGGTGTAACCAGCTATACTAGCCATCCCGTATTCCCGGTGCTAGAAATAACAGCCGTTTATACGGGATTAAAGATCAGCTCTACAGTTAAGGAGCAATATACTATATTATATTTAGAGATTAAACTCATAGTCATTTACAATTAATCAGCTCAAAGAAAGAGGCATTTCTGAGCAGTGAAATACAAGTTATATATTAATATATATGATAACCACAAAACGTGTTTGTATTGTAACAGACAAAGTTAGCTAGCATGAAATAAACTAATTAAAGTGAATACAATTTGTCTGTCTCGATATAAGTCAATAAAGACAAGCTTATATTGGCAAAAGCCGTGATTCCTGGACAAATTTAAATTTCAAAATCCAAACAGATGAATTTGAACTTCGAAACCCAAATATGTTTCGCAACGATGGTACATGAATTGAAAAATGGCTAGTATAGCTGGTTACACCACGTGTAATCAGACCTGAAAAATTTTTGAAGGTGGAATGTACTAATTTTACTGGATTCCTGTTGATAAGCACAGAAGATTTGGATATTTCACTTTTTATTTCAATTCCATTTCGATTCTCTTTATTTTTCAATTCATGTACCATCGTTGCGAAACATATTTGGGTTTCGAAGTTCAAATTCATCTACAGAGCGGGTTTGGATTTTGAAATTTAAATTTGTCCAGGAATCACGGCTTTTGCCAATATAAGCTTGTCTTTATTGACTTATTTCGAGACAGACAAATTGTATTCACTTTAATTAGTTTATTTCATGCTAGCTAACTTTGTCTGTTACAATACAAACACGTTTTGTGTTTATCATATATATTAATATATAACTTGTATTTCACTGCTCAGAAATGCCTCTTTCTTTGAGCTGATTAATTGTAAATGACTATGAGTTTAATCTCTAAATATAATATAGTATATATATATATATATATATATATATATATATATATATATATATATATATATATATATATATATATACATACATACATACATATATATATATACATTTATATATATATATATATACTATAAAGTATGTCCATAGAGTGTATATGTAAATCTTTATATATATAAATATATATATATATATATATATATATATATATATATATATATATATATATATGTGTGTGTAATCTGAGATTTGCGTATATTAATAATAATATTTGATTCGTTTGCAAGTATGCAAACAATCTCTTTTTAAGCCATGTCAGTAGAATGACCTCATCCTTCTTGCTCTTGTGTTGGCATGTAAACAGAGCTGCAGACACTAATGTTTCTGGTGATTACCCTTCATCAGCTGTCGGAGCTAGTGAAAATATGTGATATTTTCTGAAATCTGAAATATACAGTGACTGATCGGCCTGATTTGCATAGTAGCAGACTGACTGATCAGTCATATCTGCATATTAGCAGATCCACTGATCAGCTTGATTTGCATATCAGTAGATAGGCCACTCAGTCTCATGTATACATGCATATAAATATATATATATATATGTATGTATGTATGTATGTATGTATGTATGTATGTATGTATGTATGTATGTATGTATGTATGTATGTATGTATGTATGTATGTATGTATGTATGTATGTATATACACATGTACATGTGTGTGTATATGTTTATATGCATGGGTGCATGTGTATGTATATGCACGGGGACATTGAAATAGTCGGGCTGGACACCCGATCGCGCGGTTAAACTACTGGGAGTGAAGGACTCCTAGCCTTTGTCAGGACATTCTTCTAGGAGAAGGCAACTCAGGAAACTGGGATAACTCCGATATAAAACCTGCGGCGCAGTAGTTACCGATGATGTTGATCTTTTCTTCTTTTCGGGTAATAGCTACTGTCGCTCAGAGAGTGGGATTGGCTCAGTGCACAGTCTTTCGTCACTTTAAAAAATATCTTCACGCACAGGCATTGCACGATAGAATTAATTAATTATTATTAATAATGGTATATCGTGCAATGGCCATACTCGATAACGAGGGGGCAGCCATCATCTATATATGTATGTATGCATTCTCAGGTCGCTCGTCAGCGTTACTGTAAACATGTAACCCAGTACAACTTGTGCATGGTCGGGCCGTCGGTGACTAAACCGGCAACCCATCAAGCTTGTTCGGTGAGGAAGGTGCTTTCAGCCACCCTGCAGGATGAAAAACAAAACCCGTCAAAGGGCAGAGGAATTCAGGAGAGTCAACGACTATAGAATGAAGCTCTGGGGGATTGGGGGTTGGGATGGTGTGGGCGAGAGACTCCTAGGTGAAATGCATTCGATGTTCAGAGAGTGGAATTGGCCACATGCAAAGCCTTTACTCACTTTTCCCATCGGTACTCCATCGGTACTCCACCAACATGTGAAAATAGAACATAAGGGTACATTAGAGAACATAGAGATAAACATCATATCCACTCACAGAAAAGATGTAATGCTCAGACAAATTACAGAGGCGAAAAATATAAACGAACTCCAACAAAAACAACTTCAACCAAAATTAAACAGAAAACATGAGTGGAATAGTAACAACATCACAACTAAGGACAACATGAAGACATACAGACACACACAAAAACCAAACTAATAAAATAAACCAGACATACAGAGATAGAACAAACAACCAACTAGTGACAAGTAAATAAACACATAAATAAATAGATAGAAACACACGCACACACCCGGATGTAACGCATGCACAAACCAAGCGCACAATACAGAGAAACAAGATGGTGTAGGATAGAAGAAAGGAGAGACAAAATAAAAACCCGGTCACTGAGGAGCTCAAGAATATATGCGGAAAGAGGTTTGACAATATATAAACAACCATCCGGTTATCGAACCAACCAACCGGAAATTTATAATAAATTGAAGTGTAAACCAACAGGTGTGTGTGTTTTTATTGGCAGCATGACCCTCCCAAAGTATAACAATATCTGTTTCAACACACATTTTCAGATAAGAAATCTTGCAAAACAAATTCAAAAACGAAGTATCGTAAGCCTTAGCCAGGCTAGCAAGATACTGAAAACCACCATATTCTGTTGTCTAAAGAAAACAATAACAACTCCACAACTCCACTTCATAAAACAATGTGCCTCGTCCAGAGTTTACACCTACACCATCAACACCAATGTAAGAAGACTCCGACTAACCAAAAGACACGCTGATAGACCCAATCGAACACTGATTTTAAACATAAAAAAGAAAATTTACATAAGCCAACAAGAAAAACGAAAACGTAACCTAATACAAAAAAATAAGTAAGATCACTACACCAAGAGAAAAATCAGAATACATAAACATTATACACGAAGAAAAATACATCACCCATTATTATTCAACAGAGTTTTATAACAGATTTTATCTGGAGCATTATTATTAACAATATTAATAAATGGAAAATATCTTTATATATCTGCCGTTAACGGGCTTATACTATTATATCTACGCTAGGGCAGTGGTTTGGCAGTATCGGTAGAGCGTCAGACACCATGTTTTGCAGCATAATTATGGCCCTTTGCATTCTGAGTTCAAATCCGATGAGGTTAACTTTGCCTTTCATCCTTACGAGGTCGATAAAATAAAGTACCAGTGGTGCACTGGGGTAATCGCTGGCCTTGTGCCAAAAGTAGAAACACTATTATATCTACGCTACGTATGTCATTATCTTAACACCAAATATTATATTTTATCTGATGAAAGCACACTAAAATTTTGTGTCCTTCAAATACGTATAATAAAATAAATATGGTATTATAAAGATATTTTCCATTTATTAATATTGTTTATATATGTATATAAACGAGAGCCTGGCAAAAAGTAATGCCCTTTTTATCATAGTAGACTCCTTTTTTATAGAATGAATTGAAATTTAGCACAAAGGTAAAAACACGTATCTTCTCGAGACTAAAATATTTCATTTTGTTTTTCAGATTTGTATGAAAGACTGAGTTGATTTCAAGATGGTCGCCCCTTGGATATCCGAAAGAAGCAATGAGCAGTAATTGAGTTCCTTTTTGTTGAATGAGAAACCCCTGTTAACAAATGTTTACAAATGGGGCACCTTAGACTGAATGAAGATGCAGAGGTGGGAACTGCAAGCTTAGCAGACAAGCATCATGCTGGCCGCCCGTCAACTTCTGTCAACCCTGCCAACAAAACAAAAGCAAACATCTTAATCAGAGTTGATAGGCTCATAACCCTTAATGAGTTGCATTAGAGTTTGGAGTAAGTCATGGTAGCGCCCACAGCATTGTTGACTCACTTAAGTTTTCAAATGTCTGTGCCCGTTGAGTACCAAGGCAACGCACATTTGAGCACAAGACTGAAAAGATTAACTGTAGCACTGAGCTTCTTGAATTCAGTCAAAGAGACAACACGTTCTTTAGAAGGTTTATTACAGGTGATGAAACATGGATTCATTATTATGAACCTAAGTCAAAAAGGCAAGTGATGGAATGGCGTCACTCGACGTCTCCTAAAACCCAAAAGTTTAGGGCACAAACATCAGCCGGAAAAATGATGGTGAGTGACTTTTGGGATACTGAAGGAGTGATTCATATTGATTTATTACAAATTAGAGAAACAATTAACTCTGAAGCATATATTGAGACACTAAAAAGACTAAAAGCAAGAATTCGACAATTAAGACCCGAATTGGCGATAAATAAAATTCTTCTTCAACACGACAATGCCAAGCCTCACACGAACATAAGAACAAAGGACGAAATCATCTCATTCGGGTGGACAACTCTGCCGCACCCTACATACTCACTTGATTTGGCACCCTCAGTTTACCACCCCTTCAATTCCATGAAAGAAGCATTGAGAGGCCACTATTATGGAAATGATAAGAAAGTGAAAACTGCTGTCAAGAAATGGCTTCGTGAGCAGTCAGCAGAGTTTTACGAAGCTGGGATACATGCTCTCATTCGAATGTTAAATGTTGCTACAGAGAGAGGTGCTGACTATGTTGAAAAGTAGGAATGTGAACCTCTGATGTATAATACATTGTGTTTTGTTCTTTATTTTTCTTGCTATAAAACAAAAAGCATTACATTTTGACTGACCCTCGTACATATATATATATATACACACCCATATATACATATAAACACACACACACACACACACACACACACACACACACACACACACACACACACACACACACACACACACACACACACACACACACACATATATATATATTTAGAGAGAGAGAGAGAGAGAGAGAGAGAGAGAGAGAGAGAGAGATTAGAGATTAGAGATTTCTGTTTTCTAAAGTAATCGACAGGGTAATATTTACTTTATAATAAAATAACAGAGAATTAAGCGAATATACAAGATGCTGAATCTGTTTGTGTTGCGATAAATAAGTGTATGATAAACAACATTCCTGTATTTATGGCAATCACATGAGTATGTGTTTTCTTATTTTAAATATATCAATGTCAATCTCCTCTGGAACCATTATAACTTAGAATAGAATGAATTGTTACTATGCTGCTGTAGAACAAATTATAAAAAAATACACCACGAAAAAGTGCTTAAAATAAATACTTTAGAATTGGTGTTAAAATTCTTAGGAAAAAATTGTGAAAATATCAGACGAGGTTTTAGGATCCGGCAACATATTTTTGTCACCATGTTATCTAAATTGTTAATCCTCCGGTTTTCACTCCAATAAACGACAGTAAAGTTTAGACTTTTATTCAACAAATTTCAAATTATATAATGTTTACAAAAAAAAAAAAAAGATGAAAAAAAGAATATATGGGGAGGGGAAAGCGGCAGAGTCTATACCCCAGTTTTGGCGGTATATGTCAGCAGCATCCTGTGGACAAAATGACGAAAGCTTAGCTGCGGAGAACAATCGTAAAAAGACTAAATAATCGTGAAAAGACTCTGTAAAGATTTATGTAAATCAGTCTATCCGAGCTACTTGTGGGCCGCGGAACGCCTGTTACCGTCCCTTGAATTATGTCCGCTGGACTTTTAACCAACGCTCGCTCTCACGTTTCTGCTAAACCACCCCCCTTGTTTACTTATAACAATGATTTATAAAATGTTAGAAATCTGGGACAATGTGCCAGTCGATTTATCCTTTTGTAAAAGTATTTCTAACAAAACTATACTACCTTTGTGTTTTTATTATCGCAGCAATGAATGATTATGGGGTGTCGACTGATACTCTATATTATCGACTTTGGATTAATGAAAGCGGGATTTGAGAATAAAATAGGTCGTAATTAAATATCGCAAGACAAGAAATATACAGTAGACAATATGTCTGTGATAAATAACATTTCAGTTTTTATTGCAACCCCCTTGGTCTAATTGCATTATTTAAACCATTTAAACACAAACACACCGGAAACCACCACAATTAAAGTCAAATGTAAATTTAAATCTTGGACTGAAATGTCATTACTATATAGCAGATAATATAAAATTTCACTAGTTAAATAATTTTCTTTTATTATTACGGTGACTACAGGGTGATTGATTGGCAGTATTGGTAGAGCGTTGGGCAACATGCTTTATGGCATATATTTATGACCCTTTAAGTTCTAAGTTTAAATCCTGGCAAGGTTAACTTTGCCTTTCATCTTTCCGGGGCTGAAAAAAATATAGTACCAGTCAAGAACTGGAGTCGGTATGATCGACTTTCCTCTCCCAGCAAATTGCTGGTCTTGTGCCTAAATAAAAACAAACACAAAAAACATTATGAAGTTGTAAGCTCGTAATCTTTCATAATTATTGATTACTGTAATAACTAAAACACAAATACACTTTGCGTCTTGAAGGTCAAGGGTCAGTTTGGGTTACAGTTCTAGTGCTACAGTGACCCCTGAATTAAACTGCAAACATCTCCAAAAATGTAAACAAGATGGCGATCACTTTTATATCAACAATGGCAACTCTTTTCTAAAAAAAAGCTGCAATTTTAATAAATTTTATGATGAATAAAATAAATTTATTTGCAATTTGTTTTGCTTTAAAAATGCACTAAATATTTCAACAAAAATTACTTAATTTATTTTCATACTTCCTTATGTACTAAAATATTACAGCTAGAAGTATTATGTAGAATGATAATAAAAAATACGATGTATAAACTTTATACCCTTCACTTGACATTCATAGTTTTAAACACATTTATTTTATAATGCCAGACCTGCCAACTTTCAAAAAACCCAATACCATGAAAAAAACTGCTCCAAATCAGGAGAAATGAAGCAAAATGGGGAGATTTTACATAATGAAAGCTATACCCATTTTAACAAAAACGGTGAGAAATGAGCCAAAACGGGGAGATTTCCCCGCCCGACGAAGAGAGTTGACAGGTCTGTAATGCGTGCCTAAATTGAGGTGTGTCTTATAGACTATCAAATACTCTATTTTTGTTAGAAATATGGCCGCCAAAATGTCAGTATCTCCAAGAAGCATTTTTACTTAACATTATAGTTTTTACTATGGTGGATATGGTGGATTGGCAGTATCGGTAGAGGGTCATGCTTTGACGCAAAGAGTTACGGTCTTTTCCATTCTGAGTTCAAATCCCGCCGAGGTTAACTTTGCCTTTCATCCTTACGGGGTCTATAAAATAAAGTACCAGTAATACACTGGGGTAATTGCTGGCCTTGTGCCAAAAGTAGAAACAATTATAGTCTTTACTATGCCGATATAGAAAAAAACTACCCAAAATGTGTAAAATAAATACTTTAGAATTAGCCTTAAAATTCTTATGAGTTAACTATGAAGATACAGACAAAGTTACTGGATTCAGCCACATAATTTTTTTTTCATCATTTTGTCTAAATCTGTAACCAGCTTCTTTTCACTCCAGTAAACTGTGTATGAATTCCTGGTATGAAATGACTAAGTAATTATTTTTATGTAACATTTTCCAGCGAAACAAACGAACGTAACGAAATAGTCTGTGAAGATTATGTTTACTTGCCTGGAATATATTGCATTTAGATGAAACGAGATATTTTCAAAGTTCATTTCCACGAATGACGTGCGACATATAATTATATGTATATATATATATATATAAACAGTTCGACTTAACTCTGCATTATCAACGGTTTCAAGACGTCTATGTGTTAATTAGTTTTTTCCTTCATTTGTACCTGTATTCACACACAAACACGTGCGCGCGTACTCTCACACACACACGCACGCGCGTACGCGCACTCACACACACACACTCACACACATATTTACAGGGTGTATCAAAAATAATCATCGGATTTCATTTACAATGTTTATAAATGGTCAATATGTAAATAACTTTATAAAAATGTTTAAGCGTTATAAAAAAAGAATAAAATCTTATATTCAGACGTTACCGCATGATTATATGGTCATTTATTAAAATAAATATAGCTTTTTTGATACACTCTGTATACACACACACACACACATATATATATATATGTGTATATATAACGTGTTGTAATAAATGAAATGAAAAATGTTAGATTGTTTGGTTGTAATGAGGCTTTGATGATATTAGATTGATGTCATTTTGGCTAAGTTGAGTTAGATCCAACAACAAGTGGATACCACGTGGAAAAGTCCCAAATAAGACATCATTCCACTCTCGTTATTTTGGTTTGATGACAAGGCTGGCCAAAGCGATGTTTGGGGGGTAACAGTAGAGAAAAAGAACATGTTTGTGTATAAAACAGAGTTTTATCATCTTATAAATAATTGATTTGAAAATTACGTTATATCTTCGAATAATCGACGGAAATCCAATGGTTAACAAAGGATAATCATAATAAGCTGATGAAGCAAAACTTGTGAACTACAGAAATTTAGTATAGATGAAGTGAATATGTCAACTGAACAATTAACGATGTGACTTTGTGATGAGAGCGATATGTAAACGTGAAAGACAGATAGATAAATAGACATACAGACAGATAGACAGACACATAGGGAGGCAGGGAGAGAGAGAGGGAGATGGTGGACCCATCTCTTTTATACAAGAAGACGACCTGTTGTTGTGTCTGGATATTTTGCGGAAATTTACTCGAAAATGTTGAATATTAAGAGGCTTATGCATAAAATAAGAAAATGACCGTTGTTTTGGGATCAAAATGGCTATGTACAATTTGGTTATACGCACACGCGCACGCACACACACACACACACACACACACACACACACACACACATACACACAATTGTTGTCTCAGTCGCTGAGGAAATTCCAACAAAGCTGGAAACTAGTCCGACCACCTCATCCTTTCACCAATCACAAAGTGTCTAATCTTTCTATTGCATACAATATTGACTAAAATCCGCAGATATATTTGAAAGTACAGTAATTAGAGTAGCAACACAAAACATTGCTAACAGACCAGTAATTTATCAATGGAACAACCTGTTACGGATACGTTAAAATATGCAGATAAAGTTAATACAATTTGCATAAACTCTTATAGTAAGAACGGGTTTATAAGCAATCTCCCTGCATACAGTTGAGGTCGCTAATGAAATCTCAATACATGATTGAAACTAAAACCACTGATCTCTCTTTTTTTGTCAATGAAGGTATTATATATAACATGGTATTTACAGCTGCCTATTGTATGCAGTGTTGTTTAAAATATGTAATGATATATTTTATAGTGTAGATTTGTATAGTATTGTATTGAAATGCACTAATAATTTATTAATTGAACTAACTTTAACGAATGCATTATATCTGCAAATCAGTATATCCGATTTAATTTAGTCGGTAGTAATAATATGTTTTTAACTAATGTCTCCCTGGGCAGTAGGTACTCAGAAGAGGATTTGAACTATTGTGTAACTAAATACAGTAAGACATTTTGTTCGACGCTCTAAAGATTCTGTAAATCCAACATCCTTGGTTACATATAATAATTGTTTCTACTTTTGGCACAAGGCCAGCAATTATGCCAGTGTATTACTAGTACTTTATTTTATCGACCCCGTAAGGATGAAAGGCAAAGTTAACCCCGGTGGGAATTGAACTCAGAATGGCAAGGGCCGTAACTCTATGCGTCAAAGCATGGCGTCCGACCCTCTACCAATACTGTCAATCCAGTACCCTATGATTTACAAGATAGAGGGATGACCACCAATGTTCAGTCTACGAGGGTATACAGTCGCTATCACCTTAGTTACGGAAATGGCACTTATTTTATCGATCCCCGGGAAAGATGAAACCAGAACACAAAAGGGAAGTAACTTACTCAATCGGAACATAAATCACATCACACTCATCAGTCTCAGAGGTCCCGCGAAAGTAATTAGCACAACCGCTCATCACTAAATATTTATCCGATTCTCCAATGATTTTACTATACTTCGCCTTCCTTTAATATATAATGCAATAGGTTCTGTTGACCAAATATTTGGGATGAAATGATACAGAAATCCTATTAAAATTATACAAGTAACCGTGTATATGGCGATCATTAAATGTATTTATCAACTGAGAGTTACTTACGTGGTCAATCTACTTAATATAAATAACAGCCACATTTCCCTCAAATCATATCACTACTGTCTTTGGGGACACATTACATAATACAGTCCGGAGTATACACCTAATCTATGAGAGAAGGCTATGGTTGGAATGCTTTTTTTTTATCATAGGTCATAAGTCATAGATCATAGGTCGATCAGGGCTGTCAGGATTATAGGTCATAAGTAAGAATCATAGGTCACTGATTGTAGATAGATCAAGGCTGATGATAGGTCAGTATCATAGGTCATATTTCAGGGTTGATCATAGAATAACCATAGCTGAATTGTGATTAAAAACAACAGTTAACCATCTAAAAGTTTACTTTATTTCGAGAGAATTAACCATATAATATTTTGGAAGTTTTGTTTACATTTTTATTTCTATTTTTCGTTATATTTTCGAAGATGAAGATATCAAAAGTTTTGGAAGCTGGTTGTAAATAGTTTTCTTTTTATTTCAAATTGGAATATAAAATGCTAAAAACATAAAAAAAGTAAGAGGTTTTACATCTTGAACGTATGTAATAGTAGTTTGCTTTCCGGCAGTATGGTAGGTGGTTAAGTAGTAACTGGTTTTCTCGTTTATATTTTCCCCGTGTAAAGTTAAAAACAAGTTAACACAGCAAATAAGCAGTTTCCAGCACCTGTACACGCTCTCTTACACATGCAAAACAAACATGCAGACACATGCATACTCATAATGACATGTACACACAAACACTCCCACATATAAATATTTTGGTTGCTGATCAAATTAGGCATGGTTTGTCGAGCTAAAGCAGTGTTTCCCAAAACAAGTTCCACGAAACCATTCAGGAGTTGTACAAGATAAAAAAAAATTTAATAAACAAATTATTATGTTTTTAATCAATTCACCCCCAAAACAATTTTTGTTTCGCTTAATATGTTAATAAAATGAGGGGTGGGAGATCGTTAGTAAGATATATTTATGGGTTCCACGATTTTTAGAAAATCGTGTGTGGTTCAGGGTTAGATGTTGCTGTTCTAGCTATTATTTAGCCTTCATAAGAACATTAATCTTGCAGATTTCTAATGAGAGGCATTTTTAGCCATGACTATACCGTTATCTTAAACATAGTTTGTCTTAAAATACGCCTGTGTGTTCATGTTTCCCTTTTTAAAAGATGGCAGATTTAAACATATTTTACCAGGTCAAGTAACCATGTTTGAGACTGTCTCAATCATTTGATTTCATGTTAGAAATACTAAAAAGTTAAGGTAAAATAAAAGAAGCACCCCTCAAAGTTAAAAGAATTAATATTCAGTTGTGCTGTTCAAATTATTAAGATTCCTAAAGTTCTGAGCCTGACTTTGGAGCATTTGGCAAAAATCTCCAAATATTATTTTATTTGATTGCCTTATAATACAAGTTTGACCTCCTAAATAAGGAAACCCACGTTTCTGAAACTCCTATAATCCGGTTTTGAATACGTACTGTTAATAATGGTTTCTAATTTAGGAACAAGACCAGCAATTTCGAGGGAAAGGTAAAGTCGATTGATCGATAGTAGTAATTAACTGGTACATTATTTTATCGACCCCGGAAGTATGAAACGATAAGTTGACTTCGGCAGAATTTGAACTTAGACTGTAACTAAATACTGCAAAGTATTTTGGCTGACGTTCTATCGATAATGCCAATCCACCGCCCTTGTACTATTGATCTATCTATCTATAGAGATATAGCTAGATAGATAGATAGAGAGAAGGATAAAGAGAAAGAGATAGTGGTTGTGAGAGAGTAGATTGAAAGAGAGACATATAGAGAGGGAAAGGAGACAGAGAAGGAGAATGGAAGAGAGAGAGAGAGAGAGCTGCTGGTGTTGTTGTTGTATGTATATATATATATATATGAGTGTGTGTGTATTTATATATGTGTGTTTATATGTGTGTTTATGACCAGTATATATAGATCACAGACACCCACACACACACATATATATATATATATATATATATATATATATATATATATATATATATGCACACACACATACACATATATATATATATATGTATACACACACACACACACATATATATATATATGTATACAAACACATACATACACACATATACATACACACATATATAGAATTAGCCGTCGAAACGGCTTGAGCTCAGCCGTCGGGGTCTTACTTGTTCTTATATATATACATATATATATATACACGTATATATATATGGACCTTCCAGTTTCATTTCACATTATATACATGTCTGTGTATGTTTTAATTACTTAAACATTATTTTTAAGGGAACATGACCCAACAGGTCACGGGTGGTCTATACTAAAACTCTGTGATTGCTTGCTTTCTTGTCTGTAATGTAATACAGCCAAAAGGGTGCATAATGGGAAAATACTTTGAAAGGAAGTTGACCCTGAAATGGGGATACAAATGGAATAAAACAAGTTTCGCGTAAATCGGATCACGTGTTCCCGAGATATGGGGTTTTTCCGGGTACCTTCATAAATAGAGAGAGAGAAGGATATAGAGAAAGAGATAGTGGTTGTGAGAGAGTAGATTGAAAGAGGGACATAAAAAGGGAGAGGAGACAGAGAAGGAGAATGGAAGAGCGAGAGTTGATGGTGTTGTTGAATGAAATTATAACCGGTGACTTCAAAGAAACCACTACAGGGTTACTGTATCCTGCTAAATAGAAAGTGTTTCTAAGTGTGTGTGAATATATATATATATATATATATATATATATATATATATATATATATATATATATATATATATATATATATACATTGGTAAACGGAATAGAAAATGCTGACAAATTGTTCACAGTTGAAAAATGGTTTATTAGGAATAAAAGAGTATTAGTGATTGTATGGGTTAGTATTCAGTTGTGGTTTTAAGTTTTTAAGTTTTTACCGGTTGCGGTATATATATATATATATATATATATATATATATATATATATATATATATATATATATATATATATATATATATATATATATATATATATATATATATATATATATATATATATATATACGGAGAAAGGCGGAGAAAAATTGGATATATTTTGTCTGACTTTTCTTCAAACTTATAATTTTATGTATATAAATATATATGCGTGTGTGTATATATATATATATATATATGTGTGTGTATATATATATGTGTGTGTGTGTATATAAATATATACACACACATATATACACGCACACACACACACACACACACACACACATATATATATATATATATGGAGCTTTAAATTTCATTTTACATTATATACATACCTGTGCATATTTTAATTATTTAAAACTTATTTTTGTGTGAACATGACCCAACGGGTCACGGGTGGTCTCGTAATAAATAAAATCGGAGAGAACTGAAAGCATTAGAAAAAATAATTTAATAATTCAATAGCAACTTTGCTTGGCATCACTACTGGCTATATTTCCTGTTTCAAGCTAGGTTTTAGTTTTGATGAAACATCAATATATATGGACAATGAATTGGCAAGGCTGTTTACATGGGGATTTTTCTTTTAGATTCCTGCTTTTCGGAGATTTTGTTGGACAGCATTGGTAGCATGGAGAAGAGAAAAATGCATGCATGGATAAGAAATGCTCACCCCTCCCCACAAAAAACCTTGTCAAGGCCTGCATTCTGGAGCGAAAACTTTCAGGTGGAGACCCATCATAATAATTGTTTCTACTTTTGGCACAAGGCCAGCAATTACCTCAGTGCATTACTGGTACTTTATTTTATCGACTCCGTAAGGATGAAAGGCAAAGTTAACCTCGGCGGGATTTGAAGGTTAACTTTGTCTGTCATCCTTACGGAGACATATGGAAGCATCGGATTGAGATTTATATTTCAGAAGTAAAACAAAATTTGCAATTGCCGATTAGTGATGAAAAATAAATCTTAAAAATTCGAGGGTTTGCAACCTATAAGAAATTACAGGTTTGGATATAGGCATGGTAAGTTTCTATATTTAATTATCTTCTTCTTCTTCTTCTTCTTCTTCTTCTTCTTCTTCTTCTTCTTCTTCTTCTTCTTCTTCTTCTTCTTCTTCTTCTTCTTCTTCTTCTGCTGCTGCTGCTGCTGCTAGTTTATTTCAGGCTTAACAAAGTTTTAAGTTATAAATATCTCAGTTCGCCTGTCACTTTCTCTCCCTCTCCCTCTCTGTTTCCCGTTCATTCTTCTAATTGTTGGTATTAGGGAAATAAGGAATAAAAAAATGACTTGTATTGAAAAAAGCAAGCTGCGGTAGGAATTTAAATATATATATATATATATACATACATACATGCATACATGCATATAAACATATATACATATACATATATATATATATACACAATAAACATATATACATATATATGTGTGTGTAAAAAGAAGGAATAGATTAGTAAATAAATAAATAAATATGCTGAAAAAACTTTAGCAAAAGGGAGGAAAATAATTGCGAAGTATCAAGTAACTTGTTAAAAGCTACTTCCATTGACATAGAAAGACAGGGGTTGCGAAAATGTCTGAAAGATAAAAGGAACACCAAGTAACGACTGGTGAAAAACACAAGGGGAAAAAATACGTTTGAATGTTCAAAACAAATTAAAATATACACGCAGTCACTCGCATAAACGTATATGGTGCATGCTTTTATTTTTAAAAATTAATCTTTCACCATTAGAGAGAGAGACGGTTTCTAATATATAGAAAAATTTGATGTATGTATAGACCCTTACTCCTTGTTAGGGCATCATTGTAGGAGAAGGAAAACTAATTAAAAACCTACGACATGATGGGAGCCAATGATATTGATCTTTGTTCAGAGAGTGAGATTGATCCAGTGAAATCATTTTAAAAAAAGCTTCAAGCACCACTTGATCTAAACATCTTTCACGCGAGTTGCATGAACATGGCTGGCCGTAGCCGAAAAAGTGAAGACAATTCTAGAAATCGAGATACAGCCATCATGTACGTATGTATGCATGTATGTATGTCAGGTCACCAGTTGGTGCTACTGGTAACATGTATCCCAGTACAACCTGTCTCATGGTCGGGTCGTTGGCGACTAAACTGGCAACCCCACCAAGGTTTCTTGGTGTGGAGGGTGACTTTGGACATCCTGCAGGACTAAAAACAAAACCTGTCAAAGGGCAAAGGAGCTCTTAAGAGTCAATGGCCATCCAAAATCACCGGGAGAGATGACCCCTTAGCCTTTGTCAAGGCAGAATTCTAGGAGAAGGAAAACTCTGATATAACACCTGCAACTCTGATGGTATCCAATGATGTTGACTTGTTCTTCTTTTTGGTAAATATCATCTTGGTTAAGAGAGTGGGACTGGCTTTGTGCAGTGCCTTTGCTCACTATAAAAGCTTCACGGCACAGGCATTGCTTTATATCTGGAGATCTCTCTGCACTTGTCATCACATGGTACCATGGGCCCAGCACTATGTGTCAATACTTGTCACAAGTGTAGTGTTTGTACCAGAGTTCTCAAGTCGCTGGCTGGACTAAAAGGTCACACTCGTTCAGCGCATCGGTAGGGGTTCTCCTACATGGATATAAAGTAGTGGCCGTACTCGAAAACGAGTTGGCAGCCACCATGTATGTATGTATGTATGTATGTATGTATGTATGTATGTATGTATGTATGTATGTATGTATGTATGTATGTATGCATGCATGTATGTTAATATGTATGTATGTATGTATATGCACGGGGACATAGAAATAGTCGGGCTGGACACCCGATCGCGCGGTTAAACCACTGGGAGTGAAGGACTCCTAGCCTTTGTCAGGGCATTCTTCTAGGAGAAGGCAACTCATGAAACTGGGATAACTCCGATATAAAACCTGCGGCTCAATGATGTTGATATTTTCTTCTTTTCAGGTTATAGCTACTGTCGCTCAGAGAGTGGGATTGGCTCAGTGCACAGTCTTTCGTCACTTTAACAAATATCTTCACGCACAGGCATTACACGATAGCATTAATTAATAATTATGCCTAATGTAGAAACAATTAATTAATAATTATTAATAATTCTTTCTACTTTTAGCACGAGGCCAGCAATTAGCCCAGTGCATTACTGGTACTTTATTTTATCGACCCCGTAAGGATGAAAGGCAAAGTTAACCTAGACGGGATTTGAACTCAGACCGTAAAAGGACCTAACTATGCTGCAAAGCATGGCGTCCGACCCTCTACCGATACTGCCAATAAAGGTATAACGTGCAATGGCCATACTCGATAACGAGGGGGCAGCCATCATCTACGCATACATATGTACAGACATACATACATGCATACATACATGCATACATACATACATACATACATACATACACGAATGCATACATACATGAATGCATACATGTATATATATATATATATATATGTACGTATCACTAAGCGCTCGACGGTAAATGAATACAGCTCCTTTTAACAGTTGAGTGCTTTGTGATGTAATGGAGAAGAAAGGCCCTGACACCAACATTCATTAATTGCATTTCCCTATCTCTTTCACTCATTTAGCATCCAGTAATTATATATTTAATTATCCACCACCCATGAAATTCGTTCACTGCCTAACATTCAATATAGTTACTTCTCTTGTATTATAATAACTACAAAGAAACATACATGCTACATAATATGAAATCTCTCTATTTTTATATATTATATTCCATATGAATCTAATATTGAGCAACTCTTAAGACCCAACTCTGGGTAAGGATTTAATTTTATTTTATTTTTATTTAAATTTAACTTGATTTTATTACATTTTAGCTTTTATTTCTCCAATTGCCTTCTGGGTGTAACCATCCAGACTGTACCAGATTTACTGATGGATGAGTTTGTGAGGGAACCAGGTGTCAGTAATACACATACTGTTATAATAGCAGAGGAGCAGCAGGTGATCACCGCTGTCATTGGTGGATGGGTCAGTGAAGGTTATGCCAATGGACTGAGTCTGCAATGGGTCAGTTGGAGAGAGCCTGGTGGAAGAAGAGATGGTAGCGATGGCATCTGTCAGGATGATCATGATTTCATGGGGTGGGATTTGTCCAAGACCTGTTGAAGCTAGTTGTAGAAGTTCTTGACAGTATCCTCTGTGGTGTCTGTGGGGGAATAGGCAACAATGATAGTCATCTTCCCATGCTGGTGGAGAAGATGGGCGGACAGCAAACGGTCACTCACTGGGTTCCAGCTGATTATTGATTTGCAGACGTGCTTGAGCATGCCCAGTGCCACACTGCAGAGGCCTGCCCTATCCTCAGGGCCACTTGAGATGAGGCAGTGGTATCCCGAGATAATCCCCGCTGCCTGGCCAGCGTATTTTGTTGACTCTCCGCAGAATAATCGGACGATGTGGCTGCCATCTTGGTCTGGAATCTCCCCGGGAGACCGGCCCGTCTAGGGTGGCTCTATCAGGAGCAAAGCACCAGAACGTAACGCTCTCTCAGATTTACGGAACACACATGACCCCTCACCATGACAAGGCCAGTAATTCGATCTGTCAGCTCAAAGACGCACTGGCCATATATCGGGAGAAATCAGCAAAGTTTGGTCTTCAGGTAAGCTGGGCGAAGACAAAGCTGATGCATGTTGGCAAGGACCCGGATCCTTCCCCGCTTCATATTGGCCCCGACGCTATGGAATTTGTCAGCTTCTTCATTTACCTGGGCTCCATAGTCACCAACAATGGAGAACTGACCTCTGAGATCAACCGCAGATGTGGCCTGCCTACCGGGGTCATGTATTCCCTATGGCACCACTGCTCAATCTCCAAGAAAACGAAGCTCCGTATCTACAACGAATCGGTCCTTTCCGTTCTCCTCTATGGAGCAGAAATGTGGCCCTTCACAAAGACTCTGGCAAAGAGAATCGACAGCTTCGATTGCAGAGCCATGAGGACCATAAAAAAATATCAGATGGTGCCACGACATTTCCAACAAAATGTTACGTGCGCGAACGCATCAGTCCACAGTTTCCCGCATCATAGTAGGCACCTTTGAGGGTGCTGGTGGTCCTACGTACGATGATATTTCTGATATCACTAGTTTAGGATGACCCCGGCCTCGTCCAGTAAGAGCAAGAAGAAGATATACTAGTTTACATTGATTATGTTTTAATGTTTAAATCTAATCAATGGACATGTAGTTATTGGAATAAAATTCAATTAACTTAAATTTAATACAGTTGATAAATCCCAAAACTTAAGGATAGAAACAACGAGGGACCATGCCCGCTGTAGCCTCAACCAGTTAGAAATAGTAACCAGATTTGAGCTGGATTAATAATTAAGCAAAATGAACGCATGATTACGGTATCAAGGGAAGAGCAGCATACTTTTATTCAAATTAAATGTGTTTGTCATTTCAAACAAAATCATTTGCAAACTTTATTCATGGGGAATGTGCGGGACACCATAATCTTTTAAGTGCTTAGGGGCCTGAAAGGGATTTAATCCCGTCCAGCAGATCTCCTTTAAATCAAACTCGAGAATAATGAAAAATGTCGGATATATTAGCCAGTGTAATGTAGTTCATTTACTCTCATGCTAAACTAAAGCCTAAATATTCTCTCTATATATAAAAGTTAAAGGGTGATCTACTGAATGCCATACGCAAAAACGTTTCTAATGAGTTGAAGTTTCCTTTTCAACTTAAGAAAGAAAGCAAAAACCCAGCGGCAGTTGTTAGCGACTCCCCAAAAGGGATGATAGTTTTAAAAAATTAAGAATTAATCTCTCAACATTTATTTCCAGAATATGGCGTAAGCATTTTTGACGGAATGGTTCCAGACGTCTAAAGTGATGTTTGTAACACGTCCAGGTTTCATACGATTACAGAAGGGAGGATAATACAAAACCTCTATAAACAGATATTTTTGTTTCATTCTTGTGACCAAACCCGAGACTCTAAACTACCAAAAAATATTGCTGCCTTTTGAATCCTTAGAGGTATTTCTGGATCCAACGTTCCATCTTTATTCACAACCTCTCAAGATATATGAAGGATTCAACAACCTTAAGAAGATTACCTTTCAGATACATTTTAGGTTGTTGCGCAACTTGTTCCAGTGCAAGTTGACACAAAACAACTGTTTTCTTTAAATTTATAGTCAAACCAAATATCACATGCCAAATCAAATGCAGAAATCAATAATTACAATCCATGCTCAGTATGACTGACCTACAGTCATCAATATACAATAGGTCTCTTATTTGTGAAGTGAACACTTTGCTCTTAAATTTCATCCTTGCTAAATTAAAGACGATGTCTTACACATACTCGTTCATTGTTGTTTTGTAAAGCATGATAGGGCATGGCAGCAAAACATATCACAAAGAGTAGATGCATCAAGGTCTCTCTGTTTCACATCCTTTTCCACTGCAAAAGGCTAAGACAGTTTGCCCCTAAAGTTAACTCATGTCTTTATGAAAACTTCTATGTCTTTATGAAGAGCTCTCAATATATTTACAAACTTTTAACGGCATCTAAATTTAGACAAAATTAACCATACGGCATTACTATTAACAATATCGAATGGTTGAGAGTGAGGTGCTGTTCAATACATTTTCCCTGCAGTTGTCTGATTGTGACGATCACTAGTGCCTTTTTTCACGCGAAAACCACATTGGTACTCTGATACGACTCTTGGCATTATGAACTTATTAAGCCGTTTCAAAAGGATACGTGCTAGAAGCTTACCGACAACGGATAATAGGGAAATTACCCTAAAATTACCACATTGGTCTTTAGAACCAGATTTGAAAAGAGAGCCCAAGATACCATTAACCCAGTTTTGTGGTAATTCCTCCTCCACCCAACAATTGAGTATTACAGTGTGTAAATGTTCCACCATTTTCTCCCCTCCATGCTTGAGAACCTCAGCATTAATACCATCCAGGCCAGGAGATTTATTGTTTAATTTCTGTACTGCAGAAGCAATATCATTTCTAGTTGGTTCTGATGCCACTTCATCTACAATTGGATAGCTTTTCATTGATTCAATAACGTTTATGTTGACATTAGAGGACCTGTTAAGGAGCTCAAAGAAGTGTTCTTGTCAGCAGTTCTAAATGGAGACAATATCAGTTAAAAGTACTTTACTATCGGTAGTTCTTACAGGTGCTATTGAAGAAGATTATGAACCATGTAGGAGTAAAATACCTTAGTATCCTTGCGATCTACTGTCTCTTGTGCTTGTTTTGGTTTTGCTTTATCTTGCTACCACTGCTGTTTAATATTTATCTCTTTTTAATCGCTTATAAGAGTTATTACAATTAGGATTGATTGATCGAGAAAGAAGCTTATTACAAAGATTTTATTAGTCCCTAAGTAAGTCATACTTCATGGCAGTTATCTGTAACCCAGTCATTAGACCTCTTTGATCTCATACATTCTTATGCAGATGCTATCTGGAAGACTTTTATCTTCCCAAAAATTGCTCAGGTCAAGTGTGATATTAACTAATACACTGTAAAAATTGTGGTTAGCATTGAAAGATTTGAAATTTGTCACATTAATTTCTTTGGTACTCTAGTCTCAGAGTATCTAGCTTTTGCTGTTATAATTATATTTAGTTTGGCTCTCACTAGCCAATGATCAGTCCAACTCTCTGCTCCTCTCATTACGTACACACTACACACGTCATTTACATCACATGGATAACGACCAGGCCCTGCCTGCAGCGCGCTGGGGAACCAGCCTAGTCAGACCGGTTCACCTATCGTTCCCAGTGTTCTTATTGCCCTTTATTAATTCTGCTTGAAATATTTCAAATGAGTTTAAAGCGCATTTTAAGGTTAGTGCCAACCATACAGCTGATGTTAATTCAGCTCGTAGTGTAGAAGTACCTGTGTAGTTGAACATATTTTGAGTGGACGGACCTACCGCCACTTCTTCATCGCAAAAGAATTTATTGTTGTAACAAGACCAAGAACGTCAGGGGACTAAGGTTTTTATTTCAGAGCTTGCCATCGCCTAGACTAGTTGTCGTAACCAAGATATAGAGTCTAGTCTACCATAAGAATAAGAGATTACTGATAATATCACCCTATTAAGGGGACCCTCAGTAATCAGAGACCTGGCATTATATCAGAATTAAAAAAAATAATCATATAATAAAATAATCATATATAATGTATATAAAAATGAGAAAGAAAATGAAAAAAAGTTAATAAAAAGAATTTGCAAAGCTAAAAAGTAATGAGGATAAGATATATAAACATTTATTTACATTTTATACACCCCCACCTACACACTTACACACACACACACACACACTATATATATATATATATATATATATATATATATATATATATATATATATATATATATATATATATTATATTAGAAAGATCGAGTATCGAAAAATCGGCGCACGAGTTCACGATAAACAATATTCGAAATGAGCGGCAGAGGGCTCAATAATTCAGATGAAACAGAGCTATAAGAGCGAAATATATATATATATATATATATTTCGTTTTTGTATTTGTTTTAAAGATTTCTTGGCAGCATGACCCTCCCAAATTATAATAATAATTGTTTCTACTTTAGGCACAAGGCCAGCAATTACCCAGTACATTACTGGTACTTTATTTTATCGACACCGTAAGGATGATAGGCAAAGTTAACCTCAGCGGGATTTGAACTCAAACCGTAAAGGGACGTAACTATGCTAGAAAGCATGGCGTCCAACCCTCTACCGATACTGCCAATTCACCGCCCTTATAATAATAATAATAATAATAATAATAATAATAATAATAATAATAATAATGATTTCTTTATTAACCACAAGGGTTTACATAAAGTAGACATTAAGGACAGTGCAGGACAATGCAGGACGGTACAAATGGGCATTTCTGCGTGTAAAAAAAACAAAAACAGAGGATGTAACAAAAATAACAATGAAAATAACAATGAAAAATTCCCCAATAGGGGGGAGACTTCGGAGGGACATTTGTGGAGAAAGCCCAGTAAAAAGCCACAATGACCCTGACCACCAAGGCAAGTGCCCTCTCCCAGTTTTCCACCTTTAGTTTACAGATATATACTCAGAGTCGGCCCATTCACTCGGGCTATTCTTGCTTCTCTCACCCATCTTTCAACAAAATGCTGGGAAGAGAGCACTTCCTTCTCTACTCTGATTTTCCTTTTCAAATGAAATTTGAAAAAGTCAATCAGAGCATCACCGAAGAGGTAAGTGCTCGTCTTCAGCCCTTTCAAACGTGTCCACCATACTATCTCTTTCGCCATGGCCACCAGACAGATAAAAACTGCCTGCCCTTCCCGGCTAAATGAGGAGGGCGGGGCAATCCTCACGATAGACTCAGATGATAGCTGGATCCGTCCTAAACGCGACAGCAGGTGTTCGACATAAACCCACAAGTCAGCAATTTTCGGACACTGGACGAGTGCGTGCAGGACGGTTTCGTCGCCCTGCGCGCATCTCGGACATGCCCGGCTGACGGCACCTCCATGCCTGTAGAGTTTATCCCGAACTGGCAAGGCTCCTCGGTAGCACTGCCAGGCCAGAGATTTCTGGAAGTTGTCCATAGGCCCTGGCCCGAAAGTTCTTCCGAAGAGATTGGCTAGTTGATTTTCGTCGACGCCTAGAGTTTCCCCAAGTACGTCGTCGCTCTTCCCCTCCACTAATCCTCTATAGAACGCCGAGGTGGAGTTTCCACCGATCACATTGCCCGATTGGTCGAGGGCTGTGAGCGCCTGAAGACATTCCAGTCTCCAGGCGCTCCCTCTCGGTCTTCGCTTGACCCAGGACTGCAGCTCCGTCAAGGAAACGAGCTGGGGAAAAACGCGTCTAGCAAACGGCGACCACACCTGATCACCGTCGAGGAAGAGGTGGAGATGTCGTAGCCTGAGCGCGTGCCTGCGCATCATCAGCCACGGCATGCCCAGCCCTCCACGTAGCGGGTGTTGACAACAGATGGACCGCCTGACCATCGGAGCACGTCCCTTCCACAAAAAGCGAAAGAGCAAACGCTCCAGCGCAGTCAGGCGAGGCTTAGGACAAGGTACGACGGTTAGGCGGTAGCAGATGACAGACGCGATGTACGCGTTAGCCACCTCCGCTCGACCTTTCAGGGATAGCTTCCTCTCCGCCCATTTCTGGGTGAGAGAAGCCACCCTGCTCGTCACCTCGTCCCAGTTTTTGTCCGTCTGGAGGTCCGGACCGAACCAGACCCCTAGCAATTTAACCGGTCCGTCCGTCCAGCGCCCGACGACGCTGTTGGACGGCATGGACCTGCCTCTCCAGGTGCCGAGCTGCAGGCCCACTGACTTTTCCTGGTTGATCATTGCTCCTGTCACCGCTTCGTATTCTCTTAGTGTAGTGCCGATCGCCTCGATGTGTTTGGCGTTCGACACCACTACGGTGACATCGTCCGCATATGCTGACACGGATCTTCCGCATCCTAGTTCGCGCGGGACTCCCCTCAACGTCTCCAGTTTGTGCAGTAATGGCTCGAGAGTCAATACGTACAAGAGGGACGAGAGGGGACATCCTTGGCGGACCGAGCGCATGATGTTGAACGGTTCCGACAGGTGACCGTTCACTCTCACCACAGAGCAGATGTCGCTGTGCATGGCAGCGATCCAGCCTCTGAAGACGGGCCCAAAGCCAGCCGCCCTCAGGACTGCCGCTAGGTAACGATGGTCGACCCTATCGAAAGCTTTCGACTGATCTAAATTGATCAAGGACCCACCCGTGCCAGGTTCCCTAGCTACCCTCTCTACGATGTATCGCATGAGGTGGAGGTTGTCGTGGATGGATCTGTCGGGAATGGCGCATGTCTGCGCCTCTCCCACCAGACCACCAACGACAAGCGCCAACCTCTTTGCTAGCACCTTGGCCAAAATCTTAAACTCTGTGTTTAGCAGAGTTATGGGCCGGAAATTGTCTATGTTATCCCCCTTGTTCGGATCCTTTCTCAGCAGTGCCACCGCTCCTCGGCTCACAGAACTGGGAATTCTCCCGTTCTGTTGCCAGTTGCAGTAGACGTCCGCTAAGAGGCCTCCGAACAAGTCTGGCATCTGTACGTAAAGTTCATAGGGCAGACCATCCAAACCAGGCGATTTACCCCTTGTGCAGCCAGTCATTGCCTCCCTTACTTCAGCGGCTGTTATCGGCTTTTCGCAACACTTCGCCTCAGTGGCCGAGAGCCGCGGCAGTCCGTCGAGGTAGACACTAAAGTCCATCCCTCTACCCGGCCCCCCGCTGCCCCCGAACAGCTGAGCGAAGTGTCGCTGAAAAGTTTCACACATTTGCCCGGGATCGAGTAGCATGCGCCCGTCGTGGTCCACCAAAGACCGGATCGTGGCTTTGTTGCCACGACGCGCCTCCGCCACTCGGGCCCATTGAACGGCTTTCGTCCCCTCGTGTCTGAGAGCACGCACCCTAGCTCTGACAACGCAGCCTTCGTGCTTTGCATTGAAGAATTGGTCAAGGGCCAATTTCGCCGCAAGCACGTCGGTCGCAATGCCTTTGCTAAGCGCCTCGTCTAATTTTCTAACTAGTTCTCCCTCTGCTCTATTTTTCTCTATTGCTAAAGCCTTACTAAACCTAATCGATTCTATTCTAATCGCTCTTTTCAGAGCAAACCACCACTTGTTGTTGACGATGGCCCCCGTCAACGCCCGCTTAACTAGTTCGCTAATCCGGTCTCTGTAGGCCTTGCGCGCTGGTAAGGACGCGTTTAGCTTCCAGTAGCCGGGTCCTTGTCTATGAAGCCTATCTAAGTCAAGCACACAGGTCACGAATTTGTGGTCCGTGTAGCTGACTATCTTGAATTGTGGACAGCCTATGCTAGACCTATCTATTTCCCTACAAAATACTCTATCTAGATATGATCTGGATGACCCTATGCGGTTTGTCCAAGTCCACATTGGTACATTCGGGAAATCCAATCGGTACCTGTCAGACAGTTCAAAACGCCTGAGCAGGTTGGTGAGGCTCTTGCACCCTCCACCCCTATCCGCTAATCCCACACAGTCCCAGCGTGCATCTAAGATCCCGTTCCAGTCGCCCACTAACACTAAAGAGCGGGACGTTCCAAGAAAGGTCTCCAGACGCCGGAAGAAATCAGGCCGCCCTGCTCCTGTCGGGGCATAGACGGCCACTAGCCTGAAAGCTTGCCCGTCTCCGCTGGTCACGTCCAGCACCACCAGCTTACCCTCTGGGTCCAGGAAGATGGCCCGTATGGCGAGATCCAAACCTCTCCGAAAAAGCACAGCAACTCCTCCACCCGATCCAGGACGGCTGGGAGATGCGTACACATCGTAGCCGCCGAAGATCGGTGCGAAGGCCCGTGCTTCGGAGATTCTGGTCTCGCTGATGGCCACTACATCTATGTTTAGTGACCTGAGGTCGTTGAGCAGGTGACCCTGCTTCCATGACGACCCCAAGCCACGCGCATTTATGCTGCCTATTCTGAGTGAGGTCATGTTTAAAATAGAGTGGAAAAGATGGGAAAGACCACTTACCGTACTTTTGGTAGAGGAGGGATGGTTTTTACATCCCTTTTCACTTGATCGTCTGGTGAAGGGACCGTTGAATCGTCCCTTCGGCTGGTCGTCGGCTCTTCTAAGAGAATGTCTGAATATACTCTTCGATTGATGGTTCCTCCTAGGTCCCTGAAATCACCAACTGCGTTGGGGAATTTCGTTTTAATGTTTGTGTATTGTTTCTGTGCTATTTTTAGCAGTCTTATGTTAGTTGGCGTTTTGATTGGTGCTGGTATTATGTAGTCCTGTTGTGAAATGTCTGTGTGTTCAATTATGTAAGTCATTAGTTTCTTGTTGTGTGTGTTTATTGCCGTGCATTTGTTTTTCTGGGGGTGGGGTGTGGTTCTGCTATTTTCTTGTCGTTGTTGCTGGGTGTGTGTGTTTTGTTGTTGTGTTTGCGATGTTGGTGCTTGTGGTGGTGGTGTTGAAGGTGTTGTTGGCGGTGGGGTTGTCGCCGGTGGTGATGGTGGTGCTGGTGTGGGTGGTGATGGTGTTGGTGGTGTTGCTGCTGTGGGTCTCTTTGCAGTAGACTTTACCCTTTTCTCATTTCTTTCCTCCCTTTTCAAAGGCGACGATGCGCTGCTTCTGCGTTTGTGCCTTCTTGCGACCTTTTGCCATCCCTCTCCCACCTCACACTCCATGTCTGATTCTGTAAGGTCGGGGAGGGGTACCAGCTCCACTCTTTCACTTGTTGTTGTTGGTGATGTTTGCACTGGAGTCTCTGTTGCAGCTGCATTTGGTATTGCTGTTGTTGTTGTTAATATTTCCACTGCTGCTGCTGTCTTTGATTTCCGTGGAGTGGGTATGGGTGCCACGGACCTATCGTTCCTGGTTGCCGCTTGTCCTGTTGCTGGTAGCCGTGGAGCCGGATTCGGAAGGAGGGGGGTTTTCTCCTTTCTCAGGGTCTTCTCGTTGCAGAAGGCCCTGAGGTGAGTCTTCGATCCACAGCGAAAGCATTTCGGGCGTTTGCCCTCAACACTTATGGGCAGTTGAGTGCCGTTATCGAAGTCTATCACATCCGGGATAGCTTCGATGCACTCCTGGTTGGTTTGGATTAGCATCTCAATGGAGGAGCCGACCCAATCTTCTCTTACTTTTTTCTGTACTTGCAGTACAGTTGTTTTGTCCTCGATTCCGACGAGGACAGACGCGGCCAGCCAAGAAGGGGTCATTTCGGGGGGGACGTGGGTCAGTTTGACCCTCACAATTTTTTGCCCGCAGTAGGAGGGCACCAACACCATTTCCTCGCTCCTTAGGGTCACTACTGATTGGGCCTTTGCCTCCTGGGGTGTGGCAAAAAGTACGTCTACGGTGGCGTATTTTTTGCCTCGGGTGATGTGCGTTTTCCTCTGCCACACAGACCCCAAGGCTTTTTGTATTTGGGCCTCTGTGGCTCTTTCCACCCTACGGGATTTTGTACTTACTGTACGGTACGTGACCGTACACTGCTCTTGGGTTTCGAAAAAATTTTTCGCTGCCTTGCAGATTGCTCGGTGTCCGTTCTTTGTCACCATCTTCTTCGCTACCTCTAATTCCTCATTTGTTATGAGGATTGTTTCCAAGTTTTTCGCAATACCTGCAAATGAGATTGGTTTGTCTCTGCTGTTGTTGTTGTCGTCAGAGCTGCTGGTACTTTTGTTGTTGCTGCAGGTACTACGACTACTGCCTCCGCCGCTGTTGCTGTGGTTGTTGTTGGTGTTGCTGCTGCTAATGCTGTTGTTGTTTATGCTGCTGGTGATGCTGTTGCGGCTGCTACTGTTGTTTTCATTGTCACTGTTGCTGTTGTTATTACGGCTGCTACTGCTATTATTCCTGACGTCAGACGAATGAACTGGGTTTTCGTATTTCCCGCACACCTGTTTCGTCGCTGTCGTCGTCGTCGTGGAAAAACTTTGCACGCTTTGCACGAGACTTTTCTTTTCTTTCGTCACTTGCGAAAGAGAAGGGAGGGAGAGAGACACATTTAAAGAAGGGAGGGAGAGAGACAATCTTCTCTCTGCTGTAGTGATGATTGAGGAAGAAGAAGACGGAATGAGTGGGAGTGACGTATGAAATTTCTTTTTCGTAGCCATGTTGTTTTTTGTTTAAAATGAATATTGGGTTCAAAACCCCAATAACTGGTTATTTAGCCCCGAAGGGCCAAATAACGGACAGAAAGACCCCTCTCACGAGGAGGAGGGTGTCTTTATCAACAATTTGGTTCAAGTTTTAAACAATTTACAATTGTTTTAACGGTTAAAAATTACTATACCTTACAGAGCCGAGCCTCCGTCAACCATGGCATTCAATAATAATAATAATAATAATAATAATAATAATAATAATAATAATGTTTTCTTTATTAACCACAAGGGTTCACATAAAGTAGACATTAAGGACAGTACAGGACAATACAGGACGGTACAAATGGGCATTTCTGCGTGTAAAAAAACAGAGGTTGAAATGAAATAACAAAGAAAAATTCCCCAATAGGGGGGAGACTTCCAAGGGACATTTGTGGAGAAAGCCCATTAAAAGACCACAGTGGCCCTGACCACCAGGGCAAGTGCCCTCTCCCAGTTTTCCACCTTTAATTTACAGACACATACTCAGAGAAGGCCCATTCATTCGGGCCATACTTGCTTCTCTCACCCATCTTTCAACAAAATGCTGGGAAGAGAGCACTTCCCTCTCTACCCTGATTTTCCTTTTCAAATGAAATTTGAAAAAGTTAATCAGGGCATCACCGAAGAGGTAAGTGCTCGTCTTCAGCCCTTTCAAACGTGTCCACCATACTATCTCTTTCGCCATGGCCACCAGACAGATAAAAACTGCCTGCCCTTCCAGGCTAAAGGAAGGGGGCGGGGCAATCCTCACGATGGACTCAGCTGATAGCTGGATCCGTCCTACACGTGACAGCAGGTGTTCGACATAAACCCACAAGTCAGCAATGCTCGGACACTGGACGAGTGCGTGCAGGACGGTTTCGTCGCCCTGCGCGCATCTCGGACATGCCCGGCTGACGGCACCTCCATGCCTGTAGAGTTTATCCCGAACTGGCAAAGCTCCTCGGTAGCACTGCCAGGCCAGGGATTTCTGGAAGTTGTCCATAGGCCCCGGCCCGAAAGTCCTTCCGAAGAGATTGGCTAGTTGATTTTCGTCGACGCCTAGAGTTTCTCCAAGTACGTCGTCGCTCTTCCCCTCCACTAATCCCCTATAGAACGCCAAGGTGGAGTTTCCACCGATCACATTGCCCGATTGGTCGAGGGCTGTGAGCGCCTGAAGACATTCCAGTCTCCAAGCGCTCCCTCTCAGTCTTCGCTTGACCCAGGACTGCAGCTCCGTCAAGGAGACGAGCTGGGGAAAAACGTGTCTTGCAAACGGCGACCACACCTGATCACCGTCGAGGAAGAGGTGGAGATGTCGTAGCCTGAGCGCGTGTCTGCGCATCATCAGCCACGGCATGCCCAGCCCTCCACGTAGCGGGTGTTGACAGCAGATGGACTGCCTGACCATCGGAGCGCGTCCCTTCCACAAGAAGCGAAAGAGCAAACGCTCCAGCGCAGTCAGGCGGGGCTTAGGACAAGGTACGACGGTCAGGCGGTAGTAGATGACGGATGGGATGTACGCATTCGCCACCTCCGCTCGACCTTTCAGGGATAGCTTCCTCTCGGCCCATTTCTGGGTGAGAGAAGCCACCCTGCTCGTCACCTCGTCCCAGTTTTTGTCCGTCTGGAGGTCTGGACCGAACCAGACCCCTAGCAATTTAACCGGTCCGTCCGTCCAGCGCCCGACGACGCTGTTGGACGGCATGGACCTGCCTCTCCAGGTGCCGAGCTGCAGGCCCACTGACTTTTCCTGGTTGATCATTGCTCCTGTCACCGCTTCGTATTCTCTTAGTGTAGTGCCGATCGCCTCGATGTGTTTGGCGTTCGACACCACTACGGTGACATCGTCCGCATATGCTGACACGGATCTTCCGCATCCTAGTTCGCGCGGGACCCCCTCAACGTCTCCAGTTTGTGCAGTAATGGCTCGAGAGTCAATACGTACAATAGGGACGAGAGGGGACATCCTTGGCGGACCGAGCGCATGATGTTGAACGGTTCCGAAAGGTGACCGTTCACTCTCACTACAGAGCAGATGTCGCTGTGCATGGCAGCGATCCAGCCTCTGAAGACGGGCCCAAAGCCAGCCGCCCTCAGGACTGCCGTTAGGTAACGATGGTCGACCCTATCGAAGGCTTTCGACTGATCTAAATTGATAAAAGACCCACCCGTGCCAGGTTCCCTAGCTACCCTCTCTACGATGTATCGCATGAGGTGGAGGTTGTCGTGGATGGATCTGTCGGGAATGGCGCATGTCTGTGCCTCTCCCACCAGACCACCAACGACAAGCGCCAACTTCTTTGCTAGCACCTTGGCCAAAATCTTGAACTCTGTGTTTAGCAGAGTTATGGGCCTAAAATTATCTATGTTATCCCCCTTTTTCGGATCCTTTCTCAGCAGCGCAACCGCTCCTCGGCTCACAGAGCTGGGAATTCTCCCGTTCTGTTGCCAGAAGCAGTAGACGTCCGCCAAGAGGCCTCCGAACAAGTTTGGCATTTGTACGTAAAGTTCATAGGGCAGACCATCCAAACCAGGCGATTTACCCCTTGTGCAACTAGTCATTGCATCCCGTACTTCAGCGGTTGTTATCGGCTTTTCGCAACACTCCGCCTCAGTGGCCGAAAGCCGCGGCAGTCCGTCGAGGTAGACACTAAAGTCCATCCCTCGATCCGGCACGCCACTGCCCCCGAACAGTTGAGCGAAGTGTCGCTGAAAAGCTTCACACATTTGCCCGGGATCGAGTAGCATGCGCCCGTCGTGGTCCACCAAAGACCGGATCCTGGCTTTGTTGCCACGACGCGCCTCCGCCACTCGGGCCCATTGAACGGCTTTCGTCCCCTCGTGTCTGAGAGCACGCACCCTAGCTCTGACAACGCAGCCTTCGTCCTTTGCATTGAAGAATTGGTCAAGGGCCAATTTCGCCGCAAGTACGTCGGTCGCGATGCCTTTGCTAAGCGCCTCATCTAATTTTCTAACTAATTCTCCCTCTGCTCTATTTTTCTCTATTGCTAAAGTCTTACTAAACCTAATGGACTCTATTCTAATTGCTCTTTTCAGAGCAAACCACCACTTGTTGTTGACGATGGCCCCCGTGAACGCCCGCTTAACTAGTTCGCTAATCCGGTCTCTGTAGGCCTTGCGCGCTGGTAAGGATGCGTTTAACTTCCAGTAGCCGGGTCCTCGTCTATGAAGCCTATCTAAGTCAAGCACACAGATCACGAATTTGTGGTCCGTGTAGCTGACTATCTTGAATTGTGGACAGCCTATGCTAGACCTATCTATTTCCCTACAAAATACTCTATCTAGATATGATCTGGATGACCCTATGCGATTTGTCCAAGTCCACATTGGTACATTCGGGAAATCCATTCGGTACCTGTCAGACAGTTCAAAACGTCTGAGCAGGTTGGTGAGACTCTTGCACCCTCCTTCCCTATCCACTAATCCCACACAATCCCAGCGTGCATCTAAGATCCCGTTCCAGTCGCCCACTAACACTAAAGAGCGGGACGTTCCAAGAAAGGTCTCCAGTCGCCGGAAGAAATCAGGCCGCCCTGCTCCTGTCGGGGCATAGACGGCCACTAACCTGAAAGCTTGCCCGTCTCCGCTGGTCACGTCCAGCACCACCAACTTACCTTCTGGGTCCAGGAAGATGGCCCGTATGGCAAGATCCAAACCTCTCCGAAAAAGCACAGCAAATCCTCCCCCCGATCCCGGACGGCTGGGAGATGCGTACACATCGTAGCCGCCGAAGATCGGTGCGAAAGCCTGTGCTTCGGAGATTCTGGTCTCGCTGATGGCCACTACATCTATGTTTAGTGACCTGAGGTCGTTGAGCAGGTGGCCCTGCTTCCATGACCACCCCAAGCCACGCGCATTTATGCTGCCTATTCTGAGTGAGGTCATGTTGAAAAGGAGTGGAAAAGATGGGAAAGACCACTTACCTTACTTCTCGTAGGGGAAGGACGGCTTTTCCATCCTTTTCACTGCTTGTGGCCTCCTCAGGAAGGATGTCCTTATAAATCCTCCTGGAGAGTGCTTGTCGGAAGTCTCCGATGTCTTTGGGGAATTTTTGTTTTAGTGTCATGTACGTTTTCTGTGTGATGCGAGTGATTTGTATGTGTGGAGGTGGTGTGAATTTTGGGGTTGTTGTGTAGTCTTTTTCTGTGATGCTGGTGTTGTGTTGGATGTAGTGTAATAATTGCTTGTTGTTCAAATTTAATGATGTGTAGTGTGTATCGTTTTGGTTGTTTTGTTTTGTATGCGTTTGTTGTGGGTTTGTTTCTGTTTCGCATTTTGGTGACTTTTGTGGTGTAGGTGATTGTGGTGCTGGGGATAATGATGGTGATGGTGTTGGTGTTTGGGTTGATGGGGTTGGTGATGCTGGTGTGGATGGTGGCATATCTGTCCTAACTTTTTTGTTTCTTAGTTTATTTGTTTCCCTCTGTATTTTGTTTTTGGAGGGGGAAGGAAGAGAATTTTTTCTTTTTTGGTTTCTTTTTTTTTTCCGGATATCGTTTCCCACTCCTCGTCGTCACAATCTGTCTCCAGTTGTGATAGGCCGGGGAGTGGAAAATCCTCCACAGCCGTTAGTTTTGGTTGTGGTGTGGTGGATGGTGTAGGCGCTGGTGCTAGTTCTGAAGCGTTGGGTGGTGGTGGTGTTGGTTTTGCTGGTGGTGGTAGTGGTGTTGGTTTTGCTACTGTTGCTGGGGTTGTTGCTGTTATAGTTGCTTCTGTTGTTGCTGCTACAGTTGTTGCTGCCATCTCTGCTACTGGTGGTGTTGATGGTTGTGTCACTGGGGTGGGTAGGAGAGGTGGCCTCAACCTTTTAGCCTGAGGGCAGAAAGCCCTTAGGTGGGTTCCTTCACCACAAACGACACACCTAGGTCTTCTGCCCTCGACAATTACCGTGAGGTGGCTGCCGTCAGTGAGGTCTATTACCTCTGGGATCTCCTCAATGCTTTTTTGGTCCGCTTGGATCAGGAGCTCCATCCCAGATCCGGACCAGTTTTCCTGCTTGTCTTTTGCTACTGCTATTATTTTCGTGTTGGCTTCGATGCCGGCGAGGACAGCCGCTATTAGCCAGGGAATTTCGATGGCCGGTGGAACGTGGGTCACCCTGATCTTTACGAGTCTCTGGCCACAATAGCTTGGGATGAGTGTGAGGTCGTCACTTTTTAATGGGGCCATGGAGTGTTCTCTAGCCTCCTCTGGTGTTTCAAAGAACACATCCACGGTTCCATACTTTTGCCCACGTCTGATGTGGGTTTTTCTTGCCCACACATGTCCCAAAGCTTTTTGGATTTGGGACTCGGATGCCCGTTCCACTCGGCGCGATTTTACATTTATTGTTCTATACGACACGGTGCACAGGCGCCGATGCTCCATTTTATTAGGTGGGGGTGGGGGGGGGGGGCGTGAGGCTGACCCTGTACCCATCTTTCTTTACCATTTGTTTGGCATTTTCTAAATCTTCTTGAGTTACCGTGAACGCTTCGAATTGTTTTGCTACGATGGCGAAACTGAGGGTCGGTTTTATAATGTCATTGTTGTTGTTGTTGCTATCGTTAATATTAATTTTATTTTCAGTTGTGGTGGTGGTGACGTCAGTCGTCTTTGGTGGAGAAGAGTCCATTTTGCTTGATTTCATTTCGACGTCACGAGTTAATTTATTTTTTTCTTCTTTTGTTTCTGTTGTCGCGGTGGTGGTGGTGGTGGAGGGTTTAACACCTGCAGTCATTGGTAATGGCGGGAAATGAATGTCTGCCTGAGACAAATTTAAAATATTGCTACTGCTTATATTTTTTTTTGTGTTGGCAAACGTAGTAACATTTACAATGGTGGTGTCGGTGTGAGGTGTTATTTTGTGAGGAAGGCTTTCAGCTGCTTCGTGCAGAGGGGAATTAGCCATTTTTTTCAAAGAAATTTTTGGATAATAATAAAAGTTAAAATTTTGGGCACAAGGCCCCAATCTTTTTGGGTGTCCTTTTCGGAAAACAATGTATGTGTGCTTATAAACATTTTACAATAAAATTTTCCATAAATGGCAATTTTTAAACAAACGGAAATAACAAACCTTTGCGGAGCTCACGATAATACGATTTCCTACGTAGGTCGCCAATAATAATAATAATAATAATAATAATAATAATAATAATAATAATAATAATAATAATGTTTTCTTTATTGACCACAAGGGTTTACATAAAGTAGACATTAAGGACAGTACAGGACAACACAGGACGGTACAAATGGGCATTTCTGCGTGTAAAAAAAAACAGAGGATGTAATAAAATAACAAAGAAAAATTCCCCAATAGGGAGGAGACTTCCGAGGGACATTTGTGGAGAAAGCCCATTAAAAGACCACAGTGACCCTGACCACCAGGGCAAGTGCCCTCTCCCAGTTTTCCACCTTTAATTTACAGACACATACTCAGAGTAGGCCCATTCACTAGGGCCATTCTTGCCTCTCTCACCCATCTTTCAACAAAATGCTGGGAAGAGAGCAGTTCCCTCTCTACCCTGATTTTCCTTTTCAAATGAAATTTGAAAAAGTTAATCAGGGCATCACCGAAGAGGTAAGTGCTCGTCTTCAGCCCTTTCAAACGTGTCCACCATACTATCTCTTTCGCCATGGCCACCAGACAGATAAAAACTGCCTGCCCTTCCCGGCTAAAGGAAGAGGGAGGGGCAATCATCACGATGGACTCAGCTGATAGCTGGATCCGTCCTACGCGTGACAGCAGGTGTTCGACATAAACCCACAAGTCAGCAATGCTCGGACACTGGACGAGTGCGTGCAGGACGGTTTCGTCGCCCTGCGCGCATCTCGGACATGCCCGGCTGACGGCACCTCCATGCCTGTAGAGTTTATCACGAACTGGCAAAGCTCCCCGGTAACACTGCCAGGCCAGGGATTTCTGGAAGTTGTCCATAGGCCCCGGCCCGAAAGTCCGTCCGAAGAGATTGGCTAGTTGATTTTCGTCGCCGCCTAGAGTTTCTCCAAGTACGTCGTCGCTCTTCCCCTCCACTAATCCTCTATAGAACGCCAAGGTGGAGTTTCCACCGATCACATTGCCTGATTGGTCGAGGGCTGTGAGCGCCTGAAGACATTCCAGTCTCCAAGAGCTCCCCCTCGGTCTTTGCTTGACCCAGGACTGCAGCTCCGTCAAGTAGACGAGCTGGGGAAAGACGCGTCTAGCAAACGGCGACCACACCTGAGCACCGCCGAAGAAGAGGTGGAGATGTCGTAGCCTGAGCGCGTGTCTGCGCATCATCAGCCACGGCATGGCCAGCCCTCCACGTAGCGGGTGTTGACAGCAGATGTACTGCCTGACTATCGGAGCGCGACCCTTCCAAAAAAAGCGAAAGAGCAAACGCTCCAGCACAGTCAGGCGGGGCTTAGGACAAGGTACAACGGTCATGCTGAAGTAGATTACGGACGCGATGTACGCGTTAGCCACCTCCGCTCGACCTTTCAGGGATAGCTTCCTCTCTGCCCATTTCTGGGTGAGAGAAGCCACCCTGCTCGTCACCTCGTCCCAGTTTTTGTCCGTCTGGAGGTCCGGACCGAACCAGACCCCTAGCAATTTAACCGGTCCGTCCGTCCAGCGCCCGACGACGCTGTTAGACGGCATGGACCTGCCTCTCCAGGTGCCGAGCTGCAGGCCCACTGACTTTTCCTGGTTGATCATTGCTCCTGTCACCGCTTCGTATTCTCTTAGTGTAGTGCCGATCGCCTCGATGTGTTTGGCGTTCGACACCACTACGGTGACATCGTCCGCATATGCTGACACGGATCTTCCGCATCCTAGTTCGCGCGGGACCCCCCCTCAACGTCTCCAGTTTGTGCAGTAATGGCTCGAGAGTCAATACGTACAAGAGGGACGAGAGGGGACATCCTTGGCGGACCGAGCGCATTATGTTGAACGGTTCCGAAAGGTGACCGTTCACTCTCACCACAGAGCAGATGTCGCCGTGCATGGCAGCGATCCAGCCTCTGAAGACGGGCCCAAATCCAGCCGCCCTCAAGACTGCCGCTAGGTAACGATGGTCGACCCTATCGAAAGCTTTCGACTGATCTAAATTTATCAAAGACCCACCCGTGCCAGGTTCCCTAGCTACCCTCTCTACGATGTATCGCATGAGGTGGAGGTTGTCGTGGATGGATCTGTCGGGAATGGCGCATGTCTGCGCCTCTCCCACCAGACCACCAACGACAAGCGCCAACCTCTTTGCTAGCACCTTGGCCAAAATCTTGAACTCTGTGTTTAGCAGGGTTATGGGCCTAAAATTATCTATGTTATCCCCCTTGTTCGGATTCTATCTCAGCAGCGCCACCGCTTCTCGGCTCACAGAGCTGGGAATTCTCCCGTTCTGTTGCCAGTTGCAGTAGACGTACGCCAAGAGGCCTCCGAACAAGTCTGGCATTTGTACGTAAAGTTCATAGGGAAGACCATCCAAACCAGGCGATTTACCCCTTGTTTAGCCAGTCATTGCCTCCCGTACTTCAGCGGCTGTTATCGACTTTTCGCAACACTCCGCCTCAGTGGCCGAGGGCCGCGGCAGCCCGTCGAGATAGACACTAAAGTCCATCCCTCGATCCGGCCCGCCGCTGCCCCCGAACAGTTGAGCGAAGTGTCGCTGAAAAGCTTCACACATTTGCCCGGGATCGAGTAGCATGCGCCCGTCGTAGTTCACCAAAGACCGGATCGTGGCTGTGTTGCCACGACGCGCCTCCGCCACTCGGGCCCATTGAACGGCTTTCGTCCCCTCGTGTCTGAGAGCACGCACCCTAGCTCTGACAACGCAGCCTTCGTCCTTTGCATTGAAGAATTGGTCAAGGGCCAATTTCGCCGCAAGTACGTCGGTCACGATGCCTCTGCTAAGCGCCTCGTCTAATTTTCTAACTAGTTCTCCCTCTGCTCTATTTTTCCCTATTGCTAAAGCCTTACTAAACCTAATGGACTCTATTCTAATCACTCTTTTCAGAGCAAACCATCACTTGTTGACGATGGCTCCCGTCAACGCCCGCTTAACTAGTTCGCTAATCCGGTCTCTGTAGGCCTTGCTCGCTGGTAAGGACGCGTTTAGCTTCCAGTAGCCGGGTCCTCGTCTATGAGGCCTATCTAAGTCAAGCACACAGATCACGAATTTGTGGTCCGTGTAACTGACTATCTTGAATTGTGGACAGCCTATGCTAGACTTATCTATTTCCCTACAAAATACTCTATCTAGATATGATCTGGATGACCCTATGCGATTTGTCCATATCCACATTGGAACATTCGGGAAATCCAATCGGTACCTGTCAGAGAGTTCAAAACGCCTGAGCAGATTGGTGAGGCTCTTGCACCCCCTCCCCTATCCGCTAATCCCACACAATCCCAGCGTGCATCTAAGATCCCGTTCCAGTTGCCCACTAACACTAGAGAGCGGGACGTTTCAAGAAAGGTCTCCAGACGCCGGAAGAAATCAGGCCGCCCTGCTCCTGTCGGGTCATAGACGGCCACTAGCCTGAAAGCTTGCCCGTCTCCGCTGGTCACGTCCAGCACCACCAGCTTACCCTCTGGGTCCAGGAAGATGGCCCGTATGGCGAGAACTAAACCTCTCCGAAAAAGCACAGCAACTCCTCCTCCCGATCCAAGACGTGTGGTAGATGCGTACACATCGTAGCCGCTGAAGATCGGTGCGAAGGTCCGTGTTTCGGAGATTCTGGTCTCGCTGATGGCCACTACATCTATCTTTAGTGACCTGAGGTCGTTGAGCAGGTGGCCCTGCTTCCATGATGACCCCAGGCCACGCGTATTTATGCTGCCTATTCTGAGTGTGCTCATGTTGAAATGGAGTGGAAAAGATGGGAAAGACCACCTACCTTACTTCTCGTAGAGAAAGGATGGTTTCTCCATCCCTTTTCACTTGATCGTCTGGTGAAGGGACCGTTGAATCGTCCCTTCGGCTGGTTGTCGGCTCTTCTGTGAGTATATCCAAATATACTCTTTGGTTGAGAGTCCCTCCTAGGTCTCTGAAATCACCAACTGCGTTGGGGAATTTCCTTTTAATGTTTGTGTATTGCTTCTGTGCTTTTCTTACCACTCTTATGTTCGTTGGTGTTTTGATTGGTCTGGTATTATGTAGTCGTGCTGTGAAATGTCTGTGTGTTCAATTATGTAAGTCATTAGTTTCTTGTTGTGTGTATTTATTGCTGTGCATTTGTTTTTATGGGGGTGGGTTGTGGTTCTGCTATTTTCTTGTCGTTGTTGCAGGGTGTGTGTGTTTTGTTGCTGTGTTTGCGATGTTGGTGCTTGTGGTGCTGGTGTTGAAGGTGTTGTTGTTTGCGGTGGTGTTGCCACCGGTGGTGATGGTGGTGCTAGTGTGGGTGGTGATGGTGTTGGTGGTATTGCTGCTGTAAGTCTCTTTGCAGTAGCCTTTTTTCATTTCTTTCCTCCCTTTTCGAAGGCGACGATGCGCTGCTTCTGCGTTTGTGCCTACTTGCGACCTTTTGCCATCCCTCTCTTACCTCACACTCCATGTCCGATTCTGTGAGGTCGGGGAGGGGTACCAGCTCCACTCTTTCACTTGTTGTTGTTGGTGATGTTTGCAGTGGCGTCTCTGTTGCAGCTGCAGTTGGTATTGATGTTGTTGTAAATACTTCCACTGCTGCTGCTGTTCTTGATTTCCGTGGCGTGGGTATGGGTGCCACGGACCTATCCTTTCTGCTTGCCGCTTGTCCTGTTGCTGGTAGCAGTGGAGCCGGTTTCGGAAGGAGGGGGGTTTTCTCCTTTCTCAGGGTCTTCTCATTGCAGAAGGCCCTGAGGTGAGTCTTCGATCCACAGTGAAAGCATTTCGGGCGTTTGCCCTCAACACTTATGGGCTGTTGAGTGCTGTTATCGAAGTCTATCACATCCGGGATAGCTTCGATGCATCCCTGGTTGGTTTGGATTAACATCTCAATGGAGGTCCCGACCCAATCTTCTCTTACTTTTTTCTGTACTTGCAGTACAGTTTTTTGTCCTCGATTCCGACAAGGACAGACGCGGCCAGCCAAGAAGGAGCCATCCCGGGGGGACGTGGGTCAGTTTGACCCTCACAATTTGTTGTCCGCAGTAGGAGGGCACCAACATCATTTCCTCGCTCCTTAGGGTCACTAAGGATTGAGCCTTTGCCTCCTGGGGTGTGGAAAAAAGCACGTCCACGGTGGCATATTTCTTGCCTCGGGTGATATCCGTTTTCCGCTGCCACACAGACCCCAAAGATTTTTGTATTTGAGCCTCCGTGGCTCTTTCAACCCTACGGGATTTTGTGCTTACTGTACAGTACGTGACCGTACAGTGCTGTTGGGTTTCGAACAATTTTTCGGCTGCCTTGCAGATTGCTCGGTGTCCGGTTTTCGTCACCATCTTCTTTGCTTCCTGTAATTCCTCATTTATTATAAGGATGGTATCCAGGTTCTTTGCGATACCTGCAAACGAGATTGGTTTTTCTTTGTTGTTGTTGTTGTTGTTGTCGTCAGAGCTGCTGTTACTTTTGTTGTTGCTGCTGGTACTACGACTGCCGCCGCCGCTGTTGCTGTGGTTGTTGTTGTTGTTGCTGCTGCTGTTGTTGTTGTTTATGCTGCTGCTGCTGTTGCGGCTGCTACTATTGTTTTCCCTGTCACTGTTGCTGCTGCTGCTGTTATTAGGTCTGCTACTGCTATTATTCATGACGTCAGACGAATGAAATGGCTTTCCGTATTTACCGCACACATATTTCGTCGTTGTCGTCGTCGTGGAGTAATGTTCCACGTTATGCACGTGCTCTTGGAAACTATCAGAAACTATATTTTTCTTTTTCTTTACTGGCGTCGCTTGCGAAAGAGAAGGGAGGGAGAGAGACACATTTAGAGAAGGGAGGTAGAGAGAGACAATCTTCTCTCTGATGTAGTGATGATTGAGGAAGAAGACGGAATGAGTTGGAGTGACTTGTAAAAATTATTTTTTGTAGCCATGTTTTTTTGGGGTTTAAAATGAATATTGGGCACTAATCCCCAATAAGCGGTTATTTAACCCCGAAGGGCCAAATAACGGGCAGAAAGACCCCTCTCACAAGGAGGAGGGTTAAAGTTTTAAACAATTTACAATTGTTATAGCGGTTAAAAATGACTATACCTTACAGAGCCGAGTCTCCGCCAACCATGGCATTCAATAATAATAATATTAATAATAATAATAATTATTATTATTATTAATATATTCTTTGGTTTGGCAGCAAAGTTTTAACACAAGAAACAACAGTCGTATATTCCTTATCAACAAATTTGACACACACAGTATAACAATAAACAGTAATAATAACAATAATAGTAATAATAATGGTTTCTGAATTTGGTACAAAGCCAGAAAACTGTGTGTGTGTGTGTGTGGGGGGGGGGGGGTGATTAAATGAATCCAGTGCATTACTGGTACTTTATGTTATCGACCCCGTAAGGATTAAAGGCAAAGTTAACTTCGGCGGGATTTTAACTCAGAATGTAAATAATAATAATAATAATAATAATAATAATAATAATAATAATAATAATAATAGGGAAGAAAACGCACATGGTGGATATATATCGTTATGGAATCGCTCCCGTAAGTTTTTGATTTTTACTTATTTAAAACAACTGTGATAGAATAATTCTTATTACAAATGAAATATAAGATTACAGTTTTAGCCCTCAGCAGGCGACAACGCATCACTTTACGGTATAGAGCCCCAATATTTAATATTTAATTTTGGATCAGAAATGTTATAGTCGAAAAAGAGAAAAATGGCTAAGTGGACAGACAGGCAAATAATTTCACCACCAACACCACCACCGCCACCATCACCACTACCACGCCAAAAACTCTAGTCAAGTTACCTCAACTTCTATTTCTACTTCAACTTCAACACCATCACTACAGTACTACGATCACATCACCACCACCACTGCCTCATGATCGCTACCGCCGCTATTCTCTCCCACTACCTCCTGCTAAGTACTACTAGCACATCACCACCACCACCACCACCACTGCCTCATTATCGCTACCGCCGCTATTCTCTCCCACTACCTCCTGCTAAGACAGGCATCATAATATTCCCACTAAATGAGGAAGGCATCAAAAGATATAAATAGACTAATTTGATGATCCGGTCAAAAAAATCAAAAAATCAAAAAATCAAAATCAAAACAGCACAGCAGCAACGAAAAACGCAAAGAAAAGAAAAAAGAAAAGAAAAACAAACAGACAGACGAGCAAAAAAACTAAGTCAGACATTCAAACATTACATTACAATGAAACTTATGCTTATTTTGGGGGGTTTTTACCTATTTGTTTGTTTGTTTATTTATGTTCGTCTACAGCGTGAAAGTGCCACGCTAAAATCACCGGGGGTGATGCAATCACCGGTGGTTATGTAACCATACATTCACCAATCCTCGATAAGAGTGTTTCAATGACGAACCTAAACAGTTCGAATAACGGTGAAGTGGAGACCGGAATGTCATGTGACAGACTCTCACCCAGCAGGTGCTCCCTGGCTCAGCAGCAGGGACGTGGCTGTCAACCAAATACTGCTGGTGTCGGAGGAAGAAGAAGGAAAGGGACCAGAACCAACTGGACGAAAGAATTGAATAGAACTGTTATGCAATGTTACCTGAAGAGTAACCCCAAGGAAAAAGGCTGCATAACATCTGGAACGAGATTGGTCTATTTAAATTAGATGAACAAAAATTGGCCGGGCAGGCTCGGGTAATAAGAACTAATGGGTGGATAAGCGAGCTGGAACTGGAGGAACTGAGCAGAGAGATTAGGTTGGAAATGGAGAGTGGTGTATGCCAGGCAAACGAGCCAGTGGGAAATGAAGGTGAAGAGGTTGAGAGAACGGAGGAACCATCCGAAGCAGACAATGATCTGAATGCTGAAATAAATAACACCTGGAACAAAGATACGGCCATTGAGGAGATGAATGCTGACGGGTTAGGACAAGATTTGGTTGATATCCTAAACTTAGTGGAGATGAAATGAACAATGATAGTGGGAAACCTATGAACCTAAGATTTGTAGACAGGAAATAGGTAAAAGAAACAACACCTAAGGTAAACAAAGTCATCCCATATCTTGAGGCGAGGAGCCTTCACCAGTGCCACAATATCCTCAAAGCAACAGCAAATGCGGTGAGGAAATTACTTGGCATAAAAGCGAGAGGAAACAACAAACAAGAAATATCAGAACCTTGGTAGAAGAAACGACTGAATGGTCAAATCAGAGAAATGAGAAATGACATTGGAAAGCTTGAGTCCCTAATGAATGGGACACTAAAAAACATAGACACTAAAAATAGACTGGAAATAAAGTACAAAACTAGGAGGAAAAGACTAAATATTATTATAGAGGAACTGAAGCAACGCATTGTAGCAAAGAGTGAAAAAATTAGGCGATACGAGAGCAGAGTCAGTCAGTATAGACAGAACCGCATGTTTGACAACAACCAGAAGATGTTTGGACAGCTTGAATGGAAAGAAAGAGGCAACGACTTGATCCCTGAGGCGGAACAAACTAAGACATTCTGGAGAGGAATATAGGAGCAGGATGTTAAACATAATGACCAGGCAGTGTGGATTGAGACAGTACAAAAGGAGATTAGTGAACAGGAACACCAACAAACTGATTTGAGTATCACAGTTGAAACTCTTAAGGGGTAGGCCAAAAAACTAACCAACTGGAAGTCACCAGGCCCAGATGGTGTGTAAATGAGGTGATTAATCTCATTATAAGTTGAGCCAACTTATGCAGCTTCATATGCAAATGAGATTAATCACCTCATTTACACAGACGAGAAATGTATATATTCTCGGCTGTCTTCTAGTCCAGCAGTCGCAAGCGGTGGGAGGGACCCTCCTGACGAAGGCCAGTTAAGCCTGAAATGCATAGACGGTTGTCCCCCTTGCTTCTGCTGGACATCACCAGAGGGCGTTAGCCCACAGGTATTTGCATAGCTACGGCTTCCTAAAACCGTATTTCCTTGGAGATACGAAATACTTATATATATATATATATATATACTTATATATATATATACACACACACACACATATATATATATATTTATATATATAAATACACACATATATATGTATATATATATATATACATACATACACACACACATATATATATATATACATACACACGCACAGGGATATATATATGTATACATAAACACACACACATATATATACAAGTTATCGTTTTAGGTAATCTAGTTAGATATTGTGAGCACTCTGTACTATGGATAGTTTTAACATACGTTTGACTCAACAAAATGTTTCCTTAGTCAGGTGGCGAGTTTGCGAGAATTCCCATGCATGTCATTTTTGGAGTAATAGTAGTGAAAGAGTGAAGAATAACATGGTCGGCTGTACAAAAAGGGTTTATTTACAGTATTAATAATTGTTTCCTTGATCAGGTGAGTCTAAAGGCCGCTAATCACTCGAAATTGCGTCACTCGGCCTTAAATAGAGTGTGTGTCTCTGATCAAATCATCGGAATACTGGAGGGTGTAACACATGGCTAATAATAAAGGAGTAAAAAAGATGTAAAAAATAAGTACAAAATACGGTTGCTGATAATAGTAGTAGTGGTGGTGATGGTTGAAGTTATAATGGTGAGTAAGTGGATGTGTAAAATAATGATGACAGTAAAGATAACAATAACAGGAAACGAAATACGAAATACTTGGTATGTAGTATATAGAGTTTATAAATTGGCGAAATAAAAATGGAAGAGGTTCTACAGCTGGAGATTTCAAAAAAAGATGGTATGTGCATAGGCATTCTATAAAAAAACCGTAGACTTGAGAACACAACGACTCTGGCTAATAAGATCTGGCAGCTTAAGAACATCAACCAGGAATATGAGATTAGCTGGTCGAAGTTATCGAGTGCAAGGGCCTACAAAAATGGAATGTCCCACTGCGGACTTTGCAATATGGAGCTGCTCCATATTTTAAAGTATGATAAAATACTGCTTAACAACAAGATAGAACGAACAGTTTTCTCTAGGCACAAAGCAGCCAACAAGTTCTCTAATTTCAAACCACAACCGGCATAATTCGATCCAGCAATCTCGGAATTCAGTCAGAACCACCCGGATTTTAATGTACTAGCTTCCATTATTATTAGATGTCAACCGACCAACCAATCATTAAATCAATATCATGAATCTCCCAACATTTCTTTCACCCTCTCTCTCTATAGTCGCATCACCTCCACTAAGATAAAACAATCAATCTACCAGACGTTAATCACCCATATATCATCACTGCCCTTTTCACTTTTTATTCTCTATCTATCTACTGCTTCCCCGTCCTTATTCCTACCCTTTATGTCTCATCCTCGAATCCTTATTCTAATTCTCTGTCACCTGTTCGTTATCTCTTTCTCTCTTACTTTTTATTTTTTATTTTTTATTTTAATCCTCTGATATTTTATTGTACCTCTTGCATTTTTATTTCGCCAATTTACAAACTCTATATACTACATACCATGTATTTCGTATTTCGTTTCCTGTTATTGTTATCTTTACTGTCATCACTATTTTACACATCCACTTACTCACCATTATAACTTCAACCACCACCACCACTACTACTATTATCAGCAACCGTATTTTGTGCTTATTTTGTACTTATTTATCATTTTCATTTTTACTTCTTTATTATCTTTTATTATTGATGTTATTGTTTTCATTCACTTGATTCTTCGATGTATCTATAAATACCAATGCCATGTGTTACACCCTCCAGTATTCCGATGATTTGATCAGAGGCACACACTGTATTTAAGGTCGTGTGACGCAATTTCGAGTGATTAGCGGCCTTTAGACTCACCTGATCAATGAAACAATTGTTAATACTGTAAATAAAACCATTTTTTTACAGCCGACCATGTTATTCTTCACTCTTTCACTACTATTACTCCAAAAATGACATGCATGGGAATTCTCGCAAATTCGCCACCTTTCACTAATATGTATATATATATAAATGGAATAGAATGAAACGAAATTTAATTTCTCACTCTTAGTACGGCAGTTACTTAAATGTAAGTATGTATGTATGTATAAGTACATACCTATATGTATACAGACGTACAGTAGTATGTATATATATACATACATGCACACATATATATATGCACGTATCGGTTTACCGAACATTTATTATAATGCTCGGTTTGTTTGTAAACAAACAAACAGCCCGGGCTGTTTGTTTACAAACAAACCGAGCATTATAATAAATGTTCGGTAAATCGATACGTGCATATATATATGTGTGCATGTATGTATATATATACATACTACTGTACGTCTGTATACATATAGGTATGTACATATACATACATACATACTATATATATATATATACATACTAAGTCATATGAGTTTCTCCACCCTAAGATGGGTTTTGCTTTTTGTCCTACAGGATTTCCAATAATCACTCTCCTCACTAAGCAAGGTTGGTAGGGTTGCCGGTTTAGTCACCGATGATACGACTATGTGACAGGTTGTACTGGGTTACATGTTACCAGTAGCGCCCGGGAGGGACTTGACAATATGTATACACACACACACACACACACACACACACACACACACACACACACACACACACACACACACACACACACACACACACACACACACACACACACACACACACACACACACATACAGACACACCAACACCAACACACACACAAACATATATAGTTATATAGTTATATAGTTATATATTTTTATGAATATCTATTTGAATTATATATACTCATATACTCATGTATATTTACTTGAATATATTTAGTTGCTTGAACACAATAAAAACATTGAGATAGACAGAAGAATAATAAATAATGGAGAGAGAGAGAGATGGAGAATGAAAACCCAAGAGAGACAGAAAGAGTGAATGGGAGTGCAAGACAGAAAGGAAAATTGAAAGGAAGAAAGAGAGTGAGGAGGGGAATAGAGGGAGGTAATCAAATAACTGAAGGTGTTGATGTTGAAGATAAACATTTGTGGCTTAATTATGTATGTATATTTACATACATACATACATACACCTATATAGACAATATACACATTTCCCATACACTCACGCATATATATACTAGCAGCAGTACCCAGCGTTGCCTGGGTAGGTAAAATAATATCTGCTTTGATGAAAAGGTGTTGATCTTAGCGACTGCTTCTCGATGACTCATCTATGGCCACACACAGGCCATACGGAGGAGGGTGGTGATGACCTCTATCACTGAGAAACGCGGTTGACTGACGAAGGGGCATGCTGGGGGATGGAGGTAATGAACTCTAACACTAAGCCAAATTTCCTCACGCTACTTGATTGGAAACCGATGAATTCTCAAATACACAACTAAAATCTCAGACTACGTCAGTGGCCATCGTTTTGCCTTTGACCATCTATAAGATGTGCAATGATAGGTTCTATCGTATTATAAAAGTTGAACCAAATAAATTGAGTTATGTGTGAGGTGGAGCCGAAGTTTCGAATTTGAACGAAATCGGTTGAAAAATGTGGGAGCTAATGATAGGATCTATCGTATTATAAAAGTTGAACCAAATAAATTGAGTTATGTGTGAGGTGGAGCCGAAGTTTCGAATTTGAACGAAATCGGTTGAAAAATGTGGGAGCTAGAGCCGAAAAGGTGGAAATTTGAGCGAAAAGGTGGTATTTTTGAATATTTAAGCGGCTGCTACGCCGTTACTGAACAAAAAATCCAAAATGTAAAGCCACTTTAAAACGTGAAATAATCAGATCTAGCGTAGTGTAAAATTTGAACAAAGTAGGTTGATTAATGTGGGAGCTAGAGCCGAAAAAGTGGAAATTTGAGTCTAGAAATGGTATTTTTGAATATTTAAGCGGCTGCCACGCCGTCCCTGAACAACAAATGCAAAATATAAAGCCATTACAGTATATGCAATGATAAATTCTATTTTGCTTTAAAATTTGAACGAATTCGGTGGCAAAATGTGGGAGCTAGAGCCAACAATCTTATTTTTCCATACCTAAAAAAAGGTGACCACCCCTATCGATTTTTATCTGCAGAATGACCCCGGAATAAAAAAAAAACGATACGCTGATACATAGAAAACATTCCCCGATGACTAATCTATGAGCCTGTAAAGTTTCATGAAAATCGGTCGTAAGATGTAGGCCCCTATAGGTAATACACAGACACACAGACACACACACACACACATACTTAATTTTATATATATATATATATATATATATATATATATATATATATATATATATATAAGAGAGTATTGAAGTTTGCTTGAAGCATTGTGGAATAATAAGGTATATTTCTTTAGGTCGTTTTGGAAGCCTCAACAATGCAGATGGGTAACAAGATCCGGTGGTGGAGAGAGAGAGAGAGATGTAAGTGAATGTAGGTTGAGATGTGTAGTGTGTAGAAGAATGTAGGAAAGAGCGTAAAGGATAACAATAATAACACGAGATAGAGTTACCTTGGGAGAGATTTAATTGTCTCTATATATTTCGGATTCACATCCATCAACTGGGTTTTTTTCCGTGTGGGGGGGGGGGGGGGGCGGTTGTCTGTCGGAAAGGTGCGAAACGTGTCCTCCGCTGTTCATTGTTTTGAATATCGACAGACAACCCTCCCCCGGAAAACCTCCCAGTTGATGGATATGAATCCGAAATATATAGGGACAATTAAATCTCTCCCAAGGTAACTCTATCTCGTGTTATTATTTTTATCCTTTACGCTCTTTCCTACATTCTTCTACACACTACACATCTCAACCTACATTCACTTACATCTCTCTCTCCACCACCGGATCTTGTTACCCGGAGATTTACCCATCTACATTGTTGAGGCTTCCAAAACGACCTAAAGAAATATATATATATATATATATATATATATATATATATATATATATACAGAGTTCAAGAGTAACCAATCTTAAAGAGAGAGATGGAGATAGGAGAGGAGATAGGAGAGGAGAGATTGGTGAATTAGTTAGAAGCCAAAACGTAAAGGCATGTGCTCAATGTGCAATATGCAGTGGAATGCAGCTAAGTGGCTGGGTTAATGCAGAGGTTAGGTGCACATAGCTGGAAATATTCATTAGTTAAGCAAAACAAGACCACAGATTTCACAAGGAAGACATTATTAAAAGATTGTCAACATATTTTAGTTTGATGTAAGGAATGTAGAGAATAATAATAATAATATTAATAAAAATAATAATGCCCATTTACAATTGATTCGCTACTTCATATAATATTTCTGGATCAAATGATTATATATCATTATTGATCTGGTTCAGTTGAAAATAATTAACATAGGTAGAAATAGAGCAGCTCATCGGAACTTCAAAAGGAATATAAATTAAAATAAGGAAAGAATGTTACATAAATGTAATGTTCCATATGTTGGTATTTCACTATGGTGTCCTGGGTATATCAATTGTCTGCTATAGTGGAGCAGTATTCTTCTGTCGAGGCTGCATTGTGTGAGATCTGTCTTTGGGTAACAAGATGGCCGCCAATGGACATATTTACCTTACTAATTAGAGCGTGGTTTCAGGGGAAGTAACTCCTCGAGAGATTAGAAATTGTGGGTATTTTATAGTTAAGTGCTAATTTTTTAATTTTTTAATTGAGAGACAACTTATAATTATCTAAGTTAGTTATAGCTATTTAACTTATTAGCTACATATAAAAATGGGGCTAGATGACTATGTTGGGTCAAATATTCTGTTGGCAAAGGAATTAGCCCTTCGATGTTGACAGCTAATAGTTACCTCTGTTCTATCGTTAATCGGTAGAGGTCATGATAGAGTTATGTAATATGCTTCGGTAAGACAGAGTTCACAAGATTTTCTTCGTCCATTGAACGGTTGGGCCCTAGCCAAGATATCCCATGTTAGTGAGTGTTCAATGTTGGTTATTTTAAGGTTTTTAATGAGCCTAGCTAGAGATGTCGAACATCTGTTGTTAGGGTCTCGGAAGGAAAAAGAGTGCGCGTTATAGCGTACCTTAAAAAGGTTAGAGGTAGAGCCAATATACGAGCTGGTCTGCGAAGCAGTTTTAACCGTGCACCTACAGACTATGTTGGGTGTCAGGCAATGTCCATTTAGTGGGCATGCATTAGGGTAACGGCAGTTGCAGTTACTTCTGCGGTTAATGAGAGTAGGGTTGTTTAACCTAAGCGGTTGGTCAGTGCTAGAAGGATTAGATGGGGGTGTGCTACTAGAGTAAGTATTGGTGTAGTGGCGTGGTGTATTTGATGGGGGTGGTGGTACCGCGGTGTGGTAGTTATACTGTCTTAGTTTATGATGGTTACTGAATGCGATGTGGCTAGCTAGGTTAGGTGTTGTGGAGAATGAGATTTTAATGTTATTTTTTATTAAAGAGTTTGTAATATCTATGGTTGCGTGGGAAATGTTTAGATAGGATAGAGAAGAACCGTTTAGGGATATTAGTGGCTAGATTAGATAAGAATGGGGGTTAAGCCAGGTGACATTTCTAGGCCTATTCCTCTAGGGGTTCTAGTGGAGTTGGTAGGGGCCTTCATAGGGTTATTATTACCTGGGCGTTTGTTATTTGTCATCCAATTGCTCATTCCTATTCTAGGGTTGATTTTTAATTTGCTACTTGGAGTGGGAAGCAGGCACTGCCACCATTAAAGTTCCCTTTATAAGTGCTGCTACTGCTAAAATTCCGGCGAATCTGGCTATATGTTAAGGTGTTTCTAATCCTAGTGTTAAGTTTATTATGGTTGTGGTGAATTGCTGTGTTATGGCATTTAGGTATGTAGTAAATGGACTGTTCATAACCAGATTCAGAAATAGCCTTATTATAATATGCTGCATGGTTTATAAATATCTCCTCATTTGCTGATAGCATGGAGATCCTATATGAGATAGATTTGATTACTGCTCTAATGACTGCCGATGGGTGGTTAGAGTGTAGGCTAATATATGTAAGTATTTCACCTGGTTTATGGTAAGGGTAATATAGGTTATTGTTAAGATCCAGGGTGACGTCTAGGAAGTTTACTACTTTATGGTTCGGCTCGATGGTGATAGAGAGACCGTTATTTTTAAAGAATCTGTGTAATTGTTTTTTGAGCAACTCAATGCCTCGATTAGTGCAATTGTGGACTGCAAATAGGGCGTCGTCCCTATATATTCCGCCTTGCAAGTGTTGGATTTCGGCTCTGATGTTATGTAATAGGTAAATTCCAACTAAATCGGTGATTTGCGCAGTCACTTGAGCCCATTGTGATATCAAAGTTGTATGTAAACGGACATTATTATTATTATTAATATTATTATTATTATTCTCTACATTCCTTACATCAAACTAAAATATGTTGACAATCTTTTAATAATGTCTTCCTTGTGAAATCTGTGGTCTTGTTTTGCTTAACTAATGAATATATATATATATATATATATATATATATATATATATATATATATATATATATATATATATATATATAAGTATGTATACGTACATACATATATGTATACAGACGTACAGTAGCATGCATATATATATATATATATATATATACATATATGCCTACATATATATATGTACGTATGGATTCACCGAACATTTATTATAATGCTCGGTGTGTTTGTAAACAAACATCCCGAATTAAGCCGTACAGTGTCTAGCAACCATCGTTGCTCATTTGTCCAACACTGACAAAGGAACGCTGTACTAGTTTCAAGCTTATTAGCTAACGTCAGCAACGTATACCTTCCTGCCAGATGGTGAACGTCTGAAAGTATATACTTTCCTTATGAATATTAACGGCTGAGCAGCTTAATTTGCATATCGAGGGAGTTAATCGGCCGGGGTACCGAAAACGATAAACGGAAAAAATGAAACGAAATTTCATTTCTCACTCTTAGTACGGCTGTTACTTAAATATAAGTATGTATACGTACATACATATATGTATGCAGACGTACAGTAGTATGCATATATATATATATATGTATATATATATATATATGAGAAATGAAATTTTGTTTCATTTTTTCCGTTTATCGTTTTCGGTACCCCGGCCGATTAACTCACTCGATATGCAAATTAGGCTGCTCAGCCGTTAATATGCATAAGGAAAGTATATACTTTCAGACGTTCAACCATCTGGCAGGAAGGTATACGTTGCTGACGATAGCTAATAAGCTTGAAACTAGTACAGCGTTCCTTTGTCAGTGTTGAACAAATGAGCAACGATGGTTGCTAGACACTGTACGGCTTAATTCGGGATGTTTGTTTACAAACACATCGAGCATTATAATAAATGTTCAGTGAATCCATACGTACATATATATATGTGGGCATGTATATATATATGTATATATATATATATATATATATATATATATATATATATATATATATATATATATATAACGAAGGAAATGTGGTAAGGAACCAGGTGGACCATAACGCACCAAAGTACTCAATACTTGGGGTAGTAGAGTGGGTAATAGGAACCAGTAAGACCCCGACGGCTGAGCTCAAGCCAGAATTAGCCGTCGAAACGGCTTGAGCTCAGCCGTCGGGGTCTTACTGGTTCCTATATATATATATATATATATATATATGCATACTACTGTACGTCTGTATACATATATGTATGTACGTATACATACTTATATTTAAGTAACAGCCGTACTAAGATACTAAGAGTGAGAAATGAAATCTCGTTTCAATTTTTCCGTTTATATATATACTCGTATATATATATATATATATACATATATATATACATATACATATATATGTATATACATATATATATATATATACATATATATACAAACACACACACACAGATATATATATATATAATTATACTTATATATAGGTGTGCGTGTGTGCATGTATATATATGTGTGCGCGTACACACTCATATACACACATACATATCGACTCATACCTACGTACATGAATAAACAGCTCTCTTCATGAATATTATATCAGAAAATCAATTTATTAGTCTTGTTAATATTCACAGAAAGTACAACTTTGTGAAGGATCCATTTATAATTTATCTACAAAGATGACATCCTCATTAAACGTTAATTTCATCCACTTCTGTCTTTTGTATGACACTACCACCCTCTTTATTTCGTACGTAGCTATCACTTACGTCTCTGCTATCACGACAGTGTTGAATCAATGTATTTTACTACTTCACCCCTTTACCAACATAATCTCTTTTCCATGTTATTATCACCTCTTATTTCCACTCATATGCTTTTATATATTGTTTTCTACTCTGTCTCGCTTTCTATATATCCCATTCTATTTCTTAATATTTCAGTTTTTCTTTAAATGTCCGTCCGTGTTATTTGTTTCTCTTAAACTTAAAATTGATTTTATATATTTTTTATAGAGTCACAAGGGCAGAGATTATATAAACTAGTACTGGATTGGTATTTATTTTATCAACCCCGAAAGAAGCCGCTTCACAATTGCACTGTTCACTTCACTTACTTTCAGTATCATTTTTATTTCTCTTATCGGCATTCTCTTTTTCATATTGTTACATCTTACTTCCGCTTTTCTGTCCTCCTCTCTCTATCTATCTATCGCACTCTAAAACTTTCCTTCTTTGTCTTTCCCTTATAATGCTCTTTTGACTCGACTATCCCTATGTTTATCTCATATTCCTTCAGATAATTTTAACTGTCCATCGGCCTGTTTTTTTATATATTGATATCTTGTGAAACACGAATTAGACACTTACAACTAATATATGTATCTTTCTTTTATCTTGCGATTAAAGTTACATTTCTCCAGTTTGCCTTATAATATATTCATATTTCTTTTTCATCAATAATAGCATTGAAAGAAAGCACCACACTTAAAAGACTTCTGCTACTAAATACAAGCGGTGAGTAGGAATCCAGCTTCGCTCATATCCAATTTTATATTGGACACTCAAAGGTGAAAGCTCATCAAATGTCTTAATTTATGCCTCTACTGGTAAAAACAAAACATTGTGCATCTTCGGTAGTTGTCATAACTGCGTTCAGAATTCCTACGGATGTGGTAGTCATGAATAAAATGTCAATTTTTTAATAGAATAGCGAACAAAGAGTGAAGACTACGTGCAATGTGCGATATGGAAGCCTCAGAAAGTGCCACATCCCATTGAGAGTCATCTTCCAGCAATCCAAGTCGAAGGCAGTATTAACGATAGGATTGACGCGATAGGATTAACAGTCCTTAGAGCTTCGAAAATTGTTGAACATTTATGTTGATTAAGGTGTACTGTATAAACTCTTTCAAGAACACAATCAAATCTGATATCAGGATAATTTTCAACGGAAGCACCTCTTTTTTCGCCTCTTCCATTGTTTATTGTACCCTGTGTAGTAAGATGGTAGCTGGTAATAATGAATTGTTCTTGCAAATGGGTGATCCTGGCAAAGTTTGAAATGAGCTGTTAGAGTAGTTTCTTTAGGAACCTACACTTGTTGAGTAACAATTGCAACTGTGAAATATACACGTTGCCCTTTTTTCAAATGAACAGCCAACTGTTGAATCGGTGAATAACGTTCATGTATTGAAAAGCCATTGTTGATACATACTGACTTCATCTTGCACATCCTGTAAAATAGACACGTTGCCCATTTTTCTGATGAGTAGCCAACCTTTGAATCGGTAGATAACGTTCATGCAGTCGTTATTGATGCCATCACATAAATAAATGTATGACTCAGATTGTAATTCTTTCTGGTGGGATCTTAAGAATGCTAATCTTTCTTCCTGAATTTTTACAAAAATAGCATTGGTAGTCAAGGAGAGAAAGAAACAGAGATAGTAGTGAGTCCTTACTGAACACAATTTGACTCGACTTACATCCAATCCATCATTTACAGAAAAATCAAATTCATATTTAGCAAGTATCTGTATATCACTAAAACAACAACACAAGTTTGCTTTAATATCCGCTCTCTCCTCTACCGACTACAGAACACGTGGTCACACATTCTTTTTATCTCTTTTGTGTGGTCATATCTACTTCATATTTTGCCCTTCTGTGTGTGTGTGTATATATATATTCTTCATATGTGTGCTTCATATGTGTGTATATTTGTTACATCTTCATATATAGCTCTGAAAGCACAATATGGAATTAAGCATATAAACTTACAATGAATGAATAAAGGAGAGAAAGAAAGGGAGTGACACTCGTTTTTATTTATGGAAACACTACTAAAAGTAGGAAACCTCTAATATTTTTTTGCTCATTTATTTTCGTTAGTTTTTGTTGTTTTTATTGAAAGACAACTGAAATTTAATGCAGTAAGTCTTGATTTAACGAATATTTGACTCAACCCTTAGCTTTTGCTTGTTGTTTCCGAAATATATCCGAAAGTTAATGTAGTAAGTCCTTAGTCAACAAAATTTGACTCGACTTAAATCCATCATTAACAAAAAGAAATCGACATTAATTTCCAGTTATCTTTCGGAAACAAGAACTAAAAATTAACAGTCTAGTTAAATTTTCGTTGAATGAGGACTCACTGCATTAACTCTCAGTTATTTTTCGGAAACAATAACAAAAGTCTAACGAAAATGAATATGCCCCAAAATATTACAGGTTTTTCAAGTGTTATTTTTAGTAGAGTTTACATAAATCAAATAAAGAACAAAAAATTAAAAGAGAGGTTGGAACCTCAAAACTAAATGAAATTTGAATATGATTGGTCCACTGATTTTTAAGTGCATTTTTAAGGAGACAAACAAACATGAAAACAAGAATAATTTTATACATATAGAGATAGAGATTAAAAAGGCAAAACCTACATTTGCGTCTAAGGATGCCAAGTTTGAGCATGATTGGTGTACTGGTTTTTGTGTAAACAAAGGATAAGCAGACACACAAACTTATAAACAAATGAATATAGTTCCACGTGTGAAAAACCTATTCCTGTGTCTAAGGAACTCACATGCCAAGTTTGAACCTGATTCGTCCACTGGTTTTTAAGTGCATAGAAGACAAACAGATAAACAGACAAACAAACGAAAAATTGTATTCACACACAGATATACATATATGTATATAAATATTCGTTTGTTTGTCTCCTATGCACTTAAAAACCAGTTCAAATATGGCATCTGAATTCCTTAGACTCAGGAATGTGCACAAAACAGATAATTGTTTCTACTTTTGGCACAAGGCCAGCAATTATCCCAGTGTATTACTGGTACTTTATTTTATCGACCCCGTAAGGATGAAAGGCAAAGATAACCTCGGCGGGATTTGAACTCAGACCATAAAAGCTGTAACTCTTTGCTGCAAAGCATGGCGTCCGACCCTCTACCGATACTCTCAATCGACTGCCCTTAAACAGATAATACCAGGAAAACAGCCTCGTGCATGTATTTTTACTCTTACTATTTTATGGTTCATCAAGACAATTTCAATCCCCCCCCCCCCCCGAATACAAACTTTGTTCCAACAATTTGCTGTGGACATGTATGCAAAAGTTCAGGAAGAAAGATTAGCTTTCTTAAGATCCCACCAGAAAGAATTACGATCTGAGTCATACATTCATTTATGTGATGGCATCAATAACGAAGTTGCTGCTGAAGAGATTAGGAAATTTATGTATCCTTCCATCCAGCTGTACTGGTAGCCCCACATATATGCATATTTATTGGAAAGATGGGCAACGTGTCTATTTCACAGCAAACATTGGTTCCTAAAGAAACTACTCTAACTGCTTATTTCAAACTTTGCCAGGACTACCCATTTGCAAGGACAATTTATTATTACTAGCTACCACCTTACTGCAGAGGGAACAATAAGCAATGGAAGAGGCGAAAAAGAGGTGTTCGTGATATCAGATTTGATAGTGTTCTTGAAAGAGTTTATACATATATATATACAGTCACTGTATTTTAGAAAATATCATGTATTTTCACTAGCTCTAACAGTTGGCAGGTGAACAGTGAACTGTACTGATGAAGGGCAATGCCGAGAAACATTAGTGTCTGCAGTCCTGTTTACATGCCAACACAAGAGCAAGAATGAGGGGCTCATTCTACTGACATGGCTTAAAAAAAAAGGCTTGTTTGCATAACTGCAAACGAATCGAATATTATTATTAATTAACGAAAAACTCAGATTACATTTACACACACACACACACATATATATATATATATATATATATATATATATATATATGTGTATGTGTGTGTGTGTGTGTGTGTGTGTGTGTGTGTGTGTGTGCATGTGTGATATCAGGTTCCAACTGAATTCATGTAGCCCTATTTCAGACAAGTTTATTTTAATCTGAATCAAATTGATGCTCGGTTCTCTTTCTGTATCTTACCTCCAGCTACCCGCCCCCGTCTCTCTCTCTCTATATATATATTTACCTGTCTCACATCTCTCACTCTGTCACACACACTCTCTCTCTTTCCTCAACATAGTCGATTAGTAACCAGACTTTATCAGCTACTGTATTTCTTGATTCCTTGTCATCGTAACTCCCGCACCCTGTCCTCGCTTTCTTTTCCCGCCGCCGTCAACACTATTAAAACTTTCACTCATTAAGATGTTGCGTCCACATCACACTACACCACACCCTACCACACCATACCATTTCATTCTGTAATTATTGCATAACTATAATCGAAATATATTTCTCCATCTTAGCAGCTGAAGAATGTAGATAAGCAAACTAACAAACACTGCGTTGTTTGCCTGTCGGTGCAAAATGTTTCATTGATATGTAATAAAAATTTATTGAGTTGTACAAATATATACCGCAAAAACAACAAAGGAAAAGGAAAAACAGAAGAAACGAAAAAATAAGCATGCCCTGTTGAACAATATAACTCAGTTACACCATATGGTGGATAAGATGGCAAAAGTGTTGGCACAGAAAACACCCAGCAATATCTGCTGCCTCAGCCATTCTAACCTACGAAGCTCCTTCTTCAGTCACGATGTTGTCAGTCCGATTTTATACTGGAAAGTGATTGTCCCGGGACTGAGGACAAGAGAGGTTTCAACAGAAACCGACAGACCGGTACGAAGTGGTATCTGCACGGTTATTGTTCCTTAAACATTCATTCTGCATTGAGGAACGGGTTTAAGTGTTTAACAAAAACCATACACAACACAAACAAACAGAAAATAAATATTGAACGTGCATTTTGTAAGAAAGAAAGAAAAAACACAAAAGAATTCAAAAAGAAAAGGAAAATAGTGAAGAAAAAGAAAGAAAGAAGAAAAAGAAAAGAAGATGACGAAAAGAATAGATAACTGTAGGCGGCTATAAAATGCAAATATAAGAAAGTAAGATGGGTGTTGATGAATGTGATGGTGGTGGTGGTAGTGGTGGGGTAAGGATTACATATTCTCTCATTCAACAACTAATTTCTCTGCTGGGATACTTACGCTGATGTGGAATAAATAGTTACGCACACACATTTTACAAGATCAACTTATAACTAGTCCTCTTAACGACCACTTTTTAAAGAATTTCTGACTCGAGCACATCTCTGCCAAAAAACCGTGTTCCGCTTGCTGATATTACTCGTAATAACATCAAAATCTGGTAAGACAAAATCCTTTATTTTCATCATTTAAATTTCATTTGCATTTGCAATGTTGTATATATTTTTCGACAGCCATTCATCAGTATATGTTTTTTTTATTACATCCTCATGCATGCACGCATACATTATATATGCAGTGCATATAGATATATTTACACACACACACACACACACACACACACACACACACACACACACACACACACACACACACACACACACACACACACACACACACACACACACACACACACACGCACACACACACACATAATATATGTATATATATATATGTCTGTGAACGCAGTTCTGCTTTCACAGATTCATTTTCTTAGTTTCAGAAGATCCCGTTAAGGGTGAAAGCAGCGATTCTTTGCTTAAACTTTAATCTGTTATTTTAATAAATATATATATATATGTATATATATGTATATATATATATATATGTATGTATATATATATATAGATATATGTACATATATATATATATATATATATATATATATATATATATATATATATATATATATATATATATAGATATATAGATATAGATATATGTACACATATATATATATAGATATAGATATATGTACATATATGTATGTATGTATGTATGCTTCTGTGTGTATTCATGTATATACACATTCGATGCTCACATACACTCATGCATGAATGTATTAAGATGTTTTTGTGTGTAGGTGTGTGTCTATCGGTGTGCGTAGATTCTTTTTTTCTTTTGTATTATCTCTTCACAGGGTCAACTTTTAGAAGGAGTGCATGAGCGCGTTATTGAATGCTAGGATATGTGTGTGTGAGTGTGTGTGAGTGTGTATGTGTGTGTGTGTGTGTGTGTGCGTGTGCGTGTGTGTGTGTGTGTGTGTGTGTGTGTGTGTGTGTGTGTGTGAGCGTGTGTGCTTTTGCGTGTGCATATATGTGTGCATATACTACAGGGAACCCCGCAATTGGGCGGGTATTTGAGCTCTACTGTAACATGTTAGCCTATTGCATGTTAACAAATATCAGCGGTCGATTAAAGAGAGCCAAGCAATTGCAAGCTAATTATTTCATTTTATCAACCCCAGAAAGATGAAAGGCAATGTTGTTGAATTCAAGACAGAAAGAGCCGGAAGAAATACTGTAAAGTATTTTGTCCAATGTTTTAACGATTCTGCAGTCTACCACTCGCTGGATGTATATATTTATTTAATATACATGCATATTTATTTAATATATATGCATATTTATTTAATATATGCATATTTATTTAATATATGTACATAGGGTTATATTAATGTTCTTCTCTCTCTATATATATCGTTCAATTTGAAAATATTTTGTTTGAGAGCGTAGCAACATGTTTCTCCACGATAAATTTAAGATGGCGCTATGTAGAAAATACTTTCAATCTTAATTGAAGCATATTTAATTTTCATCCTGCTATTGAACTGAATCTGCTTGTAGGCCACAATTCTTTGGTAGGGATATCTTTCTGGGAATTGCTTTCTCAACCACATTTGTTGTTTATAACAGATGTTTGACATAAACCCACAAGTCAGCGATGCCCAGATACTGGACGAGTGCGTGCAAGGCGGTCTCGTCGCCATGCCGGGATGACGGCACTTCCATGCCTGTAAAGTTTATCTCGAACTGGCAACGTTCCCCGGTAACACTGCCAGGCCAGGGACTTCTGGAAGTTATCTATTGACCCCGGACCGAAATCCCCCACCCACCGAAGAGAATAACTAGTTGGCTTTCGTCGACACCCAGAGTTTCCACAAGGACGTCGTCGTTTTCGCCTTCCACTAAACCTCTATAGAACGCCAAGGTGGAGTTTCCACTGATTGCATCGCCCAACTGGCCGAGGGCTGTGAGCGCCTGAAGACATTCTAGTCTCTTCACCCAGGACTGCAGCTCCGTAAAGGAGACGAACTGGGAAAAGCCGTGTCAGCAAACGGTGACCACACCTGATCACCGTCGCGGAAGAGGTGGAGATGCCGTAGCCTGAGCGCATGTCTGCGCATCATTAGCCATGGCAAGCCCAGTTCTCCGCGTAGCGGGTGTTGACATCAGATGGACCGCCTGACCATCGGAGCACATCCCTTCCACAAAAAAGCGAAAGAGCAAACTCTCCAGCGCAGTCAGGCGAAGCTTAGGTGGTAGTAGGTAGTAGATGACGGACGTGATGTACGCGTTCGCCACTTCCGCTCGACCATGCAGGGATAACTTCCTCTCGACCCATTTCTGTATGAGAGAGGCCACCTGCTCGTCACCTCGTCCCAGTTTTTGTCCGTCTGGAGGTCCGGATCGAACCACACCCCTAGCAATTTAACTGGTCCGTCAGTCAAAGCGCCCGACGACGCTGTTGGACGGCATGAAGGTGGGATTTGTGTTGACGGCTGTGTTGTTGTGGGGATGGGTGTTGTAGTATGAGTGTCTGTGTTTGGTACGAGTGTGTCTTCTCTGTCTGCTGTTTGAGATTTCTTGTGCTTTCTTTTTTGTTTTTTAGGTTTTTGGTGTTCTTCCTCATCCCCGCTCAGTGATGAAGAGGTTGCTGTGCTTGTGTCAGATGTGAGAGGGCGTGCGTGTCTGTGTGTGTTGAAGAGGGGGGAGTGGGAGCGCTTCTTTAGAGTGCCCCTTGATTGGTCTTGGTGGTCTTTGTAGTTGTTGTTTTGTTGTTGGTTGTGGTGGTTCTGGGGCCGTTGCCGGTGGTATTGTTGGTTTTGCTGGTGCTGTCGCTAGGGCTGCTGCTGCAGATTTTGGTGTTGGTGCTGTTATTGTTGGTTGTTGCAGTTGTTGTTGAGGCCTGAAGTTTCTTAAATGGTTAGCCTGCCCACAGTGGAAACAACGTGGTTTTTTCTTCTACTATCACATGTATTTCCGACCCATGCGAAAGGTGAATTGAATCGGGATCTTCTGAATACTCTCAGGGTTTGTTTGGAGAAGGATCTCCAAGCTAGTTCCCGACCACTGTTTCCTCCGTGTTTTGTAGGCCTTCAGGATGGTGTCCTCTTCTGGATTAACGCATCACAGGAGCCAATACAGGTTGAGTACTGTTGGAATCTCGGGAATGCAAATCCTCACAGTCCTTCGTTTCATATAGGTCTGATACATAGAGTATTTTTAGCCAGGGATTCCTACTTGAGAAGAACAGATATACTGCTGAATTACCTGTCTCTTTTTATATAATTGATCTCTGGCATGATCCATTTCAGTGCAGTTTCAATATGTTGTTCAGTAAACAACTCCGGTTATCTGCTGTTTGCTGCAATGCATCTGTACACCAGTGTTCACCTCTCTCTTGCTGCTAATATTTCGTTCGGAATTTTTAGATTGGCCCAGGTTTTTTCGAACGTTATTTGTTGGGTCGCCTGTGCGCATCTCGGACAGGCTCGGCTGACAGCATTTCCGTGCCTGTAGAGTTTATCTCCAACCGGCAACGCTCCCCGGTAACACTGCCAGGCCAGGGATTTTTGGCAGTTATCCATAGGCTCTGGGATGAAAGTTCTCCGGAAGAGGGCAAACAGCTGATCTTCTTCGACGCCTAGGCTCTCTCCGAGAACGTCGTCGCTTTTCCCCTCCACTAGTCATCTATAGAACGCCGAGGTGGAGGTTCCACCGATACTGGTGCCCAGCCGGCAGAGAGCGGTGAGCGTCTGGAGACATTCCAGTTTCCAAGCGCTATCTCTCGGTCTTTTCCTAACCCAGGACTGCAGTTCCGTCAAGGAGATGAGCCGTGGGAAAACGTGCCTGGCGAACGGCGACCACACCTGTTCACCGTCAAGGAAGCACCAGAGATGTGGCAGCCTCAGCGCATGCTGCGCATCATCAGCCATGGCATGGCCAGTCCTCCACGCAACGGGTGTTGACAGCAGATGGATCGTCTGACCATGGGAGCGCGTCTCTTCCACAAAAAGCGGCAGAGGAGGCGCTCCATTTTTGTGAGATTTGGGCCGGGGCAAGGTACGACGGTGAGGCGGTAGCAGATGACGGATGCTTTCAGAGACAGCTTCCTCTCGGCCCATTTCTGGGTGAGGGAGGCCACCCTACTCGTCACCTTGCTCCAGTTTTTCTCCATCTGGAGGTGCGTTCCAAACCAGACCCCGAGCAATTTAACTGGTCCATCCGTCCAACGCCCCACGACGCTATCGGACGGCATGGATTTGCCTCTCCAGGTGCTGAGCTGCAAGTCTACCGACTTTCCTGGTTTATCTTTGCTCCTGTCACCGCTTCGTATTCCTTGAGAGCGGCGCCGAGCAGCCGCACGTGTCTGGTGCTCGACACCACCACGGTGCCCTCGTCGGCGTAAGCCGACTCGGATTTCCCGCATCCTAGTTCGCGTGGGACGCCTTCCATCACCCCCAGTTTGTGCAGTAACGGCTCGAGAGCCAATACGTACAAGAGGGACGAGAGGGAACAACCCTGACGGACCAAGCGCATGATGCTGAACGGTTGCGACAGGTGACCGTTCACCTAACGCTCGTAGGGCAGACCACCCAAACCTGGCGATTTACCCCTCGTGCAGTTTGTCCCCTTGTGTTTCAGAGCACGCGCTCTAGCTCTGACAACGCAGCCTTCGTGTTTTGCGCTGAAGAATTGGTTGAGTGCCAATCTCGTTGCAAGCACGTCGGTTGCGATGCCTGTCCTAAACGCCTCTTCTAGCTTTCTGACTAGCCCGCCCTCTATTCTATTTTCCTATATCACTAGTCCTTTGCTAAACCTAATCGACTCTACTTTAATTACCCTTTTCAGGGTGAACGACCACCTGTTGTTGACGACCGCTCCCGTCAACGCCCGCTTAACTAATTCGCTAATCCGGTCTCTGTAGGCTTTGCGCGCCGGGAAAGACACGTTCAGCTTCCAGTAACCGGGTCCTTGTCTATGAAGTTTGTCTATGTCGATCTGTCGGGGTTTAGACGGCTACTAGCCTGAAAGCGTTGCCTTCGGTGCCTCACGTCAAGCACCACCGAATTACCTTCTGGGTCCAGGAAGATGGCCGAAAAAGGACGGCAACCCTCCCCCTGATCCTGGACGGCTGGGAGATGCGAATACATCGTAGCCGCCGAAGATCGGTGCAAAGGCTCGTGCTTCGGAGATTCTGGTCTCGCTGATGGTCACCAGATCTATGTTTAGTGACCTGAGGTAGTTGAGCAGGTGACCATGCTTCCAAGATGACCCCAGGTCACGTGCATTTATACTGCCTATTCTGAGTACGGCCATGTTGGATGAGAAACGGGGCAAGTGAGAAAGGGTCACTTACCTTGATCGTGTGGTGAAGGGACAGTAGAACCGTCCCTTTGGCTGGTCATGGGTGTTTCCAAGCGGATGTCAGTGTATATCCTCTTGGTAACCGACCCTCTGAAGTCTCCAACTGCGTTGGGGAATTTTTGTTTTAAAAGTATGTACTGTTCTATTGAGATTTCAATCATGCTTATGTTTGTCGGGAGATTTCTTGGTGTTGGTAGGGTTTAGTAGTTTTTTTCTGTGATGTCTGTGTGCTGCTTTATATATTGTATGAGTTCTTTTTTTGCCATGTTTATGGCTGTGTACCTTTTGGGGGAGGGGTGATTTTGTTGCTATTTTCTTCTTGTTGCTGTTTGGTGTTTTGTTTTGTTTGCGCTGTTGGTGTTTTTTGTGATGCTGGTGGTGGTGTGGTTGTTGTTGGCGGTGGTGCTTGTGGTGGTGATGGTGATGGTGGTGGTGTTGCTGCAAGTTTCCATGCTGCCTTTACCCCTCTTTGTGTGCCTTCGCTTTTGGAGGGCAAAGCTAAGGGTTATTTTGTTTTTGTTTTTTGTGGCATACTGTTTGCCACTTCACTCCCGCCTCAAACTCCATGTCGGATTCCGTGGCGTCTGGGAGGGGTATGTGCTCCACGGCTGTTGGTGATGTTAGTGGAGCTCTCTCCGGCAATTTTGTTGCTGGTGCAGGTACTGCAAATGTAGCTATTGGTGTTGCCGCCACTGATGCTGCTGCTTTAGTTGTCCGTGGCCTTGGTACGAGTGCCACGGACGTTGCCCGCCTACTCACCGTGGAAGGGGCTTCTGCATTTGTTGCCTGCCCTGCTCTTGGTAGCAGCGGACCAGGTATTGGAAGGAGAGGGGCCTTCTTCTTCGCTGTCTTCTGCGGGAAAAAGGCCCTGAGGTGACCATTTGACCCACAGAGATAACATTTTGGCCGTCTTCCTTCTACGCTTATAGGGAGTTGGAGTCCTTCCTCGATATGATATCGGGGATAGGGTCGATACATTCCTGGTCAGATTGTATAAGCATTTGCATGCCTATACCTGACCCGTTCTCACTCCCTATTTTCTCTACTTGCAACATGGTCGTCCTGTCCTCGATTCCAGCAAGGACAGACGCGGCAAGCCAAGGTATGGGCACGTCGGGTGGGACCGGGTGACTTTGACCCTCAGAATTTTCTGCCCGCAGTAGGAGGGCACCAAGACTATCTTCTCACTCTTTAGGGTTTCCAAAGAGTGAGACTTCGCTTCTTGGGGGGTGGCGAAAAGTACGTCTACTGTGGCGTACTTTCTGCCTCGGGTGATGTGGGTTTTGCCTGACCAGACGCACCCTAAGGCCTTTTGGATTTGAGCCTCCGTGGCTCTCTCCACCCGATATGAGATTTTGCTTACGGTGCGGTAAGTCACCGTCCGTAGCTGCTGGTCCTGGAAAAAATCGGGTAGAGGGTTCAGGGAGACTCTATTGGCACTTCTTGTCACCATGGCCCTTGCGACTGCCATCTCCTCCTCTGTGACTAACACTGTTTCGATATTTCGGGCGACACCTGCAAAAGGAGCGGTAGGTGGTTTTGCTACTGTTGCTGCTACAAAACAGTAGCAAAACCAACACCACCACCACCTACCGCACCCTAGCTCTGACAACGCAGCCTTCGTGCTTTGCATTGAAGAATTGGTCAAGGGCCAATTTCGCCGCAAGTACGTCGTCTAATTTTCTAACTAGTTCTCCCTCTGCTCTATTATTCTCTATTGCTAAAGCCTTACGAAACCTATTGGACTCTATTCTAATCGCTCTTTTCAGAGAAAACGACCATTTGTTGTTGACGATGGGCCTCGTCAACGCCCGCTTAACTAGTTCGCTAATCCGGTCTCTGTAGGCCTTGCGCGCTGTTAATGACGCGTTCAGCTTTCTGTGGCCAGGTCCCTGTCTATGAAGCCTATCTGAGTCAACCACACAGATCACGAATTTGTGGTCCGTGTAGCTGACTATCTTGAACTGTGGACAGCCTATGCTAGACCTATCTATTTCCCTACAAAATACTCTATCTAGATATGATCGGGATGACCCTATGAGGTTTGTCCAAGTCCACATTGGCTCATTCGGGAAATCCAATTGGTACCTGTCAGACAGTTGAAAACGCCTGAGTAGGTTTGTGAGGCTTTTACACCCTCCTCCCCTATCCGCTAATCCCACACAATCCCAGCGTGCATCTAAGATCCCGTTCCAGTCGCCCACTAACACTAGAGAGCGGGACGTTCCAAGAAAGGTCTCCAGACGCCGGAAGAATTCAGGTCGTCCTGCTCCTGTTGGGGCATAGGCGGCCACTAGCCTGAAAGCTTCTCCGCTGGTCACGTCCACTACCACCAACTTACCCTCTGTGTCCAAGAAGACTTCTCCGGAACAACACGACCACTCCCCCCAAAAAATTCGGGACGGCTTGGAGATGTGTACACCTCGTAGCCGCCGAAAATGGGTGTGAATGCCCGTGCCTCAGAGATTCTGGTCTCGCTGAGATCGTTCAGCAGGTGGCCCTGATTCCAAGACAACCCCAGGCCACGTACATTTATGCTACCTACTCTGAGAGAAGCCATGTTGGCTAGGATAGGAGGAAAACAAGTGAGAAGGAAGAAGTACAAAAAATTACCTGTGGTTCTTCTTTAGGAAGGGGGTGGGTGATCCATCCCTCCGACCATTGGTGGGTTTCTCCACGAGAATATCCGTGAATATTCTTTTGGTGATGTTCCCTCGGTAGTCTCCAATTGATGTGGGAAACATTTTTTTTTAATGTTATGTAATTTGTTTGTGTAATTTCTATTATTTTTATGTGTGTGGGGGTACAATTTTGGTGGTTTGTACGTAGTTTGTTTCTGTGATGTTGGTGTGGTGTTGAATGTAATTTAAAAGCTAAAACGTGGGACATTCCAGACGCCAGAAGAAATCAGGCCGCCCTGTTCCTGTCGGGGCAGAGACGGCCACTAGCCTGAAAGCTTGATCGTCTCCGCTGTTCACGTCCAGCACCATCAACTTACGTTTTCTGTGTGATGCGAGGGATTTGTATGTGTGGGGGTGGTGTGAATTTTGGGGGTGTTGTATAGTCTTATTCTGTGATGCTGGTGTTATGTTGGATGTAGTGTAATAATTGGGTTTGTTTCTGTTTCGCTTGTTGGTGATTTTTGTGGTGTGTGGTGATGGTGGTGTTGGGGTTAATGATGGTGATGGTGTTCGTGTTTGTGGTGATAGGGCTGGTGATGCTGGTGTGGGTGGTGGCATAGCTATCTTAACTTTTTTGTTAGGTTGTTTGTTTGTTTCATCCTGAATTTTGTTTTTGGAGGGCAAAGGAAGAAGATTTGTTTCTTTTTTGGGTTCTTTTTTTTTCTTTTTTCCAGATACCATTACCCACTCCTCCTCATCGTCACAGTCTGTCTCCAGTTGGGATAGATCAGGGAGTGGAAAATCCTCCACAGGCGTTGGTTTCGGTTGTGGCGTGGTGGATGGTGCTAATTCTGGAGCGGTAGGTGGTGGTGGTGTTGGTTTTGCTACTGTTGCTGCTACAATTGTTGCTCCTACAGTTGCTGCTGCCATTTCTGCTGCTGGTTTTAATGGTTGAGTCACTGGGGTGGGCAGGAGAGGTGACCTTAACTTATTAGCCTGAGGACAGAAAGCCTTTAGGTGGGTTCCTTCGCCACAAACGACACACCTACGATTACGGTGAGGTGGCTGCCGTCATTGAGATCTATCACCTCTGGAATTTCCTGTATGTTTTTTGGTCCGCTTGGATCAGGAACTCCATCCCAGATCCCTAACAGTTCTTCTGCTTTACTTTTATCACCTCAATTACTTTAGTGTCGGCTTCGATGTCGGCGAGGACGGCAATAGCTTGGGACGAGTGTGAACTGGTCACTTTTTAATGGGACCATGGAGTGCTCTCTGGCTTCCTGTGGGGTTCCAAAGAACACGTCCACGGTTCCATATTTCTGCCCACGTCTGATGTGGGTTTTTTGTCCCAAAACTTTTTGTATCTGGGACTCGGATGCCCGTTCCACTCGGCGTGATTTTATATTTATCGTGCGAAATGATATGGTGCATAGGCGCCGATGCTCCATTTTATTAGATTGGGGTGGGGTGGAGTGAGGCTGACCCTGAAACCATATTTTTTTACCATTCGCTTGACTTCATTCAATTCTTCCTGGCTTACATCGACCGTTTCGTTTTTCTTTGCCGCTTTAGCAAACGACACATTTTGTTTTACGCTGGTGTTGATGTTGTTGTTGTTGCTGTTGTTGTTATTGTTATTTTTGTTATTATTATTTTTAGTTTCAGTTGTGGTGGTGATGGTGGTGGTGTCAGTGGCGTTCGGCGCGGAATTGTCGATTCTGGGTGAATCCATTTCGATGTCACGAGATAATAATTTATTTTTTGTTTCTGTTGTCGCTGTGGTGGTGGTGGTTCTTCTTTTTGACACCTGTAGATGTTGGTAATGGCGGGAAATGAATGTCTGCATATGACAAATTTAAATTATTGCCACTGCTTATACTTTTAGTGTTGGCAACCGTAGTAATGTTTACAATGGTGGTGGTGGTGGGAGATGTTGGTCTGTTAGGACTGCTATTGGCAGCTTTAGGTAGCCGAATGCCATCCATGTTTTTTTTTTTTCGAAATAAATTTTTGTTTGATAAAATAAAATTTAAACTTTGGGCTCAAGGCCCCGATATTATTGAGTGTCCTTTTCAGAAATCAATCTATATGAACTTATAAACACTTAACAATAAACAGTTTCCATAACTGGCAATTTGAAACAACTGAAAACAACAAACCTTTGTGGAGCTCACGATAATACAATTTCATACGTAGGTCGCCAATAATAATAATAATAATAATAATAATAACATAACAAGGTCTGTTTATTGATAGATATGAGCACCCATGTGATCACAATATCGCCGCAAAAGAATTTGACAAGCTACGAAAATATAAAGATCTGCTTATTGAAATTGAGAAAATGTGGCACCTCAAGGCCGTTACAATACCAGTGATTGTGGGAGGACTGGGAATGATCAAGAAAGGGTCAGAACATTATTTGCGAATGATTCCTGGTGGTTTACCCTCTCTGCACGAGGTGCAAAACATTGTTTTGACTGGTACTGCACACGTATTGAGAAGAGCACTATCTCTGTAAGATTTATATCCCTCCTTGTATTTACATATGCATATGCACATGTGTATATATGTATACTATTTTTTAAAAAAATTATAATCCATGTGCTGTATTAACTGGCTTACCAATTCACACTGTGAATTTATTTGCCCAAGGCACTCGGCATATATCTCAGAAACAATAATGAAAGAAAATAGAAATAATAATAATAATATGAAGGAATAAGATCTGAGTACAATAGGAGAGTAAGGAGCGTATTAAAATCACATCTAAATAGTAGGAATGTCATAAGTGCAGTAAATTCCCGAGCTGTGTCTATTATTAGGTACAGTGCGGGAATTCTGAAATGGAATGTTGCTGAACAAAAAGAAATGGATAGGAAGACTAGGAAGCTAATGACTATCTACAACATGTTCCACAAGAAGAGTGATGTCGATAGACTCTACTTAAGGAGATCTGAAGGTGGAAGAGGTCTTATCAGCATAGAGGACTGTGTTCAGATGGAGAAAAACAACCTGCACAAGTACGTGACTGACAGTAGGGAGCCAATGCTCAGAATTGTACTGAAGGAGAGGACAATAGACCAGGCGATGTCCAAGGAGGAAATAACAAGGAAGAAGAGCAACCTTCATGAAAATCCCTTCATAGTACCTTCTTTGAGTACCTTCTTTGAGAAAACTGAATTTAGAGATCCACAGACATGGAACTGGTTAAAAAGAGGAGGCCTTAAAAAGGCTACAGAAGGAATGCTAATGGCTGCGCAGGAGCAGGCCCTCAGAACGAAGTGGGTGAAACGCCATATTTACAAGGAGGAGCTAGCCCACTGTGTAGGATCTGTGGAGAGAGAGAGAGGAAACTGTGGCTCACATTGTATCCGAGTGTAAACACCTAGCGCAGATTCACTATAAGGGCTGGAGACATGATGTGATGGGCAGGGTGATCCACTGGCATCTATGCAAAATAAACACTTTACCACATTCCGAGAAGTGGTATGAGCATAAGCCAGAGTCAGTGATAGCAAACGATTAGGTGAAGGTGCTGTGGGATTTTAGGATTCTGACGGACAAAAAACTGGGTCACAATAGGCCTAACCTGGTGGTTTTGGACAAGGAAAAAAGATCGTGCCTGAGGACTTAAAGTTGGAGGTAAAAAGGATTTAGAACTGCCATGAAGTTAGAGTCGTCCCGATTGTGATAGGCGCTCTAGGTACTATCTCAAAGAGTTTCCAAGGATGGTTAAAGAAAATTCATCCAGCTCCGCTTTTTGGAACACTTCTAAAGGCATGCTTGCTGGGAACAGCAAGAACCCTCCGATACGTCCTGAATATCTGAGGCTGCCGGTAGCGGCTTGATATTCATTTCAACAAACTTTCCAGTTAAATAACATCAATGACTGAGACTCAAAGAACAATAATAATAATAATAATAATTGTTTCTACTTTTGGCACAAGGCCAGCAATTACCCAGTACATCACTGGTACTTTATTTTATCGACCCCGTAAGGATGAAAGGCAAAGTCAACCTCGGCGGGATTTGAACTCAGATCGTAAATGCACGTAACTATGCTGGAAAGCATGGCGTCCGACCCTCTACCGATACTGCCAATCCACCGCCGTTATAATAATAATAATAATGACAAACAGACACAAAAACAATTAATGTCATTAGTTTCAAGCTTTGGATGATATATGAAACTTTAGGTGTGTCTATTTAAAGAGTGGGACGTTCCAAGAAAGGTCTCCAGACGCCGGAAGAAATCAGGCCGCCCTGCTCCTGTCGGGGCATAGACGGCCACTAACCTGAAAGCTTGCCCGTCTCCGCTGGTCATGTCCAGCACCACCAACTTACCTTCTGGGTCCAGGAAGATGGCCCGTATGGCAAGATCCAAACCTCTCCGAAAAAGCACAGCAACTCTTCCCCCGATCCCGGACGGCTGGGAGATGCGTACACATCGTAGCCGCCGAAGATCGGTGCGAAGGCCGGTGCTTCGGAGATTCTGGTCTCGCTGATGGCCACTACATCTATGTTTAGTGACCTGAGGTCGTTGAGCAGGTGGCCCTGCTTCCATGACGACCCCAAGCCACGCGCATTTATGCTGCCTATTCTGAGTGAGGTCATGTTGAAATGGAGTGGAAAAGATGGGAAAGACCACTTACCTTACTTCTCGTAGAGAAAGGTTGGTTTCTCCATCCTTTTCACTGCTTGTGTCCTCCTCGGGAAGGATTTCCTTATAAATCCTCCTGGTGAGTGCTTGTCGGAAGTCTCCGATGTCTTTGGGGAATTTTTGTTTTAGTGTCGTGTACGTTTTCTGTGTGATGCGAGTGATTTGTATGTGTAGAGGTGGTGTGAACTTTTGGGTTATTGTGTATTCTTTTTCTGTGATGCTGGTGTTGTGTTGGATGTAGTGTAATAATTGGTTGTTGTTCAAATTTAATGCTGTGTTGTGTGTATCGTTTTGGTTGTTTTATTTTGTTTGCGTTTGTTGTGGGTTTGTTTCTGTTTCGCTTTTTGGTCACTTTTGTGGTGTTGGTGATGATGGTGTTGCGGTTAATGATGGTGATGGTGTTGGTGTTTGTGGTGATGGGGTTGGCGATGCTGGTGTGGATGGTGGCATAGCTGTCCTAACTTTTTTGTTTGATAGTTTATTTGTTTCCCTCTGTATTTTGTTTTTGGAGGGGGAGGGAAGAGAATTTTTTCTGTTTTGGTTTCTTTTTTTTTTTTCCTGGTACCGTTTCCCACTCCTCGTCGTCACAATCTGTCTCCAGTTGCGACAGGTCGGGGAGTGGAAAATCCTCCACAGGCGTTGGTTTTGAGTGTGGCGTGGTGGATGGTGTAGGCGTTGGTGCTAGTTCTGGCGCGTTGGGTGGTGGTGGTGTTGGTTTTGCTACTGTTGCTGGGGTTGTTGCTGTTACAGTTGCTTCTGTTGTTGCTGCCAATTTTGCTGCTGGTAGTGTTGATGGTTGAGTCACTGGGGTGGGTAAGTGAGGTGGCCTCAACCTTTTAGCCTGAGGACAAAAAGCCCTTAGGTGGGTTACTTCACCACAAACGACACACCTAGGCCTTCTGCCCTCGATGATTACGGTGAGGTGGCTGCCGTCAGTGAGGTCTATTACCTCTGGGATCTCCTCAATGCTTTTTTGGTCCGCTTGGATCAGGAGCTCCATCCCAGATCCGGACCAGTTTTGCTTTTCTTTCGCTATTTCGATTATCTTGGTGTTGGCTTCGATGCCGGCGAGGACGGCAGCCATTAGCCAGGGAATTTCGATGGCCGGTGGAACGTGGGTCACCCTGATCTTTACGAAACTCTGGACACAATAGCTTGGGACGAGTGTGAAGTCGTCACTTCTTAATGGGGCCATGGTGTGTTCTCTGGCCTCCTGTGGTATTTCAAAGAACACGCCCACGGTTCCATATTTCTGCCCACGTCTGATGTGTTTTTTTTTTGCCCACACATGTCCCAATCTTTTTGGATTTGGGACTCGGATGCATGTTCCACTCCGCGCGATTTTATGTTAATCGTCCGATAAGACACGGTGCATAGGCGCCGATGCTCCATTTTATTAGGTGGGCTGGGTGTGTGTGTGTGGGGTGGGTGCTGGGGGAGGCTGACCCTGTACCCATCTTTCTTTACCCTTTTTTGGCTTCTAATTCCTCCTGAGTTACCTGGAATGCTTCGCACTTTTTCGCTACTCTGGCAAAACTCAGGGTGGTTTTCTTATTCTCATTGTTGCTGTTGTTTTTATCGTTATTTTTGTTATTGTTAGTTTTAGTTTCAGTTGTGGTGGTGGTGGCGTCAGTGGTGTTCGGTGTGGAAGAGTTCATTTTGGCTGAATTCGTTTCGATATCACGAGATAATTTATTTTTTTCTTTTGTTTCTGTTGTCGCTGTGGTGGTGGTGGGGGTGGCGGCTTCAACACCTGCAGTCATTGGTAATGGCGGGAAATGAATGTCTGCCTGAGACAAATTTAAAATATTGCTACTGCTTATATTTTTAGTGTTGGCAAACGTAGTAATATTTACAATGGTGGTATCGGTGTGAGGTGTTAGTTTGCGAGGAAGGCTCTAGGGCTACTGGGTTCAGCTGTGAGTCGGCCATGATTTTTCAAAGAAATATTTTATTTTTTGTTTGATAATTATATAATTTTAAATTTTGGGCTCAAGGCCCCAATCTTTTTGAGTGTCCTTTTCAGAAATAAATGTATGTGAACTTATATACAGTTAACAATAAATTTTCGATAAATTGCAATTTTAAAAAACTGAAAATAACAAACATTTGAGGAGCTCACGATAATACGATTTGCTACGTAGGTCGCCAATAATAATAATAATAATAATAATAATAATAATAATAATAATAATAATAATAATGACCACCTGATAACAAATGACCTATTTCCCATTGAGCAGAAAGGGTGTAAACGAGGCTCATATGGCTGTAAGGATCAGCTTCTGGTTAACAAAATGATACTGGAAGATTGTCATAATAGACACAAAAATCTATCGATTGCTTGGATAGATTATAAAAAAGCATTCGATAGTTTGCCACACAGTTGGATTGAAAAATGTTTAGAGATTTTCAAAATATCCCCTGTTGTCAGGAGGTTTTTGTCATTCAGTATGAAGACATGGAAAACGACACTCCTTTTGAATAGTGAAACAAAATCACTGGAAGCTGGAGAAGTTAATATTAATTGTGGAATTTTTCAGGGTGACTCTTTATCACCGCTTTTATTCTGCATCGCACTTATACCATTAAGAAAAATGCTCAATGAAACAAAACATGGATATAAAGTCTATGACAAAACCATTAATCACCTGTTCTACATGGATGACCTGAAACTATTTGCAAAAAATGATGAACAATTGCAAGGGCTATTATCCACTGTGGAGCAGTTCAGTGATGACATTAAAATGGAGTTTGGACTAGATAAATGCGCCAAAGCAACGTTCACCAGAGGAAAGCTGCTGAAAAGTTCAGACATTAATCTTGATCGGGGGAATGTGATAAGAGAACTTGATCAAGAGGAAACTTACAAATATCTAGGTGTTTGTGAAGGAGACAGAATCAAGCACTCGACAATGAGGGAAATGATAAGGAAGGAATGTTACCGCAGAGTAAGAGCAATTTTAAGAACCGAATTCATGCAAGGAATAGGATCGATGCCGTAAACACGCTTGCCATACCAGTAGTATCCTACAGTTACAATGTCATCAACTGGTCAAGCAACTGATCCGTAGGCTCGATACAAAAATTAGAAAATTCTTAACCGTGCACAGAATGTATCACCCTAAGGCAGATACAGATAGAATATATCTCCCTAGGAAAGAAGGAGGACGTGGGTTAATCCAGTTAGATATTGCGTTGAAAACTGCAACAATTGGATTATCTACATATCTAAGGGAATCACATGATTGGATGATCAAACTCGTTTTGAAACACGAAAGCACCAAAAGATCATACTCCATTACAAAAGATGCACAAAGATACAGTAATGGACTACAAATTTCAGAAGTCCCATTTACTGCTGAAATGGAAAACACAGAAAAAGCAAAGTAGGTAAAAGTAACTGCAAAGAAAGAACTGCTACAGAAACTGGCTAAGAAATGGCAAGAAAAGCCTCTGTATGGAAAATACCCAGAAAGCGCTAACAATCCTGATGTTGACAAAACTTTAACCCATCAGTGGTTGGCATCCTCTGGACTGAAATCGGAGACTGAAGGGCTGATTATACCAGCACAAGATCAGTGTCTGCCAAAATAATAAAAAATGGATGGAACCCATTATGCCGTGTATGTAAAAAACAACCAGAGACCATTGATCATATAATTTCAATGTGCAGTCCTATAGCTCCAACCGAATACCTAAAAAAAGCTGCACAATACATACATGCATTGGATAATGTGTAAGAATTTTGACCTGCCCCATCAAAAGAATTGGTGGGAGCATCAGCCACCTCCCATACTTGAAACAGATCACATCTCAATCTTGTGGAACTTTAGCATCCAAACAGACCGAAATATAGATGCAAATAGACCAGATATAATACTGAAGGACTTTAAAAAGAGGGTATGCCTGCTAATTGATATGTCCGTTCCAATAGACAAGAATGTATCTATAAAAACATTTGAAAAATTGAGCAAGTATAAGGACCTGGAGATAGAAATTGGAAAAATGTGGAAATTGAGAACTAAAACAATACCAGTGGTTGTAGGCGCTCTAGGAATGATACCTAAGGCGTCTAATGATTACTTATCGCAAATCCCAGGAAACCCGCGTATAGGAGAAATACAAAAGATAGTACTAATGGGAACTGCCCATATACTAAGGAAGATTCTGTCAATATAAGTACATCACAAGTCTAAACACCTAAAGATGCATGTGTGTGTATGTATGTTCTTTCTTGAACATGGCGGACCATGTTGTCTCTTGAGGTCACTGGTTGTGACTTGGTGATAACTCGTATGAACATAAAGCAAGATAAATGCAACTATAATAATAATTATAATAATAATATTAATAATAATAATAAAGCTTGTAACGAGGTGCTAGCCATAAATTCCTTGGCAGTCCCAGTTGTCACTTATAGCTTCGGTGTGTTGAACTGGAATATGAGTGAAATCAAAAGAATCGACACCAAAGTCCGTAAGCTACTGACCTGTAATAGGATGCACCACCCAAAAGCAGATGTGGATCGTCTTTACCTTCCTAGAACTCAAGGAGGCCGGGGCCTGATCCAATTTGAACTTGCTTACAAGACCACCATCATTGGACTGGCCAAATACCTTGAAACAACTAACGACTGCATGCTGAAACTTGTTGAAAAGCATGAGAGAAGTAAGAAGCTTCATTCTATTTAGAAGGAGAGCAAAAAATATGCTACTGATCACATGATTGATACCCAGGCTGGACAGACTAAAGAAACTGTTGCAACCGATGCTGCTAGGCACATAAAATCACTGGCAAAAACAAATGGGCAAGGACAATTAGCATCAAATTGGGAGCAGAAACCTCTGCATGGCAAATATGTGGCCCGTAGCAAACAAGCTGATGTTGACCAAAAGCACACCCATCAGTGGCTACGTAGTTCAGGGCTAAAAGCGGAGAGGGAAGGCTTCATCTTAGCTGCCCAAGATCAAAGCTTATTGACTCGTAATTACCAGGCCAATGTGATGAGAAACGGTATAAACCCAAAGTGCCGATTCTGCAATGCTGAGGTTGAAACAGTGGATCACTTAGTCTCTGGATGTAAAGTTTTAGCACCAGTAGAATACAAATATAGACCTGACAGAGTTGGCCAATATCCACACTGGGTAATATGTCGGCATTACAAAATCAAAGCTGAAGACAAGTGGTACAATCATCACCCTGAGGCTGTAACTGAAGGAGAAAAAGTAACAATTCTCTGGGACTTTCCTGTACATACTGAAAGTACCATAAAAGCAAATAGACCTGACATCGTTATAAAAGATCAACATAACAAGGTCTGTTTATTGATAGATATGATCATCCCATGTGATCACAATATCGCCGCAAAAGAATTTGACAAGCTACGAAAATATAAAGATCTGCTTATTGAAACTGAGAAAAGGCCGTTACAATACCAGTGATTGTGGGAGGACTGGGAATGATCAAGAAAAGAACAGAACAATATTTGATTTACCCTCTCTGCACGAGGTGCAAAACATTGTTTTGACTGGTACTGCACACGTATTGAGAAGAGCACTATCTCTGTAAGATTTATATCCCTCCTTGTATTTACATATGCATATGCACATGTGTATATATGTATACTGTTTTTTTTATTTTTTTAAAATTATAATCAATGTGCTGTATTAACTGGCTTACCAATGCACACTGAATTTATTTGCCCTAGGTGTCAGGAAGACACTCGGCATATATCTCAGAAACAATAATTGTTTCTACTTTTGGCACAAGGCCAGCAATTACCCAGTGCATTACTGGTACTTTATTTTATCGACCCCGTAAGGATGAAAGGCAAAGTTAACCTTGGCGGGATTTGATATCTCAGAAACAATAATGAAAGATAATAATAATATTACTGAACTAAATGCAAAGAATAAGGTGGTACAAACACACAACAGAAAAAGTGTGAGATAATGACAAAGCAACCATTCTCTGGGATATGCCAATACATACAGACAGAGAGATCAAAACCAACCGACCAGATATTATAGTCAAAGACCACAAAGGAAAATGCTTTCTAATAGTTGTATCTATCCCCACAGACGACAATATATCTCCAAATATAAAGATTTAGAGATAAAAATAACTCGAATATGGAAAATGAAAACAGAAACAATACCGATAATAATAGTTGCTCTAGGAATGATAAAAAATAGATGCAATAATAATAATGATGATGATAATAGGTTTAACAAGAACAACAACTATAGCAGTAGATATAGAAATAGCAGTAACAACAACAGTAGCAGTAAAGAGAACAACAACAACTATAATAACAACAATGCAGCAATAGTACACACTAAAAAATACGACAACAACAACGGCAGATTTAATAACATCCCCTTAAAGAATCTGTTTTAAAACCCGTTTGACAAAACATACAATATGAACAATATCCCACTAAATTGCCGTTCAATAAAAGAGTCGGTAAACCACAACAGATAAACGATCAAAACTAAGCACGGTTCACTTAAACAGATAGTGGAACAATATACTAGGAGACTGAACAGATCAGAGGTCCACTAACTTGGGAGAAAACCTACAGAAGGCCTACATAGCCTCATGCAGCGCACAAGGGATGGTGAGGTAGTGCGTCAACCTACAGACAAATCCAGCAGAATGTCAGGAGCGGCCATGCACCCAAGACGAAGGGGCAGCCATCAGCGTCAGCATAGCTGGCGATGTTGTCAAACAATTTATGGTACGGTTGGGAAGGAGACTCAAAGAACGCCTAGCAAAGAACTCCATAGCCCTCATCATGTACTCTCTTTATGTAGATGACATTAATATAGTAATAAAAACACCCCCACAAGAAAATACCCAAGAGCCTGAATTAGAAGCTAACACCATAGAGAGCATCGAGCAAATAGTTAACTCCATACACCAGAGCATCACAGTCACTATCGACTACCCTCCCAAATACCCTAACAATAAACTACCAGTATTAGACACTGAACTCTGGTTACATATTATAAACGAGAAAGCTCAAATCCTCTATTTACTTTATGCTAAAACCATGGCCTCCAAATACCTAATACACAAAAACTCAGCGATGTCCAATAGTGCTAAGTTTAATATCCTGATCGCAGACTTAGTCAAAGTGATGAAAAATGTGTCCCGCATGTGCGATCCATCCAACTGAACTAGAAAGACACGTACAACACTCCATCCATCGCATGCAGTTCTCAACCAACGATACAGAATCAGAGTGTACAAAGGGGCCATGGCGAAATAAAAGACCGTCCATAGAGATGGACATTAAAGGGATTTGCCCGCTGTACAGGAGCAAATCATAGAATAGCATAGATAGGACTAGGCAAAAGATAGGGAAAGTCAACGCATGGTACTACAACCAGAGATACCAGATATATGTTCGTGGATGCTACCCATGGAGGTGAACTAGCCAGCCAATTTAGAAAGAACGATTTAAATATTAAAGTGGTAGAAAAGCCAGGCACTACCATAAAATTCCTGCTCAGTAAAGAAAACCCGCTGCACTAATATATAGAATATGTACACAAATAAATAGTAAAACTAAAAATGTAGTCTATAGTGTAAGATGCACAGAAGGTACCTGCAGAAACATGACAGCGACATACATAGGAGAGACAGCCTGTAGCGTAGGAGAGAGGAACACTAGAGTGAACTAAAAGGACAAAAAGACAACTCAGTACTATATGAATACGCCAGACTAATACATGATGGTAAAATAGATAACATAGAAGTTAAAATAATATATGAACATAGGAATGACTCGACAATTAGACAAATTAGGGAGGCTACAGAAATAGAATTAAGAAAACCTAGGCTAAACAGAAAACATGAATGGAATAACAACAACCATGCTCCAAAACACTTTAAGATTGAGTATAAATATACACAGATGCAATAACAACATCCACACATTAGTGACCAAAGGTAAAATATAAATGCATAAACGCACAGACTCAGAAACGAACACACAAGTACACATCAAACAGAATACACACACACAAACGCATGCGCAAACACAGACAATAGATAAAAAATAAATAAAATAAAAAAACTTTATAGGAACACAACTCGAGGAAACACGATAATCAATGAAAAAGTTACAGATATGTGTGACGAAAGAACTTTGAAAATTATATTTATATTCATATTTTTAACTATTGGTCAATCAATGATTATTTATAGAAATATAAAAATATACTGAAGCGAAAATCAAACCAAACAGTGAGTGTGTTCTTTTTATATATTTCTGGCAATATTAGGACAACATGACTCCCAAAATATAAATAAAAATTAGTTAAATGGAATAAGCAGAGTATGATTAATTAAATACGTTAGTTGAAGAGGTAGGGTCAGCAAAATATGTGTATGAGTTTATGAATGAACTAAAGTAGTGGTTCTGAACGTAGGTGTGGAAGAGTGCTTCTTATTACGAAGTCGGATTCCAGCTTAACCTCAAAGTCCGCCTATGTCTTAACTTTGGACGCCTTTACTGTCTCTGCTGCAATCTTTTGTGTATGCTTGTACCACAAGTGCAAGAAGTAGGACTTATTTCCAAGCCAAGCTTTGGAGGCATCCTTTTTTGTTCGGATGTCTCATCTTTGACCTCTTGATTGAACCAAGGTGTCCTCCTGCCATCCGGTGCCAGACCAAGCCTCTTTTCCCTGCAGCATCTAACAGCTGAAGCTGAAACTGCTGAGCTGAACAATCTCCACTCTGTCTCAATGTCCTCAGTTTGCTCAGGGAGTTCTCTGAATTTGGATGCATTGTATCTGCATACCTGGTCCTGATTCCCTTATCCACCAATGCTTCCCACTTTATCCAGTAGGTCACTCTGGACCTGCCGGTTTTGTGGGCCTCTTTGGCTTTACATAATCTCAAGTTGCAGATAACCAGATGGTGATCAATTGACAACTTATCCCCTTTCTTAACATGAACATCAAGGAGATCAGAGACAATAACAAAATCAATTATTAATCTCTGTCCCTAATTCTCCTTATACTATGTATATTTATGTGTGTCTCTGTGCTGGAAGAAGGTGTTCATGATAGAGAGTCCATTGATAGTTAAGAAGTCTAGTAGGGCCTCTCCACACGTGTTTATACCGAGGTCGCCATTCCTTCCATCACACCTTTCGATGCCAGGTGGTCAGTGCCAACATGTGCATTGAAGTCTCCCATCAGGATACATGACTCAGTCTTAACTACATCTAACGCTACAGTGACTTCATAAAGTAAGGACTTGTATTCGGATTCCTTGTTTGGTGCGTAAACATGCACCACGCACAGAGACCTATCTTTCAGCCTAAGCTTCAAGAGGCAAAGCCTCTCTTCTAATGGGATCTAATCCATAACACATTCTGACAGCCAGAGGCTTGTGAGTATCCCCACTCCCACCTGTGCAGTCAGAGAGGGAAGAACAGTGTCAATGACCGTTTAAGGCCCCAGAGAGCGACCAAATAGTAGATTCCACTAAAGACACTCAATGGCCAAGTGGTAGTAACGTAAAGCCGGGTCACTGATAAAGTCTGCCACACATTTTGGCTCGTAGCAAGGAAAAATATGTATATAAAAAAAAAACAAATGCTGACGAGTTCAGCATGCTTATAAAACTGTTCAAATTTGTCTTCAGCGGAGTCTACTTTGTTGCAAGTATTCGGGCCAGGTTTCCCCTTCTCTGCAACCAGTTTCGGATTCATCGGAAAGGGTAATAAATATTGCTCTTCTCTCCCTGACTAAACAGCAAAAAAAAAAAAAAAAAGAAGAAAGTATATTTAAGGCTAAATGTTGAAAAGAAAAGTTTTAGAGTACTTTATATAATATTCAATTCCCCTTGCAATTCGTTAGATTCTTGATACTGTCATTGCAGTATTTATTAGTAGGAAGGAGTAAAAGTTACAAAAATGAATCTTTATTTACTTAAAATTTAGCTTTAGACTGTTTCGTATTTCGATGTTTTTCTAAGATGCCAATTTAGATGTTATTGGCTGGCTTTCGTCAAGACATTGTTTATGTTAACAATAACTGATAATACACTAATGAAGGCTATACTAGCTAGTCATGGAAGCGTATCATATTTTCACTTTATCGTTGCTTATACGTTACAGTATTTTATCTGGCTGCCCTCAACGCTAATTCTTTTCTTTTATACATAATTTACCGACGCAAAAGAAGCATCCCCTTCATACATGTACACTTAATCGGAATTTATTTTTTCCGTATTATTGTTTAACTGCCGTTCAGCAATTTTAAGAAATAATAGGTCTCTGGTGATTTCTCTCAAGATAAATGGATTTGGTAGGTTTTGGTGATGAGCGTTCTAGTTGTTCCGCCAACGGAACAGCCTACTCGTGCAAGTGGCTGAATATTCTACGGATACAATATTCTTAACATAATTATCAGGACGTTTTAGCGTAACACTGTATAATAATGCTACAAAGCTTAATTACTGAAATACTTAACAAGTAGTATGAAATGGAGCCTACTTTTCACATCTGCCCTGGGCCTATTCCAGCTTTGGGATCTACATTCTATTTTGGTCTGGACCTATTACTAGTCTTGGGGCATACATTTCAAATTTAGCCTGGACTTATTTTCCAGCTTTGCATGGAGCTGACCATTGACCGGTGTTGTTCCTACACACATATTCTAGATAATTGCACTGATTAACAAGGGTTCACTCACCAACACACAATAATTGTTAGCTTTTCTATCACTACCACAGTGGACTCAGTTATTCTGAACTAACCTCTACATATTTTCTCAATCCAAACACGTCTCTCCTCTTTCCTTCACACTTTCTTGTTCACATACTACGCAATTCTTTTTTCCCAGAACTGCAATTCTCAGAATCCTTCTGCATGAACGAAAAGTCATGCCATTTCATATCAGCTATAACAGTACAAAAGCTTTATTTGCTTCCCCTGCATTTAGCATTAAGTGAACCAGAGAGAAATTACTTCTTAGATGGATATCTCCTCTATCATACATATTAGTTTTTCTCAGACATATTCTATGGCAGCAATTTCTCAACGAAGCTAGTAAAGTAATATACGTATAGTTAAAAGGTTGTTAAAAAGTTAACGAATTAATTGAAAAAGTATCAAATGACTCTGTTACAAAACTTCGCTGATACCAATTGGAGAAGGTTTCTGAACGCTAAATAACAATTTCTCGTTTTTCTAAAGTATTTTGGTTTTGAAGGGCGTCTGAGCATTTGTTAGATATATAATTGTTTCTACTTTTTGGCACAAGGCCAGCAATTACCCAGTGCATTACTGGTATTTTATTTTATCGACCCCGTAAGGATGAAAGGCAAAGTTAACCTCAGCGGGATTTGAACTCAGAATGGCAAGGGCCGTAACTCTATGCGTCAAAGCATGGCGTCCGACCCTCTACCGATACTGCCAACGAAATTGGTTGATATAGCTGAGTGATTGTATAATAATTGTTTCTAGTTTTGGCACAAGGCCAGCAATTATCCCAGTGTATTTTATCGTCCCCGAAAAGATGAAGGACAAAGTTAACCTCGGCGGGATTTGAACTCATACCGTAAAGGGCCGTAACTCTATGCTGCTAAGCATGGCGTCCGAACCTCTACCGATACTACCAATCTATAATAATTGTTTCTACTTTTGGCACAAGGCCAGCTATTATCCAGTTCATTACTGGTACTTTATTTTATCGACCTGGTAAGGATGAAAGGCAAAGTTAACCTCGACGGGATTTGAACTCAGACCGTAAAGGGACGTAACTATGCTGGAAAGCATGGCGTCTGACCCTCTACCGATACTGCCAATTCACCGCCCTTCCATAATAATGCAAGGCATTTTTGCTTTGCACAAAAGTCGGATTTCATTTCCATTTTCAGATGAAATAATAATTGAAAATAAAAAAAAAATGAGAAGCGAATGCTTTCCAGCTGCAAAGAGCAGGTAGACAGCAGGGGGATAGTATGAGAATAATAAAGCTATTGAGACACATAGCTGTATGCACGTGTGAAGAGGTAGAAGAGAGCGAGAAACAGATTAGGCATTCAGTCATTCAGCTTTCATTTTAACTGTTATCACACGCTCCTGCACCCTCTAAATGATGTACTATTATAGTTACTTGGAAGAGAAATTAAAAATAAACAACAATAAAAAAATTTATGCCAAACCCACGAAAGCTAAGTAAAAAACGAGTAAAATATATAGCAAAATATGTATGAGATAACAATAAATAGTTGGAGACAGGAACAACAGAAAGCGCAACAAAAGTATTAATAGTGTATATTGCATGAAGACAGGACCACCTCCGTCGTTCTAAATGTGTAGAAACAGCTAAGTGACGTCAAACATTCTGGTAAGAAACCTGCACAGCCCGCCTTAGCCATGTGGTTAAAAAGTTCTTTATGTAACGTGGTTTCAGTTTCGATTCCACCGTGTGGCAACTTGTATCTTCTACTGTAACAACTGCTTGACCAGTAACTGAGTGGAATTTAGTAAACGAAGACTATCGTAATGTACTCGGCTGATACAGTTTGTGAATGCACGTTTCGTTGGATGACATATTTGTCATCTATAGAAACGTGAATGCGTAGAAACTGCGAGTAGCAGAGCAAAATGCATCAGCCGAGTAATTTAATAATTATATTCTACAATATGTTTGGAGTACTTTTTCTCTCGTCTGTAAATAACATCCCCTCCATATCTCTAGGGTGGGTAAAATTCCCGAGGTCCATGGACGAGTTCTCTCCAGCGGTCTCTGTCCCTCATTATCGCACCCGTGTCCTGGGTCTCCAAGAGACCAGTGTCTCCTTAGGGCATCAACATATGTTAACCTCTGTATTCCTCTTCCAGTGTGTCCATGCAGGGGCCCCCACAGGAGCAGTGAGTGCAATGTCAACTCTGGATTTCGGTGAGCATGGCCAGCTAAACTCAATCTCCTCTGTGTCACTTTTGAGCTGACTTTTGGTAGGTTCCCGTACAGCTCTGAGTTCTTCATCCTCAGTGTATACTGATTAATGTTCAGAGCCATCCTCTGCATTCTCGTGTAGTACCCATCCACCATCAGAGTGAGTTTCTTGGTCAGTGTCCAAGTCTCAGACCCGTACAGCAGCGCAGACTCCACTACAGAAACGAAGAGACAGATTTTCAGGTCTTTACGAAGGTCCGACTTCCACACCGATCTCAAGCTGTGGCACGCCGCCCAGGCTTTGCTCTTCCTCTCGACCACATCATCTTCCGTATTCCCAATCTTTGCTCCCAAATACAGGAAGTCCTCAACCAATTCTAGCGGCTTGCCGCCTACATTAGTAATCTTCAGACAGGGAATATCAACCGTCAGTCACATATTCATGTTGAGGAGGATATTCGAGGGAGCTAGAGCAAAGTGCCTTCCTGCAGTCATGGTTTTCATTAACTTTAGGAACGCCTTTGATTCTGTGGACCGTCACTGCCTGATGAAGATCTTACAGACTTATGGAATCCCCAAGAAGATAGTATCACTGCTCTACACCAACACCAAAGCCCAAGTCATTACACCTGATGGGATGACAGAGTTCTTTGAGATACTGGCTGGAGTGCTCCAGGGAGGTACATTAGCTCCCTACCTTTTTATCATCGCAGTGGACTATTGTATGCGCCTTGCGCTGGAGAAACACCAGGACTCTGGCTTTACTGTAACACCGGCTCAGAGCAGGAGAGTTAAGGCCAAAAAAATATCGGATGCTGAATTTGTCGACGACATAGTTCTGTTGACAAACACAGTGAAGGAGGCAGAGGATTTGATGCAGGAGGTGGAGACTGTGTCGATGAGTGTGGGGCTGAGAATGAATTAAGACGAAATATCTGGTAGAGAATATTAAGAACCCTTCATATATATATATATATATATATATATATATATATATATATATATATATATATATATATATATATATATATATATATATATATAGTAATAATATATATATATATAGTAATAATAAAATTGAAGACTAAAATTGAAGACTAAAATCCAGCGAACGTCACCATGAACCAAAGTATCGTCTTCCTGTCTTCCTCCGGTTGCAACGTTTTTTAAAATATCCAGTTCTGCGTTTACAGATTGACTTTGTTAGTTTCAGAAGATCCCGTTAAGGGTGAAAGCAGCGATTCTTTGCTTAAACTTTAATCTGTTATTTTAATAAATATATATATATATATATATATATATATATATATATATATATACACAATAAGGAGAGGTACACAGATATATGTGTCATATCTTCACGCACAGGCATTGCATGATAGAATAAATTAATAATTATTAATAATGGTATATCGTGCAATGGCCATACTCGATAATGAGGGGGAAGCCATCATATATATATATATATATATATATATATATATATATATATATATATATATATATATATATATATATATACAAATACGTCCGTCGATTACTCTAGTATGTATGTATGTATGTATGTATGTATGTATGTATGTATGTATGTATGTATGTATGTATGTATGGTGCTACTGGTAACATGTATCCCAGTACAACCTGTCCCATGGTCGGGTCGTTGGCGACTAAACTGGCAACCCCACCAAGGTTTCTTGGTGAGGAGGGTGACTTTGGACATCCTGCAGGACTAAAAACAAAACCTGTCAAAGGGCAAAGGAGCTCTTAAGAGTCAATGGCCATCCAAAATCACCGGGAGAGATGACCCCTTAGCCTTTGTCAAGGCAGAATTCTAGGAGAAGGAAAACTCTGATGTAACACCTGCAACTCTGATGGTATCCAATGATGTTGACTTGTTCTTCTTTTTGGTAAATATCATCTTGGTTAAGAGAGTGGGACTGGTTTTGTGCAGTGCCTTTGCTCACTATAAAAGCTTCACGGCACAGGTATTGCTTTATATCTGGAGATCTCTCTGCACTTGACCTCACATGGTACCATGGGCCCAGCACTATGTGTCAATAATTGTCACAAGTGTAGTGTTTGTACCAGAGTTTTCAAGTCGCTGGCGGGACTAAAAAGTCACACTCGTTCAGCGTATCGCTAGGGGTTCTCCTACATGGATATATAAAGTAGTGGCCGTACTCGAAAACGAGTTGGCAGCCACCATGTATGTATGTATGTCAGGTCACCAGTTGGTGCTACTGGTAACATGTATCCCAGTACAGCCTGTCTCATGGTCGGGTCGTTGGCGACTAAACTGGCAACCCCACCAAGGTTTCTTGGTGAGGAGCGTGACTTTGGACATCCTGCAGGACTAAAAACAAAACCTGTCAAAGGGCAAAGGAGCTCTTAAAAGTCAATGGCCATCCAAAATCACCGGGAGAGATGACCCCTTAGCCTTTGTCAAGGCAGAATTCTAGGAGAAGGAAAACTCTGATATAACACCTGCAACCCTAATGGTATCCAATGATGTTGACTTTTTCTTCTTTTTGGTAAATATCATCTCGGTTAAGAGAGTGGGACTGGCTTTGTGCAGTGCCTTTGCTCACTATAAAAGCTTCACGGCACAGGCATTGCTTTATATATGGAGATCTCTCTACACTTGTCGTCACATGGTACCATGGGTCGAGCACTGTGTCAATAATTGTCACAAGTGTAGTCTTTGTACCAGAGTTTTCAAGTCGCTGGCTGGACTAAAAAGTCACACTCGTTCAGCGCATCGTTAGGGGTTCTCCTACATGGATATAAAGTAGTGGCCGTACTCGAAAACGAGTTGGCAGCCACCATGTATGTATGTATGTGTGTATGTATATATGTATGGATGGATAGATGGATAGATGTCTAGATAAATGGATTTGATTTGCAGATTTATAAAATGTTTAACAGTTAATCATTTGGTTATAATGAGTGTTTTATCTTTCTCTAGTTTTCTGGGTGGTCTGCTAGTTAGTAAGAATTCTTGTAAAATATTATTAGGGCAAGAACATAATGTTATTCTCTCCAACGTAATTACATGAAACTTCACAACTTTTTTCGGATTATACATCACAAAATATTGATCATAATAAAGCGATTTCATTCAGCAGAGTCGTCGGATATAAAGCGCTAATATATTTGTAAAGGCGATGGATTAGCAGAATCATTAGAGCGTCGATGAAAATGCTTTGCAGCATTTAGTTACGGCCCTTTATTTTCTGAGTTCAAATTTCACCGAGGTCAACTTTACCTTTCATCCTTCCGGGTTTGATAGAATAAAGTACCAGTTGCGTGCTGGAGTCGATATAATCAATATCCTCTCATCACAAATAGTTGGCTTTGTGTCTAAATTACAAATCATATTTGTTCTACTTTCAAATGATAATGGTAAGATTAATTGAGCCAGCTTCCCCCACCCATCACATACTTCATCATTGCGATTTCCAAACAATATTTATTGATTAATAGATCTGATCGATAAATATAAATCTTTAATAATTTTTCATTTGATTCTATTGATTTAGTCTTTTTCATGTCTAAATATATTTGTTTAGACGATTCTATACTAACCAGATGCAACGTTTGTTCTGTTGCCCTGGCTAAGGCGGTTGATTTGCCAAAGTCGTTAGAGCGTCGGGTAAAATGCTCAGCCCGAATTTCAGCCCTCTAATTTTAAATGCCACCGAGGTCTAATTTGCCATTCATACTCCCGAGGTCGGTGAATAAATACCAGCATACACACAACTTACTCATCCGCTAGCTGTCATATCTTGGATGGTCCGTCGCAAAGAATGATCAAACCGAGTATACTATGGTTGACGACTCTTGTCCACAAGATGACACGCAGTTGAATCGACATCGGCCCGCCACAGAAATAACATGTTCACATTTTTTTAACCATTCTTCTAGTTCTGTAAACGCGAATTGATATTTTGCGCCTATATGACTAAAAAACAAGACACTAAAACGAAAAATAATAGAAAATAAAGTTTAAAAAATAACAATAAAAATAAATCAACAAAAACAAAACATCTAAAATATAAATAAAAAGAATAAAATCTGCCATATGTATCTAAAGTCTATTAACTTGTCTTAGTCGAAGTTAAAATACATCTGTATCTGTTGGGTATGGTTGTCGATTTGTGAATCAGTCTTCTTTATAGTAAACCAACAGTTCGGCAAGTTGATGTAATAGCCTTTTTAGGCAGTGACTGCAATTATTGTATCTTTCCATGAATAATGTAAATAGACAATTGGTTTTCTAATCAAAATTCATGCTTCTTTTTCTTTTTAGCAACAAATGTTTGTATCTAAATATAACAAATTGTCACGTGTATGTTTCTGTCTATGTGTATTTGTATGTGTGTGAATGTTAGTCATTGTATGAGTGTGCTTCTATGGGCGCGTCTGAAATAGTGTGTGTTTTTTGTACGTGTTTTATATGTGTGATTGCATGATTTGTTGCACGTGTCTGTGTCTACGACTGCGTGTAATTGAAACTATGTATGTGTGTGTATATATATATATATATATATGTATATATGTATATATATATATATATGTATATATATGTGCGTATGTATATATATATATATATATATATATATATATATATATATATATGTGTGTCTGTGTGTGTGTGTGTGTGTGTGTGTGTGTGTGTGTGTGTGTGTGTGTGTGTGTGTGTGTGTGTGTATGTATAGAGAGAGAGGTAGATAATAACCGTAGTGGTAGATATCAGTACTAGAATCTCCAACATCTCTAACAAGACTATCTTTGACAGGGCGGCACTCTACTATAACACGGCGTTAGCTAACAGCGGCATCTTGCAACCAATTACTTACTCCCCCACTAACAACAACAGAAATAAGAAAAGAAATCGTAACAATAGACTAACTATCTGGTTCTCTCCTCCCTTCTCACTCAACGTTAAAACTAGTGTAGGAAAAATTTGTTTATCCCTCTTAGATACACACTTTCCCATAGGTCACAAATACCGCTCCATCTTCAGCAGACATAGTGTAAAACTAGGGTACTACATCACCAACAGTCCTAAGAGCAGCACCCCACCAGGATGCTCTTGCCGAAAGCCTGATGCTTGACCCCTTCAACAGCAATGCAAAACACCCACTGTAGTTTATGAAGTTGTGGTCACTTCGAACCAACAAAAAAACCACAGGAGGTCAACTCCTATGTGGGTATGGCGGAGGGAGGGCAGATTTAAGGAACGCTTCCTGAACCATCAGTCGACCTTTAGGTACCCGGACAAACGATCATCCACGAAGCTCGCGAGCCACGTATGGTCCCTCAAAGACTCAGGTATAGACTACTCCATTCAATGGAAAGCTATCACTAAGTCCAAGCCATACGCAAGGGGCAATCCGTCTTGTGAACTGTGTATTGAAGAAAGGATAAATATTTTAAGGAGATTACGCAATAGCGATTGCCTAAATTCAAGAAATGAAATCTTCTCACGTTGTCCACATGTCTGGAAACACCTCTTGCATAATTACAAAGCTCCGGATTGAATAACAACATTATAATTATCTAATCAACTCGAACTTTTTATTCCGGACGTTCGTAGTAATCTCCCATACACCTTTCGCCCATGGTTTTGTGTCGCTTGGGTGAAGTGACCGTTTCTGCGTATGCGCATTCATAGGTTGTTCTTCCTGTTCCGTATAACCATGACCAGTCCGAAACGAAGATCCGCATAAGGTGAAACAATTGTTCTCGGTATGGTGAACTAACTGTTGTGTTACTACTTATATATATATATATATATATATATATATATATATATATATATATATATATATATATATATATATATATATATATATATATATATATATATATATATATACATACATATATATATATATATATATATATATATATATATATATATATATATATATTGTTATATTTGAGGAGGGTCATGTTGTTATATTATTGCCAGAAATATATAGTAAAACCCACACACACTGTTTGGTTTGAGTTGGTTCTCACTTCAGTACATTTGATATTTCTATGATTAATTCAGCTGGCAATCAATGTTTATCATTGTCTAGCAGTAAAGCCCGGCGTTGCTCGAGGCTGCTCAGTAGCTGTGTTAAAATTACAATGTTAAGTTCCTTTCTTGGCTTAAAAACTGTAGAGTCTACAGTGTAGACTTTCATGTGGTACCTTTGATTAATATTCCCTCAACCAACAGTATACCTTATGAAGTTAAGAAAACATAACCATAATCCGAATGTTAAAACAAAAGAGGATGCTGGGGATAAAAACTGCACTGGTAATCTATTAACAAAAAATCGAAAATGTAAACACTGCAACACTTGTCTCAGATAAAAACATCAGCGTAACCAAACTATCAGTTATTTTGAAATTGGATGGACATGAAAAAAAAAAGGAAAATGCAATTTTATCGCCTATCACCTCTCTGCACGACTGTCTGTCTGCACAACTTTATCTCCTATATCACTTCTCTGCACGACTGTCTGTCTGCACAACTTAATCGCCTATATCACCTCTCTGCACGAATGTCTGTCTGCACAACTTTATCTCCTATATCACTTCTCTACACGACTGTCTGTCTGCATGCCTCCATCGTCTATCAGCCCGACTGTCTATCTGCACAACTTTATCGCCTATATTACCTCTTTGCACGGCTGTCTGTCTGCACAACTTTATCGTCTATATCACCTCTCTGCACGACTGTCTGTTTGCACAACTTTATCGCCTATATCACCTCTCTGCACGACTGTCAGTCGTTTAAAATCATTGCTTCTAAATGAAAATCTCATAAGGCTTTATTCAAGATCAATGCTTTTTTTACAAAATATGTGCTTGTTTTACGGTGTATTCAAATAGACTTGTTTTCAAGTAAAAATATTGTTTTAAACATTTTTTAATGGAAATAGAAGCTTAATGTTGAAACTTCGAACTCATGAATTTTGCAGGTTAAAATTTTTGCTGGCCCGAAAACTGTCCGTGTATTTTTGGTACTTTTGCACGCGTCGTTTATTCGTAACGTAAATAGATAAACAGAATGACGCCATAAAAGGCAAATACTCGTCTCTCATCTCTATTTATACATTTGAACTGAAAAATCAATACATTACAAATTCTACTTTTGCACTTGGCGTGGGTCGATTTAAAAAAATTTTTTGACCGATGTCTCCACCGGACCTTCATCTATAAGTGTAGCAATTTCACCGAAATTTGAACGTACGGTTTAGGAGGAGATGTGTGCCGACCATTTTAGTAGACAGACAGACAACCTCAGTTTTATATATATACTAGCAGTAAAGCTCGGCGTTGCTCGGGGTCGCTCAGTAGCTGTGTTAAAGTTACAATGTTAAGTTTCTTTTTTGGCTTAAAGTCTGTCTGCACGACTGTCTGTCTGCACGCCTAACGAAATTTACAGATACATATATTTTAAATAAACTTATATAATTTTTGCTTTTTTTTACGAAATATTTGCTTGTTTTACGTAGTCTTTAAATATACTTGTTTTCAAGTAAAAATATTGTTTTAAAAGGCTTTTAAATGGAAATGAAGCAAAACGGAAGCTTAATGTTCGAACTGATGAATTTTGCAGGTCAAAATTTTGCTGGCTCGACAACTGTTCGTGTATTGTGTTAATGTCATTTTAAACGCTGAGAAAGCCAGCGTAATTTTTTTAATTTTTGCACGCAGAAAATGTAAACAGAACGTAAGACGCTCAATGTAAACAGAACAAAGGGAAATAACTCGTCACTTACGCTCAAAAATCGATACATTAGATTCCATTTCGTCGCATAGGGTGGGTCAATTTGAAATATTTTTGTTTCGATGTCTTCGCTAGGGCTCAATGTACAAGTATAGCAATTTCGGTGCAATTCCGTCAGAGATTCTAAGAGGAGATGTGTGCCAAAAATCGATAGACAGACAGACAGCCACAGCTTTATATATATAGATTACAAATTCGATTTTTACACTTGGCGTGGGTCGATTTGAAAATTTATTTGACCGATGGTTCCGCCGGACCTTCATCTATAAGTGTAGCAATTTCACCGAAATTTGAACGTACGGTTTAAGAGGAGATGTGTGCCGAAGGTTTTAGTAGACAGACAGACAACCTCAGTTTTATATATATAGATGACATAATCAAAAACAAGAAGTTATTTGAAAATTTATTTGACCGATGGTTCCGCCGGACCTTCATCTATAAGTGTAGCAATTTCACCGAAATTTGAACGTACGGTTTAAGAGGAGATGTGTGCCGAAGGTTTTAGTAGACAGACAAACAACCTCAGTTTTATATATATAGATATATAGATATAGGGATGAAAAATGGCGTGCTGCATTGTTGCGGATGTGATACATATGAACTAAAAAATAGAGTAAAAGCCAGTCATACACACACATATATATATATATGTAGGAGGTGAGTTTTATTGTAGTACAATAAAGCAATGCAGATATCGGATAAGAAGCACTCTACAGTTTGTAGGACTGGAGTATACATAATATATAAGATCAAAAGATGGTTAAATGAGTTCCATGTATTTTATTATGCGCATTTCAAAAACAAATATCATCATGCAATAACATTTGTGTTTTCATCAGATAAAATAGGAGGACATGATATGAAGGTTAAAAAACACTTGTGGATAGTGCAGTTTTAAATCAACATATGAAAAGTAGTTTTAGATTGATGTGTGATATTGGGAAAAAATTTCTAACCCCTAATCTGTACCTTTTCTCACTGTGCCTAACATAGAAACAATTACTACACAATACACCATATTATTACTTCATATCACCTTGAAAAAATTCTTCGTAAACATAAACATTTTTTGACGTTAGATTATTCATCCTCTATTCATTATTTTTTTCTCCCTTTCATCTAACTTATTCAGTCTCAACTCACAATATATCCTTACTTACATTACTTCTGTTTTTTTAATAATACATATCAACATTTTCTTTCCATCGCACATATTATTAAAGCCTTAAATATTATTCTTAATACATATCAACATTTTCTTTCCATCGCACATATTATTAAACCCTAAAATATTATTCTTAATACATATTAACATTTCCTTTTCATCGCACATATTATTAAACCCTTCAATATACAAACCTTAACTTTACATTATTTTTCTCTTCGTTAATTTTCAAATTCTTTTAATTTATACATTATCTTCCAACGGTTTTTTCAACCTCTATATGTAAAACAATATATTTTTCTCAGTTATAAAAGCTATCTCTCTCTCTCTCTATCACCCATCTCTCCTCCTATCTCATCCTTCCTCACTATACTCCTCCCCTCCACTTTTTACTCTCATCTCCTCCTCTTTTTCATCCTTTCCAACCCCCACCTCCTCAAATTCTTTTCCCAATATCACACATCAATCTAAAACTACTTTTCATATGTTGATTTAAAACTGCACTATCCACAAGTGTTTTTTAACCTTCATATCATGTCCTCCTATTTTATCTGATGAAAACACAAATGTTATTGCATGATGATATTTGTTTTTGAAATGCGCATAATAAAATACATGGAACTCATTTAACCATCTTTTGATCTTATATATTATATATATATATATATATATATATATATATATATATATATATATATATATATATAATGAAAAATTGAACAGGGACAGAACAAAGAGGCAGTACGATAAATGTTTATTAAATTCACGCTCAGGAGAGTGGGGGGTAGGTGGGGGACGACGTTTCGGGCATAAGCCCTTCTTCAGGTGAGAGTTCAAAAGGTGTGTAGGGGAGTGGTGGAGAGACATATAGCGAAAGGAAACGGTGCGAATGAAAAATTAACAAATAAAGACAAAAATATAATTAATAAAATAAATAATAAATAAAAATAAAGCATGATCAAAATACAAGGAATGAGAAAATTTAAAAATAAAGGCATGATCAAAATAAACTGAAATTAAAAGGGGGGTAAACAGGTGGTGGAAGGGTGTGGGGTGAGTAGAGGTAGTGGCGGGTGGAGTGGGGAGAGGGAGACGGGGTGTCCGAGCGGGGAGGGCTGAAGGTGGTGTGTGTGGTTAGGTGTGCGTGTGTGTGTGTGTGTGTGTATGTTAAAGTGAGGGTTGGGGGAAGAACGGGGTTGCATGTTCAGGAAGGTGTGTGTGGGGGGTGTTTTTGTGGGTCGGAGGGTCTGTGCGTGTGTGGATAGGGGTCGGGGGGGGGAGGAATCAGGGGGCTGAGGGTGTAAATATGTGGTGGGAAGCACGTGTGTGTGGTTTAAGCGTGTTGTGGGTGTGGATGGCGTGTGGATAAAAAAAATTGTTTTGGGATGTGTGTGTGGGTGAGCTATATAGGTGATGGTGTAAGAGGATGGTTGAAAAGTGGTAAGTTACACGGATGTATGGAGATTTTGGTTAGAAGTCAAAACGCGTGTGGGTAATCCAAGAAGCGGTGGTCGGAAGAGGAGAGATGTGGGGTGCGCGCGCAACAGGAAGTGGTCAGCAGTGGAAGTGCTGTGGTCAGTTGGTGCTGAGACAGTGGTCGGAAGGGCATAGCAGCAGTCGGCGGAATGGTAGGGAGGCGAGGATGGGTAGGTGTGAGAGTTGGAGTGAGGAGGGTGTGTGTGTGTGTGTGTGTGTGTGTGTGTGTGTGTGTGTGTGTGTGTGTGTGTGTATTAGTAGGGGTGTTAGTGGGATGAGTGAGTGTGGAGCGGGGAGAGAAGGGTGTGTGTGGTTCTATGGAGGGAGTGTGGTGTACTGGTGTGTGTGTGTAGTTTGGTGAAGAGGTGTTAGTGGGTGTTAGTATACGGGAGGTGGGGAGGGGTGGAATGCAGGTGTGAGTGGGGGTTAGTGGGGGTAGGGTGTGTAGAGTTGGTGGTGTACGAGGGTGTGTGGGTACGTGTGCGTGGGGTTGGAGGGTGTTAGTGATGTTAGTTGCGTGTGGGGTGGGTGGTGTAAGTGGGTGCGTGTGTGCGTGTGATAAGGAGGGGGGAGGAGGAGAAGAGGGGAGGGAAGGGATGTTAGTATATATATATATATATATATATATATATATATATATATATATTTATTAAAATAACAGATTAAAGTTTAAGCAAAGAATCGCTGCTTTCACCCTTAACGGGATCTTCTGAAACTAACAAAGTCAATCTGTAAACGAAGAACTGGATATTTCAAAAAACGTTGCAACCGGAGGAAGACAGGAAGACGATACTTTGGTTCGTGGTAACGTTCGCTGGCAAAGAACGGGAAAAAACGAATAATACGTCATTAATAGGAGCGGTGAAAAACAATTAGGCGCAAAGACAAAACCACGTTTCGGAGATTCATTTGGTCTCCTAGTTAGAATTTTAGTCTACGATTTCTGCTATACCATTTACGTGGTTTTGTCTTTGCGTGCTATTGTTCTCCACGCTCCACATATGACTTATTATCTTCGTTTTTTCGTTCATTGCCAGAGAACGTCTCTATGCACCACCTAAGAGAACATTAGTCTACGACCTCTTTTATACCATAAACGTGGTTTTGTCTTTGCGCGTAATTGTTTTTCACCGCTCCTATTAATGACGTATTATTCGTTTTTTCCCGTTCTTTGCCAGCGAACGTTACCACGAACCAAAGTATCGTCTTCCTGTCTTCCTCCGGTTGCAACGTTTTTTGAAATATCCATTTCTGCGTTTACAGATTGACTTTGTTAGTTTCAGAAGATCCCGTTAAGGGTGAAAGCAGCGATTCTTTGCTTAAACTTTAATCTGTTATTTTAATAAATATTTGCTCTACGATATTTGATATATATTTTCCTTATCGAGCCCTCTTTGGATTTTAGTCTTCAATTTTATTATTATTACTATATATATATATATATATATATATATATATATATATAATTTATACATATATATATATATATATATATAATTGTTTCTACTTTTGGCACAAGGCCAGCAATTACCCAGTGCATTACTGGTACTTTATTTTATCGACCCCGTAAGGATGAAAGGCAAAGTTAACCTCGGCGGGATTTGAACTCAGAATGGCAAGGGCCGTAACTCTATACGTCAAAGCATGGCGTCCGACCCTCTACCGATACTGCCAATCCACCGCCCTTATATATATATATATAATATATATATATAAGCAAATTATAAACGTAAACATGTAAGTATGTTTTTGAAACGGTGCCCGAGTTTGAAATTAGAAATTAGAAATTATAAGCTTTCACCGTATTTTAGACTAAAGAAATTTCTAGCCTGATAGTGGGGTTTATAACCCTCGGAGAAATGGAAAAAGATGAGTGTTGCTGTATATATATATATATTGATTTGACAACCAGAGAACTTAGGAAAAGCTACAGAAAAACTACACGGGCCAACCTGGATTTAATTAACACGGAGGCCAATAGCGTCATCATTAAACTGGGTATTAAGGATAAAACCGAACCCTTCCATCCTATAACCTCGAGGATTTTACTGAAGGACCACAAATTGAACTTTGAATCATTAAGAGCTGTCAGGCAGATAGCCCCTTCGAAGTCGGACATAGGAATCGTAAGTAAAAACCTTCCTTGATAAAATAATCCCCACTCTAGTTAGGAGATCGTAGCTCAAGTTGTGGTCAGGAACTAGTGAGGTAATTAACTGGTTTGAGAAATCGCAGAATAAGAATAGCACTAAGTTTATACAGTTCGATATCTCTAATTACTACTCTTCAATCTCTCCAACTCTTCTAGGTAGGGCCCTTAACTTTGCTAGCTTACACACCGACCTTACATCCGAGGAAATTAGCATTATTCTCCTAGATAGGAAAACCTTAATTGAATTCAACGGTGACCTGTGGACTAGGAGGGATTGGCCAGACAATTTCGACATCACCATGGGATCCACTGACTCGGCCCAGGTGACGGATCTGGTGGGCCTTTACTTCCTTGACTGTTTCGGAGCGGAAATGCCCCACCTGGGAGGCGGCGCTTACCATGACAACGTCTTGTTTACTGTGTCGTACCATAATAATAGTATGGTAGAGAGGGTGAGGAAAAAACTTAGCAAATTCTTCAAGAGCATAGACCTAATTATAGTATTTGAAGAGAATTAAAAATAGTTAATTTTCTAGATGTTACACTTAACCTCAATTCAGGACACTTCCAACCTTACCACAAACCCAACGAGAATCTAAACTATGTCAACGCAAAATCGAACCACCCTAGAATAGTCACTAACGGTATTACCAAAAGCGTCTCTAGTAGAATTTCTGGACTATCTTCCAATTCCTTTAATAAGATCTCGAATAACTATAATAGCGCCCTGGAACGCGCAAGGAATAGCGAGGGAATCTCATTCAAACGTCCATTAAATAGTAGAAGTAACATTGCCCGCGATAGCTTAGGCCTAAATAGTGACACTCTAGTTAACAGCAGGCGGGATACGAGGGAGGATTCATATAGTCTTCATGTTGTACTGCCGCCTAGTCCCAGTGCTGTTGGTACTAATAGAAACAGCCACCCAGGTGCTAACACTAGGTCTGAGCAACGTAACGCCAGCGGAAATTCTAATGGTAACCTTAATTGTGGAACCGATAAAACTACCGTTGAACGCAGTATGGAACGAGGGTCGAGTAGGGGGAATAGGGACAGGTGTAGCAGACGCATAGCGGATACACCCCCAGCTATCGAGGGTAACCCCAATAGTCGCACGGGGGTACACCGCCTTGGAGACTTGGGACGATTCCGAACACAATCGTGACACCCCAGGACACCATCGACCCACAGATAATTTCCAGTTGCAATAGCCCAGTAACTACTAGGAATACAGGTAATTCTAATATAGTTAGTAGGAACAAGAGGCATCGGACTAGAAAAGTCCTGTGGTATAATCCCCCTTACTCCACTGGCCTGACCACTAGTATAGCTAAGCTTTTCTTTAGGGCCTTAGACAAATGCTTCCCTAGATCGCACATATATTATAAAATATTCAATAGAAATACCATCAAGCTGTCCTACTCCACAACTAGTAACATAGCTCAGAATATAGCTAAGATGAATTTTAGTAGACTTAGGACAGCCAATGAGGGAATTAGGCATGGCAGGAACAATGGCAGCTCTATTGAGGAACTGACTCATACACGTGAGGCGAGTCGGGTCTCCCCAACCCCAGGGAATTTACCCATAGAGCAGACTGGAACTGAGACCCGACCCCAAAGGTACCGTGGTCCATCCGGAACTACCCAGATCGATAGCAAAAAATGTAACTTCAGAAGCACCGCCACCTGCCCCATGGCTGGAAAATGCCTTACCAAAAACATAGTCTACGACTGTAAGGTCTCCACTCCTTATAGAACCTTTAGGTATGTTGAGGCAACTGCCACGGAATTTAAGGATAGATGGTATAATCACCGCCATACCTTTAATAGATTAGATAAAAAAAATAGCCCGGCACTTTCGGAATTAGTCTGGAAGCTTAAACATCAGAATATAGAGCACTCCTTATCCTGGTCCATAGTTTGCTCATCCCAACCTTATAACGGCAGCACTGGCGTCTGCAATTTATGTATAGCTGAAACTTTTAATATTATTAGAGGCGGCCCTCTATTAGTTAATAGAAGAGCAGACTTTTCAGCAACTGTTAACATAGAACATCGAAAACCTTCCGCAGGATTTTTGGAAGGTAACCTATCAGTAACTCCTCCCTCTCTACTTTAGCCATAGAGTTCTCTCAACAAACGGACAGTCACACACTTAGGTAGTTAGACGGCTAAGATTGTTTGCGCACTTGCAAAGATACTCGGCATGTTTCCACGGAGTTCTCATAGCTGAGTGCTCTCTTTTAGAATACCTAGCTAGTAAATAGTTAGATTGATTACACACTTAGTTAGGACCGATTACGCTCTCTATACATAGCTCTACTTACAGTACCCGTTTCCTTTAGACATTGAGCTCCCACATTTCCGACTGTCACGTTCCTACCGACTGAACACTACACCAGGTTTTGATGCGTGATCATCTAACCATGGAGGACTCACTGTTACGGATTGAACAATAATACTGACACACCATTAATGGGCCTACGCACATCCTTTGGATTTTACTGTCCTGTGTTTTCTTACTTCACCTTCTGTGTTGGATAACACACCTCCACCACTCAAACAACTATCTTAAAAGCTCATTGGCCCATGTGACGGGAAATCGCACTTGCGGACGCATTTACCCAATACCCAACCCTACACGGAGCCCTTTGCCGGCCCACATTGCAGTTGCTTGCACGGCGCACGGATTTGGTGACACGGATTCTCAACGGGACAGCGGTACACAAGGAGTTCGACATGAGCTGAATGCTTGCTCTTCACATGGATGTGTATATACCCGGACATACCCCCCCACCCCCCACACATTTTTTGGACGATTCGGATGTGTATATACCATAACACACACTTGAAGATATGGATGTTACAATTCGATCTATACACGTATAGCAGAAGACTGAACTGAACTTACTTGCGCGCGCGCGTGTGTGTGTATGTGTGTAGCGTTGGTTAACCCAATATTTCCAATTTACATCGTCAAATTGAGATTTGACCGACATAGCTTCTGTTGCTTTGTGAACTAACTTTTCAGTGAGTGCTGTGTTGGTACATTCTTATATTTGTTTTTTCTCGGACATCGCTTCGGTGTGTGTGAAAGTGTGTGTGTACCCACCCACGCTAATTCTACGGGTTTAATACTGTGTTGATGTGTGTGTATATATATGTATATATTTTTCTTTGACCTCGAGCCGATGTATGTATTTGCGGAGTGTGTGTGTACCCACTCACTTTTAACTGTGACTGACTGTATCCCTACAGATTTGATTGATGTCCAGCGTCTTTTGCAGCGATAGAAATCTGAAAACTTTTATGACCTCAACTAAAGCTAATAGCAGTCGCCGTGTCTCTGACTGACTGGTGTGTCTCCATATGAGGGAATGAATTATGTGAGAGAACATCGTTATTTTTTCTCCCTCATATCAAGAATTTGAAGACAATTCATTTTCACCTGATGAGATCAGTGATAATCGATCATGGCTACACAATCGATCTATCTCTTATGTGTCGTGATTAAATGATTGGAATTTTACCTTGCCTTCGGATTTTCATTTTGATACTTATACTCCGTTTTACATCATCTAGCTGTTCCCTCGAATGGAATTGGAGATATACAAAAGCGTGGAGAACTTAATATTGTTAACATAAAGTTATTGGACCATTTTACACAACCAATAATACACCTTACTATATAACAACTATATATATATATATATATATATATATATATATATATATATATATATATATATATATATACACACACAGATATCCACGGTAAGTTGTGGGGTCCACTCTGCATGAAGAACTCAATGTAATCCATATGTTGAAAATGTTGTAGGTTAAAATAAATCCCGGAAAACAATAAAACATTAAAAGGGAAACAGAGTCATGATATAAGTTAAACAATGAAATAAAAATTCAAGTCATTAGAAATATACTTCACTGCTTTACGATCGTTTCTAGGTGATGATAATACATCGTAACCATACTTCGTTATCGATCTATGTAAGGTTAGTTACAAAATATCAGATAAGGAAAATATTTACTTACATGAATATCACCAGCTGTTGTCAAAAGCAATGAGAATTTTATTCAAAATTAGTAGTAAATTGAGTTCTATGACCTAATTTGGAGGTAGCTGAAGAACAAACCAATCAGATTGTTTTTTTCGCATATGATGTTAAGATGAAAAATAATTCACTTTAGTTGAGGTCATGACCCTTTGAAAGGAATGGTTGAATGGTGTTAACAATAGAAATGCTATAAAGAATTTATTAGGAAAAAGGGGATTGTCATATTGATAGTTGAATGTATCTGGTATAGTGAAGTTTAAAAGGAATGTAAAAATTAAATGTTGAGTTGTGTTGTATGGAGTTTTTAGGTGAATATAAATTAAGGTCATGGCCAGGAAAGATAGTATATTAAAAAGGAAAATTATAAGATAATGAAATATAGTAATACAATAATATAATATAATTGTTTCTACTATTGGCACAAGGCCAGCAAATTACCCAGTACATTACTGGTACTTTATTTTATCGACCCTGTAAGGATGAAAGGCAAAGTTAACCTCGGCGGGATTTGAACTCAGAATGGCAAGGGCCGTAACTCTATGCTTCAAAGCATGGCGTCCGACCCTCTACCGATACTGCCAATTCACCGCCCAATACAATAATATAATATAATGTAACATAATATAGTACAGTGTGATACATTGTACATAGTATAATACAGCGTATGGTACGTCTTAAAATACTTTCAAGTATGTCCATGTATAAATAATCAAACTCAGATAAATACATGTTGACATATAGTCAAAACGCATAAATTTCGTAGATCACAAAGTGCATATACCCACATTATAGATAGAGGTATAATTATATTGATACTCAATTAAAAACATACATACGCATGAATAGATGTAAACATATACATACATCTACATATGTGCATACAATCATATACATATATATTCATATATATATACTTATACACACCTATACACATATATATATATATGTATGTACACACACATACATGTACACACACACATAAACACTCATACACATATACACGCATATATATACACACACATATACATATATATATATTCACATATCATACATACATAGATACATATTTACTCATGCAATTACGGGTGGTTGTGTACCTTGTTGCCCTTAGTCATTAACGCATAAATCTAAGGAAGCTAAAAAATTAAGGAAGCTAATATATATATATATATATAAATATAATAATAAAGTATATATGCCTATACGCAAAATACATATAGGGACACATGTATTATCCAACCATATGCCAATGTGGTTCTATGGCAGGTTAATAAATTAACGAGCCAGAACATATATAATCAAGGTTTAGCAAATAAGAAAAAGTTTTAAAATAAATTTTAAAAAATTCGCGACGAGAGTTTTTCTTTTCAATGGAGGCCCGCAAGCACTAACCATTTATTTTTGAGACTCGAAACCATTCGGTAAAGGTAACCATAGCAGGTACAGTGAATTTTTAAAAATTTATTTTTAACTTTTTCTTATTTGCTAAACCTTGATTATATATGTTCTGGCTCGTTAATTTATTAACCTGCCATAGAACCACATTGGCATACGGTTGGATAATACATGTGTCCCTATATGTATTTTGCGTGTAGGGATATATACTTTATTATTATTAATCTCCCCCTGGTCGAGATAACATTTGGTCGTTTTGACTGTTGCTATTTATAGTTGTAGTAGATTGACCTCTCCGCCTCTGCCTTCTCTCTTTGCACACGGCACTGGACAGAATTGCTACCACATAATTCATTCTCATCTCGGGAACAATTTTGAATAGCGCCAGTTCGTAATTCGAACTCGGGAATTTTATATTCTCCGAGTGAAAAGAACCTTCTGACGAGAGTTTTTCTTTTCAATGGAGGCCCGCAAGGACTATCCATTTCTGTTTGAGACTCGAAACCATTCGGTAAAGGTAACCATAGCAGGTACAGTGAATTTTTAAAAATTTATTTTAAAACTTTTTCTTATTTGCTAAACCTTAATTATATATATAAATGTATATATATATATATATAATCAAGGTTTATAGTGTTGATGGTATCAAGGCTCTGATATCATCAACACTATAAACACAGAGCTGGCATATCTAAGAACTGACTAACTGCCTGATGAGGTCATAGCCATTCAATGGCTATCATCGAAATAATATAGCAGTAAATAAAGGATTATGAGTTCATGCAATTGACTTATGTTTCGTCACTATATATATATATAAATATATATATATTTCAACTATACACTTATATTATCTACATAAGAATAAGGGCGGCGGTGGATTAGCAGTATCGGTAGAGGATCTGACGCCAAGCTTTGCAGCATGGAGTTACGGCCCTTTATGATCTGAGTTCAAATCTCGCCGAGGTAAACTTTGCTTTCATCCTTACGAGGTCGATAAAATAGAGTACCAGTAATACACTGGGGTTGATTTAATCGACTTTTCCGTCCCCCCAAATTGCTGGCCTTGTGTCTCTATAAGAAACCATTATCTACCTAAGTATGACTATATGTACCCGCTCTCTCATATTTTATAGCGCCATGGAGGTAACCTAGAATATGTAATATATCTATCATCATATCATTTTCGTCAGTATGTGTGCGTTGTGGAGGTGCGTTAATCCATTGACTAGCAACATGTGGTCCTTTGCTTATATACCTCGATTGCTTGGAAATGATTAATCAATTAATTAATCAGTTTTCCCCTCCCTTCACTTTTTGAATATACTCGGTCTCTAGTAACCTATTTACTTTGAACTTCTAACTGGTATGCTGGACTACCGGGTCGGTAGAAAATAAAGTACACAAAAGTTAGCCCTCAGCACTAGCGCACATATATATGTATGAAACAGCTTGACAACGCCTTATTCTTCCAATAGTGTATAAATCAATGCCTTATTCTTCCAATAGTGTATAAATCCTGGCCACTAGAAGTTAAACAATTACTGCCTTTATTTAACATAAATTTACAACATAGTATTTGTAAGTTCTAATAAACATTATTGTTTTGAAAATTCCTTAATCTTATAACTCTAATTATTCATACAAACTTACAAACTTTATAACTTTTTGTGTCTCTTGTTATATCTATTTAAAAACCCTATTATTTTCTAGGAAATATTATTATAATTTTTTCTATTTCTAAATTTTAAATAGCTCTGTTCCTCTTTATATACGGTCACGGTAGACTAACTTGTTTGACTGACGACCAATAGATTAATACCTTTTGATCTTTGCAGCAGAGAAGCCCCGCCACTTGATAAACGATACCTCCTCCTTGATACCTCCTCCACCACGCTTACCAGATTACAAAGCTGGCATCAAATGACATTCAGGGACCGTCTGCTATCAACATAACATCATATTAGCAGGCTGTCACCGGATCGAATTTTCTATTTTCTATCTTCTATTTTTTTTTCGATCTTCTATCCTATGTTTGGGTTCAAAGTAATCCTGTTATAGAATTCTGCAAATAACGCCTGATGAAATCACCTAATCTTGCATCATAATTGGATGATAGTGCTGGGCCATCGAAATATATATTTTCCAGTCCGGCCTTCTGTTGTTGTTTTAATGAGTATATATATATATATAAATGTAAATCTGAGTTTTTCGAATATTAATAATTGTTTCTACTTTTGGCACAAGGCCAGCAATCACCAGTGCATTACTGGTACTTTATTTTATCGACCCCGTAAGGATGAAAGGCAAAGTTAACCTAGGCGGGATTTGAACTCAGACCATAAAAGGCCGTAACTCTTTGCTGCAAAGCATGGCGCCCGACCCTCTACCGATACTGCCAATCCACCGCCTTTAATAATTGTTTCTACTTGTGGCACAAGGCCATCAATTACCCAGTGTATTACTAATAATATCCAATTCGTTTGCAAACAGCCTCTTAAGCCATGTGAGTAGAACAACCTCGTCATTCTTGTTCTTGTGTTGGCATATCAACAGAACGGCAGACACTAATGTTTCTGGATCATTACCCTTCATCAGTACCGTATACTGATTCCCTGTCAGAACTAGTGAAAATATATCATACTTTCTGGAATATACAGTGACTGATCGACCTGATTTGCATATTAGCAGATTGCCTGATCAGTCATATCTGCATGTTAGCAGACCCACTAATCAGCCAGATTTGCATACCAACAGATAGGCCAGTCAGTTTTATGTATACAAGCGATTAATGGCCGGCTTTGCCATAGTCAAATAACTAACAAATAGTTTTATCGCTCTACATGGTTGAAATACAAGAAATGTAAATCTGAGTTTTTCAAATATTAATAATGATATTTGATACACACACACACACACACACACACACACACACACACACACACACACACACACACACACACACACACACACATATATATATATATATATATATATATATATATATATATATATATATATATATAAATGAAAATATAGAAATTAATTTGAGCAAGAAGCCAACAGTATTTCATAATATATAAGTGACTATAACGTCAAAATGTAAAATAATTAACGTAAGATATGGGAAAATAATTCAAACGCAATTAAAAATATATATATATATAAAGTTGTATTCCTGTTTGTTTGTTTGTTTGTTTGTTTGTTCACGAACTCCTCCTATGCTTTTGGAGATAGACCCCCATAACCATATATATTCTGAAACTACATTTCCCAGGGTACTTGGTTAAGTATATTTTACTTTAATCAAATGGTTCCCAGGGGGCACAAACCCCCTCTGAAAACTCCCGCTGAAAATCTTTTTTCTTGGATTTATATGAAATTTAAAGCATAGATATGATGCCTATTCACAAAATTTCAGCAAATTTCAATAATATTAAGACACCCTAGTGGGGGTTAAACTCCCTATTAGGGTTCCCCGGAGGCACTAACCTCCGTTGAAAAATGTTTCCTTTCGATGTATATGAAATGTAAACCATAGCTAAATGACAAGATATGATGCCTATTCATAAAAGTTTTCAATTGATATTTTGAAAAAAATTATTTACAAGAAACAAAATAAGAATAAGATTTAATAATGTTATTTTGATTTGATATATTACAAAAAATATTTTCCAAATTTTCATGCATTAAATTTTACATTGAGTAATATTGAAATGCAGAGTTTTTCTCCATAAATTATATCACAGATTTAAAATCAATCATCATTTTCTGACAAAAAAAATATGTGAAACGCGCGGGTAATTCGGCTAGTATATATATATATATATATATATATATATATATATATATATATATATATATATATATATATATATATTATTATTATTATTTTTTCATTTATCTGGCTTTATGTTCATACGAGTTATCACCAAGTCACAACCAGTGACCTCAAGAGACAACAAGGTGCGCCATGTTCAAGAAAGAACACACATACACACACATGTATCTTTAGGTGTTTAAACTTGTGATGTACTTATATTGACAGAATCTTCCTTCGTATATGAGCAGTTCCCATTAGTACTATCTTTTGTATTTCTTCTATACGCGGGTTTCCTGAGATTTGGGATAAGTAATCATTAGACCCTTTAGGTATCATTACTAGAGAACCTACAACCATTTGGTATTATTTTAGTTCTCAACTTTCACATTTTTCCAATTTCTTTCTCCAAGGCTTTTTTCTTGCTCAAATTTTCAAATGTTTTTATAGATACATTCTTGTCTATTGGAACAGACATATCAATTAGCAGGCATACCCTCTTTTTAAAGTCCTTCAGTATTATATCAGGTCTATTTGCATCTATTTTTCTGTGTGTTTGGATGTTAAAGTTCCACAAGATTGAGATGTGATCTTTTTCAAGTATGGGAGGTGGTTGATGCTCCCACCAATTCTTTTGATGGGCAGGTCAAAATGCTTACACATTACCCAATGTATGTATTGTGCAGCTCTGTCATGCCTGTTTAGGTATTCGGTTCGAGCTATAGGACTGCACATTGAAATTATATGGTCAATGGTCTCTGGTTGTTTTTACATACACGGCATAATGGGTTGCACCCATTATTAATGATGTTGGCTTGATCATTTTTTGTTGGCAGACACTGATCTTGTGCTGATATAATCAATCCTTCAGTCTCCGATTTGAGTCCAGAGGATGCCAACCACTGATCTGTTAAAGTTTTGTCAACATCAGGATTGTTAGTTCTTTCTGGCTATTTTCCATACAGAGGCTTTTCTTGCCATTTCTTAGCCAGTTTCTGTAGCAGTTCTTTCTTTGCAGTTACTTTTACTTGTTTTGACTTTTCTGTGTTTTTTATTTCAACAATAAATGGAACTTCTGAAATTTGTAGTCCATTACTGTATCTTTGTGCATCTTTTGTAATGGAGTATGATCTTTTGATGCTTCATGTTTCAAAACGAGTTTGATCATCCAATCATGTGATTCCCTTAGATATGTAGATAATCCAATTGTTGCAGTTTTCAAAGCAATATCTAACTGGATTAACCAACGTCCTCCTTCTTTCCTAGGGAGATATATTCTATCTATATCTGCCTTAGGGTGATGCATTCTGTGCATGGTTAAGAATTTTCTAATTTTTGTATGGAGCCTACGGATCTCTGTGCTTGACCAGTTGATGACATTGTAACTGTAGGTTACTACTGGTATGGCAAGCGTGTTTATGGCATCGATCCTATTCCTTGCATTCAATTCCGTTCTTAAGATTGCTCTTACTCTGCGGTAACATTCCTTCCTTATCCTTTCCCTCATTGTCGAGTGCTTGATTCCATCTCCTTCACAAACACCTAGATATTTGTAAGTTTCCTCTTGATCAAGTTCTCTTATCACGTTCCCCCGATCAAGATTAATGTCTATTATTATTATTATTGTTCTTTGAGACTCAATCATTGATGTTAGTTAACTGGAAAGTTTGTTGAAATGAATATCAAGCCACTACCTGCAGCCTCAGATATTCAGGACGTATCGGAGGGTTCTTGCTGTTCCCAGCAAGCATGCCTTTTGAAGTGTTCCAAAAAGCGTGGCGGGGCCAATATTCTTTAACCATCCCTGGAAAATTTTTGAGATAGTACCTAGTGCGCCTATGACAATCGGGACCACTTTGGCCTCATGGCAATTCCAAATCCTTTTTACCTCCCACTTTAAGTCCTGGTATCGGTTAATTTTCTCCCTCTCCTTCTCTTGCACTCTCGTGTCGAATGGGCAGGCCACATCCACAATCAGGCACGGTCTTTTTTCCTTGTCCAAAACCACTTGTTCGTCTGTATCCTAAAATCCCATAGCACCTTCACCTGATCGTTTTCTATCACCGACTCTAGCTTATGTTCATACCACTTCTCAGAATGTGGTAAATTGTTTACTTTGCATAGGTGCAAGTGGATCACCCTGTCCATCACATCATGTCTCCAGCCTTTATAGTGAGTCTGGGCTAGGTGTTTACACTCGGATACAATGTGAGCCACAGTCTCCTCTCTCTCTCCACAGATCCTGCACAGTGGGCTAGCCTCCTCCTTGTAGATATGGTGTTTCAACCACTTCGTTTTGAGGGCCTGCTCTTTCGCAGCCATTAGCATTCCTTCTGTAGCCTTTTTAAGGTCTCCTCTTCTCAACCAGTTTCATGTCTGTGGATCTCTGAATTTAGTTTTCTCAAAGAAGGTACCATGAAGGGATTTTTCCTGAAGACTGCTCTTTCTCCTTGTTGTTATTTCCTCCTTGGACATCCCCTGGTCTATTGTCCTCTCGTTCAGTACAATTCTGAGCATTGGATCCTTACTATCAGTCACGTATTTGTGTAGGTTGTTTTTCTCCATCTGAACACAGTCCTCTATTCTGATAAGATCTCCTTAAGTAGAGTCTATCGACATCACTCCTCTTGTGGAACATGTTGTAGATAGTCAATAGCTTCCTAGTCTTCCAATCCATTTCTTTTTGTTCAGCAACATTCCATCTCAGAATTCCCGCACTGTACCTAATAATAGACACAGCTCGGGAATTTACTTCACTTATGGCATCCCTACTGTTCAGATGTGAATTTAATACGCTCCTTATCTCCGAATGTATTCAGATCTTATCAATTCCTTCATTTTTTTGTTCTTGATGTCATCAGCCTCCAGAACACCCAAATACTTGTATCCATCTTCAGTGTGAATTTCCTTTATCATCTCACCTGTTGGTACCTGGATTCCGTTGCTCAATTTACCCCATTTCATCACAAGGACTCCACATTTACTAATACCAAATTGCATACATATATCATTGCTGAAAATACGGACAGTATCAACAAGCACATCCAACTCCTTCTCACTCTTCCCGAAGAGCTTAAGATCGTCCATGAAGAGGAGGTGATTGATGGTAAGCTCTCCCTTTCCCAACTTGTATCCTGCTCTCACTTTTCGCACTATAATGATCAGGGGTATCAGGGCAAGGACAAACAACAGAGGGGACAGACTATCTCCCTGGAAGATACCTCTCTTGATCTTCACGCCTCTCAAGGATTCTCTAGCTGATGTTAACTCTGTTTCCCAGGACTTCATACTTTTGCCCAACAACTGTTTTCCAGGACTTCATACTTTTGCCTAACAACTGTCTGATGTTATCTGCCACCTTGAAGATCTCTAGGCTTTTGGTGATCCAAGAATGAGGCACCATGTCACAAGCCTTTTTGTAGTCTATCCATCCCATGGCAAGAACAGTGATTCTCCTCTTGCAATTCCTCATTACCATCTTATCAATAAGTAACTGGTCCTTTGTACCACGGGACTTCTTTCGGCATCCTTTCTGTTCGTCTGGTAACAAGTTGTTTGTGTGGAGGTGATGGTAGATTTCCTCAGACATAATGCTTGTCAACAGTTTCCACATTAGGGACAGGCATGTGATAGGTCTATAGTTGGTAACATCATTACCCTTGCTTCGGTCTTTCATTATCAGAACTGTGGTACCTTTTGTCAACCACTCTGGTACCTCACCTGACATCAAGCAGTCATTGAATATGGTTGTCAGTTTCGGGTGGAGGGATGTTATATTTTTAATCCAATACCCCTGCACACCATCTGGGCCTGGCGAACTCCAGTTGGTTGGTTTTTTGGCCTGCCCCTTAAGAGTTTCAACTGTGATACGCAAATCAGTTTGTTGGTGTGCCTGTTCACTAATCTCCTTCTGTACTGTCTCAATCCACACTGCCTGGTCATTATGTTCAACATCCTGCTCCCATATTCCTCTCCAGAATGTTTTAGTTTGTTCCGCCTCAGGGATCAAGTCGTTGCCTCTTTCTTTCCCTTCAAGCTGTCCAAACAGCATCTTCTGGTTGTTGTCAAACATGCGGTTCTGTCTATACTGACTAACTCTGCTCTCGTATCGCCTAATTTTTGCACTCTTTGCTACAATGCGTTGCTTCAGTTTCTCTATGATAATATTTAGCTTTTTCCTCCTAGTTTTGTACATTATTTCAAGTCTATTTTTAGTGTCTATGTTTTTTAGTGTCCCATTCAGTAGTTACTCAAGCTTTCCAATGTTATTTCTCATTTCTCTGATTTGACCATTCAGTCGTTTCTTCTACCAAGGTTCTGATCTTACTTGTTTGTTGTTTCCTCTCGCTTTTATACCAAGTAATTTGCTCACCGTATTTGCTGTTGCTTTGAGGATATTGTTGCACTGGTGAAGGCTCCTCGCCTCAAGGTATGGGATGACTTTGTTTACCTTAGCTCTTGTTTCTTTTAACTTTTTCCTGTCTACAAATCTTAGGTTCATAGGTTTCCCACTATAATTATTCAATTCATCTACCACTAAGTTTAGGATATCACCCAAATCTTGTCCTAGCCCGTCAGCATTCATCTCCTCTGGCCGTATCTCTGTTCAGGTATTATTTATTTCAGCATTCAGATCATTGTCTGCTTCCGATGGTTCCTCCGTTCTCTCAACCTCTTCACCTTCATTTCCCACTGGCTCGTTTGCCTGGAATTCTCCACTCTCCATTTCCAAGCTAATCTCTCTGTTCATTTCCTCCAGTTTCAGCTCGCTTATCCATCCATTAGTTCTCATTACCCGAGCCTTCCCGGCCAATTTTTGTTCATCTAATTTAAATAGACCAATCTCGTTCCAGATGTTATGCATCCGTTTCCTATAGCCTTTCTCATTGGGGTTACTCTTCAGGTAACATTGCATAACAGTTCTATTCAATTCTTTCGTCCAGTTGGTTCTGGTCCCTTTCCTTCTTCTTCCTCCTCCGACACCAGCAGCATTTGGTTGACAGCCAGGTCCCTGCTGCTGAGCCAGGGAGCACCTGCTGGGTGAGAGTCTGTCACATGACATTCTAGTCTCCACTTCACCGTTATTCGAACTGTTTAGGTTCGACATTTAAACACTCTTATCGAGGATTGGTGAATGTATGGTTACATAACCACCGATGATTTCATCGCCTCCGGTGATTTCGTCACTCCCGGTGATTTTTGTGTGGCACTATCACGATGTAGACGAACATAAATAAACAAACAAACAAACAGGCAGAAATAAAAAAAGAAACAAAAAAGAATAAGCATAAGTTTCATTTTAATGCAATCTTTGAATGTCTGACTTAGATTTTCCCCTCCCTTCTCTGTTCGTCTTTTCTTTACGTTTTTCGTTGTTGCTGTGCTGCTTTGATTTTGATTTTTGTTTTTTTTATTTTGATTTTGACCGGGTCATCAGATCAGTCTATTTATATATTTTGATGCCTTACTCTTTTAGTGGGGACACTATTATTATTATTATTATTATTATTATTATTATTACAGTTGCATTTATCTTGCTTTATGTTCATATGAGTTATCACCAAGTCACAACCAGTGACCTCAAGAGACAACAAGGTCCGCCATGTTCAAGAAAGAACATACATACTCACACATGCATCTTTAGTGTTTAGACTTGTGATGTACTTATATTGACAGAATCTTCCTTAGTATATGGGCAGTTCCCATTAGTACTATCTTTTGTATTTCTCCTATACGCGGGTTTCCTGGGATTTGCGATAAGTAATCATTAGACCCCTTAGGTATCATTCCCAGAACGCCTACAACCACTGGTATTGTTTTAGTTCTCAATTTCCACATTTTTCCAATTTCTATCTCCAGGTCCTTATACTTGCTCAATTTTCAAATATTTTTATAGATACATTCTTGTCTATTGGAACAGACATATCAATTAGCAGGCATACCCTCTTTTTGAAGTCCTTCAATATTATATCAGGTCTATTTGCATCTATTTTTCGGTCTGTTTGGATGCTAAAGTTCCACAAGATTGAGATGTGATCTTTTTCAAGTATGGGAGGTGGTTGATGCTCCCACCAATTCTTTTGATGGGGCAGGTCAAAATGCTTACACATTATCCAATGTATGTATTGTGCAGCTCTGTCATGCCTGTTTAGGTATTCGGTATGAGCTAAAGGACTGCACATTGAAATTATATGGTCAATGGTCTCTGGTTGTTTTTACATACACGGCATAATGGGCTGCATCCATTTTTTATTATGTTGGCTTGGTAATTTTTTGTTGGCAGACACTGATCTTGTGCTGATATAATCAGTCCTTCAGTCTCCGATTTCAGTCCAGAGGATGCCAACCACTGATGGGTTAAAGTTTTGTCAACATCAGGATTGTTAGCTCGCTCTGGGTATTTTCCATACAGAGGCTTTTCTTGCCATTTCTTAGCCAGTTTCTGTAGCAGTTCTTTCTTTGTAGTTACTTTAACCTGCTTTGCTTTTTCTGTGTTTTCCATTTCAGCAGTAAATGGGACTTCTGAAATTTGTAGTCCATTACTGTATCTTTGTGCATCTTTTGTAATGGAATATGATCTTTTGATGCTTTCGTGTTTCAAAACGAGTTTGATCATCCAATCATAGATATGTAGATAATCCAATTGTTGCAGTTTTCAACGCAATGTCTAACTGGATTAACCAACGTCCTCCTTCTTTCCTAGGGAGATATATTCTATCTATATCTGCCTTAGGGTGATGCATTCTGTGCATGGTTAAGAGTTTTCGAATTTTTGTATCGAGCCTACGGATCTCTGTGCTTGACCAGTTGATGACATTGTATTCCTTGCATTCAATTCCGTTCTTAAGATTGCTCTTACTCTGCGGTAACATTCCTTCCTTATCCTTTCCCTCATTGTCGAGTGCTTGATTCCGTCTCCTTCACAAACACCTAGATATTTGTAAGTTTTTTCTTGATCAAGTTCTCTTATCACGTTCCCCCGATCAAGATTAATGTCTGAACTTTTCAGCAGCTTTCCTCTGGTGAACGTTGCTTTGGCGCATTTGTCTAGTCCAAACTCCATTTTAATGTCATCACTGAACTGCTCCACAGTGGATAATAGCCCTTGCAATTGTTCATCATTTTTTGCAAATAGTTTCAGGTCATCCATGTAGAACAAGTGATTAATGGTTTTGTCATAGACTTTATATCCATGTTTTGTTTCATTGAGCATTTTATTTAATGGTATAAGTGCGATGCAGAATAAAAGCGGTGATAAAGAGTCACCCTGAAAAATTCCACAATTAATATTAACTTCTCCAGCTTCCAGTGATTTTGTTTCACTATTCAAAAGGAGTGTCGTTTTCCATGTCTTCATACTGAATGACAAAAACCTCCTGACAACGGGGGATATTTTGAAAATCTCTAAACATTTTTCAATCCAACTGTGTGGCAAACTATCGAATGCTTTTTTATAATCTATCCAAGCAATCGATAGATTTTTGTGTCTATTATGACAATCTTCCAGTATCATTTTGTTAACCAGAAGCTGATCCTTACAGCCATATGAGCCTCGTTTACACCCTTTCTGCTCAATGGGAAATAGGTCATTTGTTATCAGGTGGTCATATATGTATTCAGTTAGGACTGATGTTAAAATTTTATACATTGTGGTCAAGCAAGTTATCGGTCTGTAATTTTTGGGATTGTTTGTCTCATCATTCTTCGGAAGCAGGAATGTAATGCCGTTAACTAGCCATGATGGTATCTTTTCTGGCTCCTTAACTATTTCATTGTAAAGTTGGGCTCATGAGACTCTGTGAAGGCATTTATCCAAAAGTTTTGTATTTTGTCTTTTCCTGGGGATTTCCATTTGCTGGTTTTTCTTAGAGCCAAGCGCAACTGTTCAACTGTTATATTTTCCCATATTTGTTCCTCAGGGTGAGCTGTATCTTTCATTTGTCTGTCTATCCATGGGGCATGTATGTTATGAACTTTTTCTTCGGCCCAGATCTTTTCCAAGAATTCTTGCACTTCCTCCTTGGGTGGTATTGATTTAGCAGTTATTGTTGACTTACCAATTTTTCTGTAGAAGTTTCTTTGGTTGTTTTTGAACATATTATTGTCCTTATAGAATCTAGATCGTTTTTCAAAGCGCCTTATACGAGCAGCTTTGGCCGACACTTTTTGTTTGATTATTTCTATCAGCATGTCTATGTCACTTGTTGATTTTATACTGTACTTTTTTTTCAATTTTCTAAGTTTAGTTTGTTTAACATGTTCACCTACTTTATAGTTTGTTAAAATTTCTATGTCAGATCGGAGAAGGTTTATTTGGCGATTGATGTTCTCTTGCCAAGTAGATTTCTTATGGGAATTCCTTTGTTTTTTCATCTTCACTCCACATAAGTGAGTGGTGACTTTAGCCGATGCATAATAGAGATGATTTAAATCAGTAATGTTTAGTTTGTTTGTGATGATAATGTTTTTGAGAATTATGTTAGTCTTGTGTATTATCTTTTGGTTCTGTTTGGAGTTCTGGATCTTAGGGAGGGTGTCTCGTTGCCCCATGTCAGATTCTTTCATTTTCATCCATTCGATCATAATTTCATCCTTCAAGTTGGCAAGTTCATTCTCATTCTTTTCTTTATCATTTACGATCTCATTATTTTCATTTGGAGTTTCATCTTGAGCATGCACTCCCTCCACTTTTTCGATCCTTTCCTTAATTTGTTCTGTTGCCAGTGATTCCGCCCCAACCCTGGGATTCGAAGTGTTACAATTTACCTCGTTTTCACTGACACATGTTTCATTATTATTATTATTATTATTATTATTATTATTATTAGCCGGGAAGGGCAGGCAGTTTTTATCTGTCTGGTGGCCATGGCGAAAGAGATAGTATGGTGGACACGTTTGAAAGGGCTGAAGACGAGCACTTACCTCTTCGGTGATGCCCTGATTAACTTTTTCAAATTTCATTTGAAAAGGAAAATCAGAGTAGAGAGGGAAGTGCTCTCTTCCCAGCATTTTGTTGAAAGATGGGTGAGAGAAGCAAGTATGGCCCGAATGAATGGGCCTTCTCTGAGTATGTGTCTGTAAATTAAAGGTGGAAAACTGGGAGAGGGCACTTGCCCTGGTGGTCAGGGCCACTGTGGTCTTTTAATGGGCTTTCTCCACAAATGTCCCTCGGAAGTCTCCCCCCTATTGGGGAATTTTTCTTTGTTATTTTATTTCAACCTCTGTTTTTTTACACGCAGAAATGCCCATTTGTACCGTCCTGTATTGTCCTGTACTGTCCTTAATGTCTACTTTATGTAAACCCTTGTGGTTAATAAAGAAAACATTATTATTATTATTATTATTATTATTATTATTATTATTATTATTATTAGCAACTTACGTGGGAAAGCGTCTTATCGTGAGCTCGTTAATATTTGTTGTTTTAAGTTGTTTTGAATTGCCGGTTATGGAAAACTTTTGTTGTTAACTGTTTATAAGTTCATATAAATTGCTTTCCGAAAAGGGCACTCTATAATATTGTGGCCTTGCGCCCAAATATAAACTTTTATTTTGTCAAACAATTTTTTTGTACAAAAAAAAAAAATATGGACGTCATACGCCTTTCCAAATTAAGCAAGTTGTCAGGTGAAAGCGGCTCTGACATCGACACTACTCCCACCACCACCACCTCCACCACCACGATTGTGAACCTTGCTACAATTGCCAAAACCAATAACGTTTTCGCTAACAGCAGCAGCACCACTAGCAATAGCAGTCGCCAAAATTTGCCACGTGCGGACATAGACTTCCCACCTTTGCCAATATCTACAGGGGTTAAAGCCACCATCTCCACCGCCACAATGTCAAGGAGTTCATCCAACACCACTGATACGGCCACCATCACCACCACCACCACCTCAGCAACAACTGAATGAAAAAGATTATTTCGTAATAACAAAATGGCTTTTGCACATATGTTTGTGACAGGGTCTACACAAATCTGTCAAGATGCTTTGATGTTGGGGAGATGTGTGCGTGTGTCCCCAGGATTAGCTTTCGGCTGGTGGAATCTCAGGTTACAGAGAACCATGTGATGGTCTGAAAGAAGGATTTTTCCCTTGTAATAGTATGTATAGTGATAGTGTGGTTACTAAATACTAGGTCCAAAATGTTCTTCTGGCATCTTGTTGGTGTAAGGACAAGTTGGGACATGGTTCAATTCCAGTCCTGCCAAGACTGGAATTGAACGATCAGCACAGTTGAGGTATGTCATACATCAATTTATATATTTTATCTGATGAGGACGTACTAAAAAAACAGCACATACCTCCGAAATATATATAATAAAATCTATTTTGATTACATTGAATGTCTATATTTATTAATATTTTGAATTAATATTAATAACTCCAGAAAACATTGTTGAGTGCTTCTAATCTATTGTAAAACTATATTCATTGATTAATCAATGAACCTTGTTTAACCTTGGGTTATATATATATATATATATATATATATATATATATATATATATATATATATATATATTTAAAAGTAAACAGAAAACAAAAAAAAAAACAAAAACAAAAAAAAACGTGGAAGCGAAGAGGCAGTACAAATGTTATTAGTTTCACGCTTGAGACTGGGGGATGGGGGACGACGTTTCGGGCATAAGCCCATCATCAGAAGAAAAGTAGGTAGGAAGAGAGTTCAGAGGGTGTGTGGGGGAGTGGTCGAAAGACATTAACAAAATGATTTTAAAAAAGGTGGGGATAGAAAAGGGAGGAAACATTTTTTTTTAAATAAAAAGAAACAGGAGGTGAAAGGCGTGAGGCGTATAGGGGTGGTAGTGGGTGGAGGGGGTTGGAGAGGGGAGAGGGAGACGGGGGTCCGAGTGGGGAGGGCTGAAGGTGGTGTGTGTGTATGTGTGTAGGTGTACGTGTGTGTGTGTGTATGGAGAGGGGTTAGAGGGAGTGGGGGAAAGGGGGCGTGTAGAGTCCGGAGGCTGAGTGTGTGTATGTGAGGATACGCACGTGTGTGTGTGTGTGTGTGTGTGTGTGTGTGTGTGTGTGTGTGTGTGTGTGTGTGTTTATATGTGGTGTGGATGTATGATGGCGTGGTTCGAAAATAATGTAAGTGTTTGTTGGTGTGTATGTTCCTAGGGTATTTCCACGGAGTGTGAGACCAGATGTTGAAGATTCCGCGTGTGGCAGCATGGATAGCTGGAGCGATGACCGGCGGTGTGAAATCCTGGTGTGGTAGTGAGGAAGGGGAGAGATCTGGTGCGCGCGCGCAACAGGAAGCGGTCAGAGGGTCAAGGCAGGGTGAAGAGATAGCAGTAGGGAATAGAGGGGATGACAGGTATAGAGAGGGTCAGTATATGGTGTGGACTGTGTGTATGTGTGTGTGGAGGTACGGTGGACAGGGGAGGGGAGGGGGAGGCGTGAAAGGTGGAGGGAGAATGTGGTGGTGTGGGGGGTTGGTGTGTATATTAGTGGAGGTTTTAGTGGGATGTCTGTGTGAGGGGTTGTTGGTAGAGAGGGGAGAGAGAGAGGGAGAGAAAAGGTGTTGGGGACAGTAGGAGGGAGTGTAGTGTACTGGTGTGTGTGTGCGTGTTTGGATATGAGTTTTTTGTGTGTGGTAAAGAGGAAGGACAGAGAAACGCAGCAGTCTTTCCATTTACAAGCCTCACCTTGCTGATTGAATTCTCTACTAACAACACATTCTTCAGGTATAAAAACATCACCTAAAGCAAGCCACTGGCCTTCTGATGGAACCCTGGCAACCCTAAAATGGATAGCTTGATAACAAGAGTACTACACTCCGGACGATACATTGCATTGTACCGGAGATACGTAGATGACACACTAACGCTAACCTATTTCAAGGACGAGGCGGAGGAAATATATGAAATACCATCAAGTTCGACATCGAACACCCAACAGCCAATAGTTCCGTATGTCTGCTCGACTTTACCCTATACTCTAGCTTCACGAAAGACCAACATATGCTTCTATGACTCAGTATATTCACAAAGCCAAAAATATCACGTGACCAGGAATGCCGCACGGACAGATGCGACGAGGTCACTCAAACAAGATCTGTGCTAAACAACTTTCGGAAACTGCTGTTCAAGAGTGACTATGAACAATAATTTGTAAAAAAACGTTGTCGACACTATAAGAGGAGAATACAAACACAAACACAGTGATAGACATCACACGACAACACCAACCACCACTCTTAGTCCTAATAGCAACCACAATCACTCGCAGACCAACAACAACGACGAAAGGCACACTAACACCAACAACAAGAAAATAGGGAGAAAACGAAATGAGAGCACAAAGATGAAACCTGGGTCAACAGTGATCTGCCATACTAAGGAGAACAGACATAAAAATCGTCTTAGAAACTGTATCAACATATCAGGTCTCCCAGCGCGATTAACAAGGCGTAGAAGGACGTTGAGATAACACCTCACGCAGAGCATCGCTTACTGGCTTCGGAGATGCCCTGTCAGGAAATACACTACCACAGGAATTAACAACAACAGCAATATAAAACCAATATGCCTGAGAGAACAAGTAATGTATGAGCTAGACTGCCCATGTAGAGCCAATACATCGTTTCCACCAAAAGCCAACAACATAACCGAATACGCGAACATTTTGATAAAGTGGCACCACCGAGCGCAGCGTTTCAAGACAAAGAAATATGTAGAAAAGAATAACCTCAGAAATTCTTGCGGAGCTAAGAGATACGGTTGACCTAAGAATAGCGGTGGCATCTTTCATTAGCAAGCGGGTGCCTACTCTAAACTGTCGCTGAGACCTGGACACAAGGAAACATCTATAAACATACTCCAACGGGTGATGAATTTACCAAGCCAGAAATAATATAGTTTGATGAAGGATTATAATCCTAAAGCACTGGCTATCACGTGAACATACTAATCCATTAACAAGACTCGTAGACCGTTCACGATAACTATACTAACACTAATCCGAATCATAATTCTAACTCTATCCCTAACCCTCATTTTAATTCAAACAATAACACTCACATATCCATATTTATACACCTCTACCACCACATAGATAAACAATAAAATACAAAAGGTATACCGTTTTTTAAACAAATTTTATCTCGTTTATTGTATTTTATCAGCTTCTCCTTCTCAGCTCCTTATAATTTATTACTGTTAACTGGTCTTGAACCATACACTACAAAACAACCTACCCAACTCACTATACACACAAATATGCTGCTTGAGATACACCAACGCATTATATACGTATATGTACATGTATGTGTGTGTGTATATACACCCCCGCCATATATATATATGTATATATTTACGTATATATGTATGAGTATGCATATATATATATATAATTGTATATGTATGAGTATGTATATATATATATATATATATATAATTGTATGTATATATGCATATATAAGTGTATGTATATATGTATGCATATTTATATATGTATGTATATATATATATATGCATATATATATATATATATATTATATGTGTGTGTCTAAGAGTGTGAGCACACATGCATATAATTATATAATGGGGTATGTATATATATAAGGTTATATATATATACAATACATACATACAAACATACATATATACATACCTATATTCACACATATATATACACGCACATACACAACACACACACACACACACATATATATATATGTATATATTTATCTAGGTGTATATATATATATATCTATATATCTATATATATATATATATATGTGTGTGTGTGTGTGTGTGTGTGTGTGTGTGTGTGTGTATATATATATATAGAGAGAGAGAGAGAGGCACACACACACCTATCTATGTGTGTATTTAAAAGCAACACAACTCTAGGCATGTATCCAACATGCACACTCACACACGCCTCTCTCATGCTCCCTCTCTCTCCCCCTCTCTCTCTCTCCCTCTCTCTCCCTCCCCCTCTCCCTCTCTCTCTCTCTCTCTCTCTCTCTCTATATATATATATATATATATATATAATATACATTGCGAAATTATTCAAGACATGAGAGAATATTTATATTGTTTTTACACGTACATATACAGATGTTATTTCAACTGTCCGTTGTTCTACTTCACATTTTCTCAGTAGTTTTCTCAATATGTTCGTAAATACATACCTGCATACATACATCCATGTGTGCACACATATATACATTCTTATATAATATATATAGTATATATATATATATATACATTCTTATATATATATATATATATATATATATATATATATTAGAGGGTGTTAAAGTTTGCTTGAAGCATTGTGAAATGTGTAAAATATGTAGTTTAGAAAGCCACAACAATGCAGGTGGGAATATATATATATATATGTGTGTGTGTGTATGTGTGTGTGTGTGTGTGTGTGTGTGTGTGTGTGTGTGTGTGTGTGTGTGTGTGTGTGTGTGTATGTGTGTGTGTGTGTGTGTGTGTGTGCGTGTGTGTGTGTGTTGTAGCTCTGAAATAGTGATGTATATATTGAATGTACGTATTGTATATTTAATAATATACTGTATGTTTTATATACCAATTATGTTTATGAGCTGTTTAAAATCAAGAGTGGTTGCCGGCCCAGCAACAATTAGAAATTTGTGTTGGAGCTCTGAAATAGCGATGTATATATGAATGTACCTATTGTATATATAACTAGCAGTGGTACCCGGCGTTGCACGGGATAAGGTATTATGATATATATAACCGCCTTAGCTAAGCTTAGTATTGCCACAACCACGGCTGGCAAAGATGTAAGGGTCTGGTAGTACGTAAGTAAGCAACACTGTGGCTTAAAACGTGAGGAAGAAATTGTGTGCACTTACCAACTGTTTGGGGAATGAGTGTGAGATTTGTCTGGAGCAAGGGTGGAGAATAACTGGAAGCAGCAGACAGCCAGACATACTAACAGATATTATAAGGGCGCGTTCTGGACGCAGAGCGAATTGTAGGAAGTGACGTAATGCAGACAGCCAGATATACAGACAGATATACAGACAGCGATCCAGCCTCTGAAGACGGGACAGAACCCGGCCGCCTTGAGAACCGCTTCCAAGTATTGATGGTCGACCCTATCAAATGCCTTAGACTGATCTAAATTGATCAGAGCCCCACCGAAGCCAGCTGGAGATGGCGTAGCCGCAGCGCGTGTTTGCGCATCATCAGCCACGGCATGCCCAGCCCTCCGCTAGAAGGGTGTTGACAGCAGATGGGTCTCATCACCAATGGAGCCTGTTTCTTCCAGAGGAACTTGAAGAGTAGGCGTTCCATTTTGGTGAGGTATTCGCGGGGACAAGGCACGACTTTCAAGCGGTAGTAGATGACGGACGCTATGTAAGTGTTTGCTACCTCCGCTCGACCTTTCAAGGAGAGTTTGTTGCACTCAGCCCACTTCTGGGTGAGTGAAAACACCTTCACCGTGACCTCGTTCCAGTTTTTATCCACCTGGAGGTCTGGACCAAACCAGACCCCGAGCAATTTCACCGGTCCTTCCGTCCAGCGTCCAACGACACTGTCGGAAGGCATGGGTTTGCCTCTCCATGTGCCGAGTTGCAAACCGACAGCCTTGTTTGGGTTTAGTCTTGGTCCTATCAATGTTTCGTATTCCTGTAATAGGTTGCCGATTACCCCCGATGTCCGAGATTTTCGACACCATTACGGTTATGTCGTCGGCATAGGCCGACGCTGCTTTCCGCAGTCCTGGTTCTATCGGGATGCCCTGCAACAGCTCCAATTTCCGCAGTAATGGCTCGAGGGTCAGTACATACAGAATGGAGGAGAGAGGGCACCCCTGACGGATGGAACGCATGATTTGGAATGGCTCCGATAGGTAATCATTCACCTTGACTGCCGAGCACATGCTGGTGTGCATGACAGCGATCCAGCCTCTGAAGACGGGACAGAACCCGGCTGCCTTGACAACCGCTTCCAAGTATTGATGGTCGACCCTATCAAATTCCTTAGACTGATCTAAATTGATCAGAGCCCCACCGAAGCCAGGTTTACACCCTACCCTCTCTATGAAGTATCGCATGAGGTGCAGATTGTCGTGTATGAACCTGGTCGAGATTGCACACGTTTGCGCTTTCCCTACCAGGTTCTCGACGACAAGCGCCAGCCTCGCCGCTAACACCTTGGCTAAAATCTTTAACTCTGTGTTGAGCAGAGTTATGGGCCTGAAATTGCTTATCTCATCCCCCTTGTTCTCATCTTTCTTGATCAGCGTTACTACACCTCTGCCTACAGAACTGGGAATTCTCCCGTTCTGCAGCCAGTTGCAGTAGACAGCTTCGAGGACGCCAGAGAACAAGTCTGGCATGCCTATGTAAAACTCATAGGGTAGACTATCTAAACTGGGTGATTTGCGTTTCCCACAGCGGCCTAGGGCATCTATTTCGCCCGCTGTGATCGGCCTTTCGCAGCTCTCCGCATCCGTGTTCGAGAGTCGTGGTACGCCGTCGAGGTAGAAGCTGAAGTCCATCACCTCCCTCGACGTACCCCTTTGCCCGAACAGTTATGCAAAATACTGCTGGAAGGCCGTGTAAATCTGCTTGGATTCAAGTAGAATGCGTCCATCTTTGCCTTGCAAGGAACGAATTGTGGATTTGTTGCCACTTTTCGCCTCTGCCACTCGGACCCAGCTAACAGCTTTGGCTCCCTCGTTTCTTAGAGCACGTGTTCTACTTCTGACAATACACGTTGAAGAACTGGTCTAGTGCCGTTCTCGCCGCTAACATGTCACCTGTACTGCTATTCCTAAGTGCCTCTTCTACTTTAGCTACCAGTTCCTTTTCGGTTTTGTTTTTTTCTAAAGCTACTTCCTTGCTAAATGCTATCGATTCTATTCTAATTGCTCTCTTGAGAGAGCTCCACCACCTGTTGTTGACGATCACCCCCGTCAACTGGCACTTAACTAAGGGGCTAATCCGTTTACTGTAGGCCTTAAGCACCGGAAGCGACATGTTTCGCTTCCAGTATCCGGGTCCCTGTCTATGTGTTCTATCAAGGTTGACTACGCAGGTGACTAATGTGTGGTCTGAATAGGCAACCATGTGCATTTGTAGACAGCTTAATGTTTCCTTATCTTTCTGTCTAATTGAAAATCTTTCTAAATACGATCTAGAAGACCCAGTGCGGTTGCTCCACGTCCACAGTGGTACACTTGGGAAGTCTAGTCGATATCTATCAGCCAGTTGGAATTGGCTGATGAGATTTTTGAGGCTATTACACCCCCCTCTATAATCACAAGCTCCTACATAGTCCCAACGTGCATCTAAGATGCCATTCCAGTCCCCCGCTAACACCAAGGAGCGAGACGTTCCCAGGAATGGCTCCAGACACTTGAAGAACTCTGGTCGCGATGTCCCAGTCGTGGCATATACGGCCACCAGTCTGAAAGCTCCACCTTCACTACAATTCACGTCCAGGATCACCAAGCTGCTCCCCGGGTTCAAGTGAATCGTTTGTGCTTTGAGATCCAAGTTTTTTCTAAACAGAACAGCCTCCACCTCCTGGCTGACAGAGAGATGCGTAGATCTCAAAGTAATCGAACATGGGATTTAGCTGCTGCTTGTGAATCCTGGACTCGGTGATTGCTATCACATCTATACAATGTGACCTGAGATCATTTAAAAGCGGGCCCTGTTACCAGGGCATGCCCAGGCCACGTACATTCAAACATCCAACTTGTATAGTCGCCATGTTGGTGAAGAAGAGTTAGAAGGAGAAAAGGCAGAAACACTTACCTTTTCGTTTCCTGGAGGTCAGGTTGTTCGATCCCCATGTCCAGATTGGGTGTGTTTGGGGAGGGAGGGAATCCTTTTAGCAGGACACGGTTAAGGGGTATTTGGCAAGGGGAGGGGGGCACATCATGTGGGAAGGTCCCTTTCAATGTTTCATGTTGTAGGGTTGTTACCCTGATCAGTTTAAGGTTTGGGTGTGGGTCGTTGGTGGGGAAGGTTTTCCCTTCCGTTTGGATAGTAGGGTCCTTTCGGACAGTTTCCACTAATTCTTTGTTTGTAGTTTTTATGTATGTGTAATGTGTTTTGTTTTTTATGTGTGCTGTTTCTGTTTGTAGTTTTCTTTTGTGGTTGGGGTTTGTGATTGTGGTGGTGTGGGTGTTTATTTTATTTTGTTGCTGAAGTGTTTGGTTGTGTTGGTGTGTTTGTTGTTAGTGGTGGTGTGTTTATGGTGGGGTTGGGTGTGTGCCTGTTTTGTGTAGATGTTTTTGTTTTGTGTTTTTTTTTGTCTTTTTTTGGTTTTTTGGATTTTTGGGGTTCTTCTTCATTCTCACTTGGAGATATAGAGGTTCCCGTGTCTGAGACTTCT
>OZ024740.1:247660421-247702921 GCA_964016885.1 Eledone cirrhosa | reverse complement strand
CCTTTTTGTAGGCCCTTGCACTCGATAACTTCGACCAGCTAATCTCATATTCTTGGTTGATGTCTTTAAGCTGCCAGATTGTATTGGCCAGCGTTGTCGTATTCCCAAGTTTACGGTTTTTTATAGAATGTCTATGCACATACCATCTTTTTTGAAATCTCCAGCCGTAGAACCTATGTAGTGCCATGCTAGGTTGCCAGATTTGATAGTACACAGGTATACTGTATTAGATTCTAGGCATCTATTCTGCAGTGAGCTATTATCCGGTAGGTGGAACTTACACTTGGAGGCCTTCCTGTGTGTAGAGTTTTGAGACGTTTCTCAGGAAAAAGGGAAAACTCGGTGTATGGAAGCTGTTAGATCGGCAAAATACCGTCGAAGCGGCGTTGGATAAAATATTACCCCAAAGGACAGAGATCAGTGGCTAGATCTGAGTTGTTTCGAAGGGAGGAAGATGAAATAGGAAGGAGGAAAAAGATTGGATGAAAGCCAACAGGTCACAAACATTAATATAATCTCGTCAGATATCAACCTGCAGCAGTTTCGACGAATTAATGAGATTACTGCGGGGAATAGAAGGCTCGTAACGGAGAAATAAATATCTTTGTTGACATAATGTTTGTGTTGGGACAGGTTAGAGAAAGAAAGATGGAGTGCGTCTGATCGACCTCAAGTCGTCGGGAGAAATTAAGAATATTGGCGTCAGTAGAGCTGGCCTTTAGCAGAGAGAGAAGGAAGAAGAAGGTGACAGTAGGAGGGAGAGGGGTAAATATAGGGAGCAGTGAGAGAGAATAGAGAGAACGAAAGAATTAATGCTCAGTGGACAGAGGAATTGGGAAAGCCACTGATCTCTGTCCTTCGAGGTAATATTTTACCCAACGCCGCTTCGACGGTATTTTGCTCTTCTAACAGCTTCCCTACACCCAGTGTTCCCATTTTCCTGAGAATCCTATACACTCGCGTCTCAAAACTCTCTTTTCGAGTTAAATTTTTATGTGTGTATGTATATATATATATATATATATATATATATATATATATATATACACACATACAAATTTAACTCGAAAAGAGAGTTTTGAGACGCGAGTGTATAGGATTCTCAGGAAAATAAATATGTGATAAGAAGGTTATATGTGGTTATTAGAAATGATTATAACAAGAATAATAAAAATAAATGATTTGGTTTTTATATGGTTTACTTCACGTGAATCAATAAAACAGTTACCAAAAGTTGAGAAGGTTGACGTTGTCGTCGTGAGTCTGAGACCATAGTGAGTGAGAGAGAGAGAGTAATGGTTTGTATACCTCTGAATGGTCTGTTGTAGTAGGTTGACGATGTCGTCGTGAGTCTGAGACCATAGTGAGTGAGAGAGAGAGAGTAATGGTTTGTATACCTCTGAATGGTCTGTTGTAGTAGGTTGACGATGTCGTCATGAGTCTGAGACCATAGTGAGTGAGAGAGAGAGAGTAATGGTTTGTATACCTCTGAATGGTCTGTTGTAGTAGGTTGACGATGTCGTCGTGAGTCTGAGACCATAGTGAGTGAGAGAGAGAGAGTAATGGTTTGTATACCTCTGAATGGTCTGTTGTAGTAGGTTGACGATGTCGTCGTGAGTCTGAGACCATAGTGAGTGAGAGAGAGAGAGTAATGGTTTGTATACCTCTGAATGGTCTGTTGTAGTAGGTTGACGTTGTCGTCGTGAGTCTGAGACCATAGTGAGTGAGAGAGAGAGAGTAATGGTTTGTATACCTCTGAATGGTCTGTTGTAGTAGGTTGACGATGTCGTCGTGAGTCTGAGACCATAGTGAGTGAGAGAGAGAGTAATGGTTTGTATACCTCTGAATGGTCTGTTGTAGTAGGTTGACGATGTCGTCGTGAGTCTGAGACCATAGTGAGTGAGAGAGAGAGAGTAATGGTTTGTATACCTCTGAATGGTCTGTTGTAGTAGGTTGACGATGTCGTCGTGAGTCTGAGACCACAGTGAGTGAGAGAGAGAGAGTAATGGTTTGTATACCTCTGAATGGTCTGTTGTAGTAGGTTGACGTTGTCGTCGTGAGTCTGAGACCATAGTGAGTGAGAGAGAGAGAGTAATGGTTTGTATACCTCTGAATGGTCTGTTGTAGTAGGTTGACGATGTCGTCGTGAGTCTGAGACCATAGTGAGTGAGAGAGAGAGAGTAATGGTTTGTATACCTCTGAATGGTCTGTTGTAGTAGGTTGACGTTGTCGTCGTGAATCTGAGACTATAGTGAGTGAGAGAGAGAGAGTAATGGTTTGTATACCTCTGAATGGTCTGTTGTAGTAGGTTGACGTTGTCGTCGTGAGTCTGAGACCACAGTGAGTGAGAGAGAGAGAGTAATGGTTTGTATACCTCTGAATGGTCTGTTGTAGTAGGTTGACGATGTCGTCGTGAGTCTGAGACCATAGTGAGTGAGTGAGAGAGAGTAATGGTTTGTATACCTCTGAATGGTCTGTAGTAGTTGGTTGACGTTATCGTGGTGAGTCTGGGACCATAGTGAATGAGAGAGAGAGTAATGGTTTGTATACCTCTGAGTGGTCTGTAGTAGTAGGTTGACGTTGTCGTCGTGAATCTGAGACTATAGTGAGTGAGAGAGAGTAATGGTTTGTATACCTCTGAGTGGTCTGTAGATGACTGTAGACCAGTGTGGCCTGTAGATAGCGGTGAATCCTTACATAGTTAGTTGCTAGCGTAATGCTCCGATCTTTCTGTCTTTCTGTAGACCACTGGGGTCTGTTGATAGTGGTGAATCTTTCACTTAGCTTGTTCTGTAGTGGGGTGCTCCGATGTCTCTGTGTAAACGTGGGATGATAAAGGCTTTATATACCTGTCGCTTCCTGCCTCCCACCTTTAGGGGATACCCAACGCAACAACCTGTTCATACCAAAAGGGTGGTGACCTACAATTTGACCTTTAGGTGTCACCCAAGGCTCAAGGCGTGGACAGATCTCGCTACACACACACACACACACACACATACACATATATATATATATATATATGTATATATATATATATATATATATATATATATATATATATATGTATTTATATATATATATATATGTATTTATATATATATATATATATATATATATATACATATATATATATATAGAGAGAGAGAGAGAGAAAGAGGGGGGGGGGGTGAGAAAGGAGGATAGAAAGAGGGAAGGGGCAATAAGCCAAGAGAAACTCTTCAGAATTCTCTAATCTTGTTTGTTTATTGTTATAATATTCATGGCTAAATTTGAAGCTTGTGTTTCTGAATTAGAACGTAGTAAATCCGAATGCTAAAATAATATTGTCTTTATTGTATTTTTACTGCTAACAATTTCTTCTTCGGTGGTTAATAAGAATGAAAATATGGCTTCTTGCTTTCATCGAGCCAGCAGAACATAGCTACATGCCTTATCGTATGTATGTTTATTTTAAATCTAACGCCAAATTTTATCACAATAGGCATATTCTAGGCATATTTTAGAAAATGATATCTTTTATTTACACAAGGCCACATATTTTGAGTGACTGGTGAAGTCAATTATGTAAAACTCTCCTTAACAGAAATGAACAAGCTGTTAATGAATCAAAGTACTAAATTCCCATGAGTTCTAAACTTAAGAGCATGTAACAAGTAAAATGGTACCATAAACTTTCATTGGACAACCTTTTACCGAAACGATTCATATAAACAAGTTTAAATGAATGAGAAAAAAATGAAAGAGAAAATATTAGATGTAGCAGCAGTAATTATTCGATATTCAAAAAATTGTTGTGATCTGTACCTATGAATCTGGTACAGATAGAAATCATTAAAATTCTCTTTTTTTTTAAAATAAATTATCGGATGGGATTTTATATTATGTGTTAAAAATTATTCTATATTTAAAATTGTTCTACAGTTAACATTTTACAAAATAATATGTTTATAAGATTTTTCTATGTAAATTTGTTTCGATAAAATGTTATTCAGTAAATAAAATCACCACTAACTACATATCTGACCTAATATCAGAGCCAGAGCGACACTACTAAGAACTATCGACTGGAAATGCTTGTGTTAAATATTACTTTTTAAATAACATTAATATTTTGGTGGATTGGCAGTATCGGTAGAGGGTCGGACACCATACTTTGCAGCAAAGAGTTACGGCCCTTTATGGTCTGAGTTCAAATCCCGCCGAGGTTAACTTTGCTTTTCAACCTTACAGGGTCGATAATACACTGGGATAATTGCTGGCCTTGTGCCAAAAGTAGAAACAATTAATTTTTCGGTAAAAAAACTAATTTAAAAAAAATACCTAATGCGATGTAATTGCTTCAGACCAAGTCAGTTGCCAAACAAGCTCAACTCTGAAACACACATTCACAGAGAGAGAGAGAGAGAGAGAGAAATTGTATTCTATTTATGTTTTTAAAGTGTTCTGCTATGATGTTTTCTTTTTATCTCATTTCACAGTGAAATCGAGCTTCAGGAAAAAAAGTCCCAATAAATGGCCAAGTTATTTGAAGGTGAGTTTTTAACTAATTCGATAATGAAGCGTCTATGAGTGTTTATACAAATAACTTTTTAATTTCCGTCTATTACTTCAATATATATATATTGAAGTTCTAAAAGAACTGAAATGTATTTTAACGTTGACGAACGTTCACTTGTTATTGTTGTTTAGTGTTAAGTCAGTCCAGAGGGGAGCGACGTTGCGAGTCTGTTTGTATGTTGTCCAAGCCGTGAGAGGATGTGACGCAACATTATTTTCTTAATAAACAATGGAAAGCTACATTTTTTTAATTCGGTAGGTCTGGAGGAAGGGACATTACCTATGGTCTTCACTGAAGAGGTCGATGCCATTGGATAATGTAGACCTAACCCATGCAGACCTAACCTATATTTAAATCATTCATTTTTATTGTTCTTGGGAATACTAAAATTAAAAAAATAAAATTCCACGGAAAATATTCAAATTTTCTATATTATTTTTTCCATTGTCCTTTTCCAGCTCATTTATTTTAAATTATTTATTTTCAATTATAGCACCACAGCCCCAAATTCTGGGTTATTATGTATACCAAAAGAATTTACTACAAGCAAAAGATATCGACCCATTTCTTTGTACACATATTATATTTGCTTATGCGGAAGTGAATAACGGAGAAGTAACAATGAGCAGAGGCGAAGATGTGAAACCTTATCGTCAGTTAGCTTCACTCAAAGAGAAAAACCGCAATCTGAAAACACTTCTCTCTGTCAAAGATGGTCTATTTGAATTTATATCAAATTCTCGCGGTAATCTTTCCGGGTTTGTACCTATTTATTTTAACCTTTGATACTTTTTGTTGTTGTTTCCAATGAATTTGTCGCCTAAATTTCAATTATATTATAAAACTATTTACACTTTATGATGATATAGAAATTATTTCTTATATGTTAAAATTAAAGAATTCATACATGCTATGGTATGTTATGTAATTTTCCATGCGCTTAATCCATTTGATAAATTAAATGGATTAAGTCAATTGATAACTTGTAGTTAACTTAATCATGGGGTGCATTTGAGAATGTTTTCGTTTTGAAACCGCTGGAAGTGATAAGTAAAGTCAATATATTTATATAAATACTCAGCTACATTATGTGTTGGTTGCTTTTACTTTACTTTCATAATTGGGAATATGGATATATATATATATAATTCTGGTCCATCCGGCTGGCGCCTGGCTACCATTGGTGTGTTCTACGGCATCCAGATATATGTATAGCGACGTACCTAGCTTCACTTGGATAAACAGACGATAAGCCGTCTGTGTAGTATAGTATTACTGTTGAAAATATATAGTATAGTATTACTGTTGAAAATATATAGTATAGTATTACTGTTGAAAATATATAGTATAGTGTTACTGTTGAACATATATAGTATAGTACTACTGTTGAAAATATATAGTATAGTATAGTATAGTATCACTGTTGAAAATATATAGTATAGTATTAATGTTGAAAAAATATAGTCCAGTATTAATGTTGAAAATATATAGTATAGTACACTATTACTGTTGAAAATATATCGTGTAGTACAATATTACTGTTGTAAATATGTAAATATGTAGTATACTGTTGAAAATATATAGTATAGTATTACTGTTGAAAATATATAGTGTAGTACAGTATTACCGTTGAAAATATATAGTACAGTATTACTGATGAAAATATGTACACGCGTATATATTTATATATATATATATATATAATTAATTAAAAGTTGGTTAGAAGCAAAGTCAATGCAGACATGCAGACATACAGACAGATATTATTAGGGCGCGACGTTATAGCTATGTATCTATCTAAAAAGACAGAGTAAGAAAGAGACAGGAATGTCGTATTATATATGTTATATATAATGAAGTACCAGTAATGTACTCCTCACTTTACATACGACCGTCAGCTTTATTAATACAGATAGAGATTGACAATATACACAGCAATTTAATCCATGATACATTTTTTAAAAAAAGACGATATTATATGTGGATTGGCAGTATCGGTAGAGGTTCGGACGCCATGCTTTGACGCATAGAGTTACGGCCCTTGCCATTCTGAGTTCAAATCCCGCCGAGGTTAACTTTGCCTTTCATCCTTACGGGGTCGATAAAATAAAGTACCAGTAATGTACTGGGTAATTTTCTGGCCTTGTGCCAATAGTAGAAACAATTATATATAACCTGCAAAATATATGAATGTTTATTTAAGCGATCGCTAACCGGAAGTGTTGACATTTGAAGATTTTAAAGAAGTGAATATTTAAATAAACAATAAAATATCTCTAATCAAGAATAACGAAATTTATTAGACAAAAATACCCTCACTTTCTTACTTGGAAAAAGTTACATCTATGGTGCAAATTTGGTGCTGTTTGGTCCAGTCGTTTTGCCAAAAGTTTGTTACATACATACGGCCGTCAGCTTTATTAATATATATATATATATATATATATATATATATATATATATATATATATATATATATATATATATATATATATATATATATAGGAATGAGTAGGACCCCGACGGCTGAGCTCAAGCCGCTTCGTCGGCTAATTCTGAACTAAATGAAAATTTTTATCCTGATAAATGAATAGCCGAGCTTCTCAGGGGGTAATATTCCATATATGGTAAAAGTGATTGTCACAAGGATTGGTCAAAAGTTTGTTGTTGAGACACATAATTCTATCATGGCATTTTGTGGAAGGAAGGGGTAGCTGAACTTGCCAGTAGAAGAAAGAGGGAGAGGGAGTGGAGGAAACCCAGTCGTGCGTTGAAAGTGACGACTACAGCAGAATCCTAAGGATAAGAGGTCAAGAGGGGGAGGGGTGGGGGAGGAAGTCGAAACAATAAGTAGATCTATATGGAGTAAATCTATATAGAAAAATAAGAATGTTAAAAATATAAAAAAACACAATTTCTGGTTACTATTCCCCTACCACAATCATCAAATCTCTCACTAGACTATAGAAAAGTTTAATAGGTGGGGCGGGATACTAAATACGAGATTGTAGTGAAAGAATTTTATGAATTAGTAGTACTCGGCCTAATCTATCTTACAATGACAGGTCAACAAGTAGGATTCAACAAGTAGGATTCTGCTGTAGTCGTCACTTTCAACGCACGACTGGGTTTCCTCCACCCCCTCTCCCTCTTTCTTCTACTGGCAAGTTCAGCTACCCCTTCCTTCCACAAAATGCCATGATAGAATTATGTGTCTCAACAACAAACTTTTGACCAATCCTTGTGACAATCACTTTTACCATATATGGAATATTACCCCCTGAGAAGCTCGGCTATTCATTTACCAGGATAAAAATGTTCATTTAGTCCAGAATTAGCCGTCGAAACGGCTTGAGCTCAGCCGTCGGGGTCCTACTCGTTCCTATTACCCACTCTACTACCCTAAGTATTGAGTACTTTGGTGCATTATGGTTCATCTGGTTCCGTACCACATTTCCTTCGTTATATATATATAGAGAGAGAGAGTGAGAGAGAGGAGGGAGATAGTTAATTGGTACCCTTGGTACCTTGGTACCCTTGGTACCTTGGTACCCTTGAAATATATATATATATAGAGAGAGAGAAGGGAGATAGTTAATTCTACAACGATTACCAAACCATACTTGAGGACACGTGTTTCACCTAAAATAGGTGTATAAAAGCGGTCACGACCTAGACCACTTTAGGAAAAACTTGATGGCAACGTTTAGCGAGTTAGGCCTGAAAATTACTGTAGTCACCAATATGACTACCGTAAATTACTTAGACCTAGACCTTTAGACATACACATACAATCTTTTCCACAAACTCAATGAAAAAATGACATATATACACAAGGACTCCTGCCACCCACCAACAGTCTTTAAAAACCTCGTCAAAAACATCAGTTTTAGGATCTCAAATCTTTCCTCTAACAAGGCCAACTTTAACACGGTGGTACCATACTACAACCCAGCGTTAGACAACAGCAGATTCTCTGAAAACAGTTCCTACTCTTCTCGCCATCATCCCACTAACAGTAGAAACAAAAAAAGAATTAAAAAAGCTAATTTGGTTCTGTCCACCCTTCTCACTTGGAGTTAGATCAGATGTAAAAAATTCTTAACACTCTTAGACAGGCACTTTCCTACAGGGGCAAAGTGAAAATCGGATATTCCTACGTCAAAATATGAAAGGCCACATAAACAACTCGAAGAGCGCTCTCTCACCCGGATGCTCTTGTAGAAAGTCACAATCGTGCCCTCTAGAGCAACTGTGTATCACACCAACACTTGTCTAAAAGGCCGAAGATGCATCCACCCAGCAGATCCTAACAAGAAGTCAAGACATATGTGGGTATGTCGGAAGGTCGGTTTAAAAAAACTCTTCCTTGTCCATGAGACGATTTTAAACACCCGGAAAAGTGATCGACAACGAAACTAGCAAGCCATGTATGATCACTCAAAGAGGCGGGCGTTAATTTCTTCATGAAATAGAAAATCTTCAAGGAATTGAGACAATATGAAAATCGATCTAAGATCTACAGATTGTGCATCGATGAAAGATCAAATATCTTGCAGATGTCACGCAACAATGCTTGCCTTAACTGGGGACTTCTTCAAACGCTGCACCCACGCTTCGAAATTTTTATTACATAACTGGAAGGACCCAGAATAACCAGAGGATTGACGTTATCCCGGACTAAATTATCACAAGTATCGTTCTTCAAAAGTTTTCCTAAAGCAGTTTGATAAAAGTTACCTCCCCTGTTACGGAAATGAAAACTGATCTCTTCTGCAGAGATCAATCCAGATCAATTATACTTCCGTTCTCCCAACAACCATTCATGGATTGAAAATCCTATTCTAGACGAAACACGTGTCCTCCTCAAGTATTTGATAATTGGTTTGATAATTGTTGTGGAATTAACTCAATACTGAACTCAACCTTTGGACTGACAGCTCGACCAACTTTGGATATTAATCATTTTACTTTTCACTACAATATATATATATATATATAGAGAGAGAGTTTGTTAGGAAAGCAGAAAAATACTTATTGTAATCCAGTTCGTGGTTAAGATAGCCAGTTTCTTGGACGGTTATGTGTCCTTGAACTGTTCCACATTTTGAGTTCGAAGAATAAGTTACTCAACAATAAAATCGAAAGATCAATTTATTGCAACCATAGACTTAAAGAAAAATTATCGCACTACAAGTGAAAATCGAACCCTTAACCTCCTACTACCACCTGACAAACTGCATATACTTAGACTTTCAACCCTCTTATTGAATATAACCCCTTTAATTACCCACAGTAACCAATACTTATGTCCTTCTCTCCTCCTTCATTCCTTTTTTCTTTTTTGTTTTCTTCTTTTGTTCTCTCCCTTTTTTTATTTTCTTCTTTTTTCTCTTCCCCCTTTTATATATATATATATTTATCTCTCTATCTCTCCCCCCCTCTCTCTCTCTCGCTCTCTCTCACTCTCTCTCTCTCTCTCTCTCTCTCTCTCTCTCTCTCCCCCTCCCACTATAAACAATTTAATTCTCTTTAACTCCCTACACTGTAATTTGACGACATCAAGTCTACGAATCAAAACTAATCGAGGAATCCTTCCATCTTTACCCCTCCCTTCATCCCCGTTTGTCCCTCTACTTCCTAATTCTTCTCCCCCTTCCTCTCTCTAGTAAATACGATTCCAAAAAAATGTTTTTTTTATATAATAAGAGCCTTTTACAAGTAACTTATTCATTATTTTGAAAATTTGGAGGTGAATAACAGTTATTATCGAGTGGCTGCTATTTGCAGTATAGCGATATAAGGTTGTGCTACCAATGAAACGGTCGTAAATACCTGGATAAAATGCTTATTTTTTTAATGCTTACCTGTGTTTTCTCTTCTATTGGTTATATATATATATATATATATATATATATATATATATATATATATATATATATATATATATATAGTAAGTATGCATACGTATACACACACACACACACATACACACACACACACACACACACACACACACATATATATATATATATATATATATATATATATATATCCAAAATTAAGATAAATTAAATGAATTTAATCTAAATCGAAATTGTGGGTGTCATGTCATAAACATGCGCCATAAATCCTGGAAATTAAGCTCTAAGATAAGTCTGAGCATACAATAATAATTAAAAATTGATTAACATATAAATATACATGAATAATAACAGGAGATAATTTTAGCCCGCGTGTAACCACACATAGCTAGTATAGGTAATATTTACCTTAAAGTATGATTACCTTTAAGGTAAATATTACCTATACTAGCTATGCGTGGTTACACGCGGGCTAAAATTATCTCCTGTGATTATTCATGTATATTTATATGTTAATCAATTTCTAGTTATTATATATATATATATATATATATATATATATATATATATATATATATATATATATATATATATATATATATATATATATATATATATATATATATATATATATATATATATATACATACACACATATACATAAGTACGTATGTTTTATATCGAACATTAATAATAATGTTCTATTCGTTTGTAAACAAACGAGGAGCCCGACTAGAAGCTGTGCCGATCGTCACCTGTTTCTTCAACACTGGCTTTGAGGAACAATCAACATATTTCTGGGTCATTACCCTTCATCGGGACTGTATACCTCTATGCCAATTCTTATATATATATATATATATATATATATATATATATATATATATATATATGTATATATATATATATATATATATATATATGTATATATATATATATATATATATATATATGTATGTATATATATATATATATATATATATATATATATATATATATATATACATATATACATATATATAGAGAGAGATAGTTGTATTTGGGGATGGTCATGTTCTTATAATATTGCCAGAAAAATATGGTAAACACACTCAGTTTGGTTTGGGTTGGTTTTCGCTTCAGTATATTTCTCCTATAATTAATTCAGCTGGCAATCAATGTTTATCATTGATTAACCAACAGTTCAAAATATTAATATAAACATAGTTTCTCAGAGTTCTTTCTTCACACAACTGTGGTATCACCTGGGATGTTTTCCATCAGTTGTATTGCTGTAATGTTTTCTTATTCTATTTTATTTATATATTTATTGTTGTCCTTGTTTGCGCATGCATTTGTGTCGGTGTGTTCTCTTTGGTGTGTTTTCGTGTGTTCATGTCCGAGTCTCTGTGTGTTTATGTGTTATATTCTAATATTCTACCTTTCGCCACCACTGTGTGTTTATGTGTAGGTGTTGTTATTGCATCTGTGCGTATTTATATTTATTTATGTTTGATCACAATTATGTGTTTGTGTATAGTTGTTATTCCACTCATGTTTTCTGTTCAGCCTAGGATTATTTAGTTCTATTTCTGTAACCTCCCTAATTTGTCTAATTGTTGAGTCATTCCTACGTTTCGATATTATTTTAATTTCTATTGTCTATATTACTATCATGTATTAGTCTGGCGTGTTCATATAGTATTTAATTGTCTTTTGGTACATTTAGTACACTCCAGTGTTCATCTAGTCCCTCTCCTATGCTCCCAGCTGTCTCTCCTATGTATGTTGTCATGTTTCTGCAAGCACCCTCTGTACATCTTACACTATAGACTACATTTCTAGTTTTACAATTTTTTGTGGACTTATTCTACTTATTACACATTTCTTATTTGTACAGTGGTGTTTCGTAAAGGGGTAGGTTTTACTGATCAGAGATCTTATGGTAGTTAATGGATTTTCTACCACTTTGATATTTAAATAGATGTTTCTTAGGGCTACAACCAAAGAGACAGAATCAGGGTGTACAAAGGAGTCACGGCAAAATGTAAGACCCTCATGGAGATAGACATGAAAGGGATTTTCCCATTGTACAGGAGCAAATCATGGAATAGCAGAGATAGATTAGACAACAGATAGAGAAAGCCAACTCATGGTACGACAACCAGAGTACCAGAGTCTCATGCTCGTGGATGCAGCCCCTGGAGGTGAACTAGCTAACCAATTTAGAAAGGCCCTAAGAAAGACCAGGTAACTAAGAAAGAAGCTAGGCGACAGGTATACACACCTCGGAGAGAGACTGAAGAAAGTAAATTTACCAATGTCTTGAGATGTGAAGACCAAAGTTGTGAAGTGTTCCATATTGTAAGGCAGTGTGTTAGTGTGAATCAAGATATTATTTGGAAAAATGTGTCAGAAACGACGCTGGTGCACTTAGCACTACTGGTGCCTAAGAGAAAGAAGCCTCGAAATGTCACTATCAGAGATTAATGAATGTAGAGAAGGAATGGGAGGAAGAGAAACTACCCCGAACTTACCCAAAGGAAGGACCACCTATTGAAGTTGACAATTTTAGGGTCAAAGATGCAACCAAGGAAATAGATGCAATGAAGGAAATGAAGAACGGTGAAGCTGCGGGACCATCATAAATAATTGCTGAAATGCTAAAAGCATCGAGAGAGGTAGGGGTCAAACTAGTAACAGGCATAGTAAATAAAAAAAAAACATGACGGTGTCATACACGATGACTGGCGCAGCAGTAAAATCATAAATTAGTACAAAGGCAAAAGTGATGCTGTAGAGGAATGCAACTAATGGAATAAGGTATGAAAGTGAGAGAAAGAGTAATAGCACAGCTAATTATGGAAAGATTCAAAATAAGTGAGATGCAGTGTGGTTTCATACCTAGGAAAAGTATCACAGATGCCCTCTTCTTAGGCAACTACAAGAGAAGTTCCTAGCCAAAGATAAGCCGCCCTATTTAGCTTTTTTTGATCGAGAAAAGGCTTTTGACAGAGTACTTCTATCTATTATCCAGGGGTCCTTAAGGAAATTAGGTAAAGAAGAATGGTTGGTGAGAGCAGTTCAAGCTACTTACAGAAGAGCTGTCAGTAGAGTGAGAGTAGAAAATGAGTTTAGTGAGGAATTCAAGGTTCAGGTAGGAGTTGATCGTAGTTCTCCAAGCCATAACAGAGGAGTTTGAAATGAGCTGTCAATTGGAAATTCTCTATGCAGATGATTTGGTCCTTATAGTTGAAACCAAAAAAGAAATAGAACATAAATTCCGATTATGGAAACTGAATTTGGAATCAAAAGGTCTGAGAGTAAACGTAACCAAAACTAAAGTTCTAGTGAGTAGGAAAGATAGGACCCAGATTGCTCCAGAGAATTGGCCTTGCTCAATATCGATAAAAGGAGTAAGCATAAACCCCATACAATGTGTACACAAGAGATATAGTGGTATAACGAGTAGACTAACAGGAAGGGAGAAATTTGCATGTAGAAGATACACAGGAATAATCGGGAGGAAAGATCCATAGACGTGGTTGATAGCTTCTACTATCTAGGTGACTTAATAAGCAGTGGAGGGTGTGCTGAGATTATAATAGCTAGAATAAAGATAGGATGGAAGAAGTTTAGAGAACTACCCCACTATTGACAAAAAGGTTTCACCAAATGTACAAAAGGACGACTGTATGACAAGTGAGATGCTGTATGGTAGTGAAACAAGGACTGTGAGTGCAGAGGATATGGGTAGACTGGAGAGAAATGAAGCAACCATGCTTCATTGGATGTGTAATGAGAGAGAAAGGCAGTGGCTGCAGGAGCTGAGGGAGAAGCTGGGTTTAAGAATCCGAGGTGGTGTGCATGAGAGAAGACTACGTTGGTATGGGCATGTGGTGTGCATTGACAATGATATTCCACTGGAAATCCCAGTGGAAGGAAGCTGCAGTAAAGGACCTCGAGGAAAGACATGGGCAAAGGTTGTGAGAGCTGACCTCAAATCGCTAAAACTGGGAAAGGAGATGACAAAGGAACGAGACAAGTAGAGATATGCCGAGCTGAGAAGGGCCCGTCCAACACATCCAAGCTTGGATATAATGGTGGCTGGTCGTTGTTTTTCTTCGCTCGTAAAAAATTTCATTAAACTGTAATTTCCTTGTTTCAAACCTAACTTCAAAGCATTGTAAAGTAAAAGTATACGCATATTAATGTTTATAACGTCTTGAATTGAAAATATATGCCTGCGCACATGCTTGGCTCAGCATAAGTAAATCTTTTTCATAATTTATTCTTAATTCGATACATCTTAAAATACGTGGGAAATGATATACTTTTTCTATTTTCTTTTATTTTTCTTTCATTATTTTCAGTAATTTTGGAGTTACACCGTAGCATCCTGTTGTTTTTTTCATATTTTCTTATTGTTATCTTCTGAATATCTTTCGCTAAAGTATTTTATTTATTGAAATAGTAATTGTGAGTATTTCGTCTCAATTATTTAATTAATTATTCTATTATTATCTAGCATCTATTTATTTAATTAATTATTGAAATATTTAAGGTAGGTATTTTTATTTTATTTACTTTAATTAATTATCATGATAATATGGTAAGAACGAACATATTTTTCATTTCTTTCTTGTGAAAACCCAATGAAATACACGACAATACGAACATTGCTCATGGAAATAAAAACAATAGTCAACGCAAATGGAAATTGAAAGAATTGACGATAATGCTCTGAGCATGGAGTTTGGCCGGTGTTTCTCCATCAAATAAACTAATTAAGGAGACCCTGAAAAACTGTTTTTCTGAGAACGTTGGCGCAGATACAGTGGAAAAAGATCAAATTTATTCGTGCCTATGCGCTCATCAGGCCACACATGGATCAGCTGAGTCATATTTTCACAGAGGAGACGGAAGAAGCAGAAAACTGAAAAATACGAGACACAAAGGACCCGCGGAAACCCGGGAGGAGCTGAAAACCGTTAATAGTGAAATGGTCTGCGACACAGATAAAATCAGTGAAGAAAATGAAAAGGAAACACTGGAATGCAACAAAGGTAAAGTAAAGAACCATCAGGCAGACTCCAATAAGAAGAAAAGCACAAATAAACAGACAGGAGATGACCAGTGGATAAATACTAAGGCGAAGAAAACTAGAACTAGGAAAAACAGAGATCCTGCGAAAACGAAAGCCCAAGTACTCTGTAAGTTCTTCAAGAAAGGGACCTGCTGGCATGGGGAAGCAGGGACAAGCTGCAGTTTTGCACACCCCAGACTATGCAAGTAATGCCCAATCTTCTCATGCCAACTACCAAAGTCAAAACCAACATGGGAAAATAACGCAAAACACAGGGTCACTGCCCAGGAAGTATGCTGAGGCTGCACATACTGCTCTGATGAAGAGGAGACAGTATGTGGAAGCAGTACAGACTGTAGCTGCAGACCAAGTCTTTTTAAAAAATAGCGGAAAAGATTGTGAGACAGTTGACTTAGCTTCATTAGATACAAAACCAAAGTCAGTCATATCAATACTCGTGATCACCACAGATAAAGGACCCAGGGTGGCCACCACTGATACCCCATATGTCACACCAGTGCTACTACTAAATGTCAGAGACTTGGTAAAACTGAGCAGCCTGTGTAAAATCTCTTACTTATGAGACCTAGCCACAAGCAATCAAGCAATATGTATGGTACCAACAGAAACTCATCTGACATCAAGCATAGCAGTTACGGAGATACACATACCAAACTATGTTGTATTTCTTACTGAAAGGAGGGAGACAACTCATGGTGGATCTGCTTTGTACGTCTGTGAAGATGTCACACCATTAGTATCGTTGTTACATTCCACCTCTGTCTATGAAATGCTAATAATATACGCAAGGCAACTCAAAATGGTAATATTTGTCACATATCGACCACCAAATTTCCCCAGACACGAGGACAAAGTTTGATAATAGCCCCAGAAGGATTGTAGAAGTGCTGATCAATTTGGATCAGAGTCTCAGCATGCTGCTGCTGGGAGATTTTAACCGAAGGTCACCCTCTCTAAGGAATGACGACACTTGAACAAAGGCAGACATAATCCTTGTAGGACCTTACAAACAGATACATCATGGAACAAATGGTATTTCATCCAACAAGAGGTGAGAATACTCTGGATCTCTGCTTCACGAATAATATGGATCTCGTCAACAATGTGAAAGTGAAACCAACGATTCTCTCGCACCATTACTAGTAATATATAGTCCGAGGAAGACTGTAGATATGCAGCCGACAGGAAGCACTGTTTTTATCCAGCTTAAACTTTCACAAAGCTAACTGGAACTGGATTCAGGAGGAGCTCCTGAAACAAAACTGGACCGACAGTCTCTCTATGGAAGATAACATACAACTTAAGCAATTCATGGAAATATTACAAGCCATATTGTTATAATATGGTGTTACACCTGTTAGGATATTTGTATGAATGAAGGTAAAACCGAAATATTCACCAGACATAATTTCGAACTACCAACTAGACCACTACAATGAGACTCCTTATACAGTCTACTGACAGTTCACTTCAGTTATTATTTATAGATATTTCGCATAGTCCACTTTTAGTTATGCGGGGGGTGTTGGTTTTTTCCTACATCTTCCCTTTTGAGATTCCTCTTCCTCGGGAGTGTGGATATATATATATATATATATATATATATATATATATATATATATTTCACCCCACCTCTCCCTTTTAGAGAACTAAACTCCGTCTGGAGCTTAATATTTTTTACGTTTTGGATCCACTTCTAATAATTCTGCACGTTTCCTTGTACGAGTAGGATCAACGATTTCTTTGGGGGTTGGCACATCAAAATATATAACACTCCCATTGGTTCTTCATTTTTCGTGAACCTTTCTTCAGCAAACCTTGTTTTAAAACTGATTTATGCCTCTAATATTCCCATTCGTGACCTTTTACCACATACAACATTTTCCCAATTTGTTTACTTATCATGCCACCTTCCCACATTACCATTTTATACATTCTAAAATATACTTTGTCGCCAATTTTGAAAAATTTTGTATTATTTTTGTTGTCCAATATTTTTCTTTTTCGACCCGGTAACAATTTGTCAAACACTGACTTAATCTACCTTGCAAACATCAATTCCGTAGATGCCATGCCTGCAGGGGTATTTGTCTCATTATCAGAAACTGTGGTATCTGGAATTGCAAACAATTCGTGTAAAAAACTTACTGTAACCGAGGCTGGTTTTTTTTACACTTACAGATTTTAGGCCACATAGTAAAAGCTATCTACCATTACAAGATAATTGTTTCTACTTTTTGCACAAGGCCAGCGATTATCCCAGTGCATTACTGGTGCTTTAGTTTGTCGACCAAATAAGGGTGAAAGGCAAAGTTATCTTCGGCGGGATTTGAACTCAGACATTAAACGGGCGTAACTATGCTGCAAAGCATGGCGTCCGACCTTCTACCGATACTGCCAATCCACCTACAACCACTACAAGGTAATCTGATCCGTTTAGTGGACCTGCAAAATCTATATGTAGTCTGGACCATGGAATATCCGTCTTTGGTCAAGGTTGAAATTTTGTGGTAGGCGATTTTGCTGCCAGAGCAACACCTCTGCAGGATGTTACCAAGTTTTCGATCTCTTGGTCCATTTTGTATATATATATATACATAACTTCTCATAAGAGCTTTCCTTCTTGATATTCCCGGATGACCAATGTGAAATTCTTTTAATATCGCTTTTGTAGTGTGACCGGCATTACTACTCTTTGTGCATACATCAGTACATTGTCACAAATCGAGTACGAGTTAGAATCTGGGTTGTGTTCTGCAAACCTCATATTTCTATTTATTTTGTCTGCTCTCAGTAATCTTTTCATTTCCGTAATAAAAACGCCTTCTGCTTTTAATTTTATTTCTTCTAAGGTAACAGGTAATTCCCGTACTACGTTACACAATATACTTTTTATTTCCTTTTCAGCTCTTAAAGCCCGTATCACTGTTGTCTTCAAATAGTTCACTATTTTTAGGTATCAATCTTGATAAACCAGCAGTATTTCCTATTTTTTTGATTGGCAGATATTCCATCTTAAAATCATAATTTAATAAAATGGTGCCCCAGCGCTGTAATCTATTTGCTGTATGGGTGGGAATTCCCTGCTTTGATCCATATATTGACAACAAAGGATGGTCATCAGTCTGTAAACAAAAACTCCTTCCATGAATAAACTTGTGAAATTTTTTCCCAGCAAAGATTATAGCTAACACCTCTTTTTCAATTTGGCTGTAATTATGTTCTGCTGGTAGTAGAGAACGTGAGGCATGAGCTACGGCTTTTGAGCTACCATCATCATATTTGTGCAGAATCATGGCTCCAATACCATACTCACTAGCATCTGAAGCCAATACGATTTCTATTTTGGGGTCATAATGAACTAATAAGTTTTATGTTAATGTTTTTTATTTCTTCAAACGCCTTCTGGCACTTAGTCCAATTCCACTTTACGTCTTTTCTAGCAGATTATTTAGTGGAGTTCTTACATTATGCATATTCGGAATATATATTTGATAATAGTTCGCAAACCCCCCAAATGCCTGTAACATAGTAACGTTTTTCGGTGGGGGCATATTTTTAATTGGACTAGCCCTTGACGGATCTGATTGATGTCCATTTTTATCGATGATTTGTCCTAGGTACTTTATTCTAGGCAAGAAAAATTCCCACTTCTCATCGCTGAGTTTGAACCCATTTTCTGTTATCTTTTCCAAAACACACTTGACATGCTGATTATGAGATTCACTTTTCATTAATACGCCGTCCAACTATGTAATCGTGAAATAACAATCTGCCAGCATCGTATCTTGTTGGAATATAGCCGGAGCAACTTTTATGCCAAAGGGATGTCGGTCAAATTTGTACAAAGGTTTATGCGTATTTATTGTGAACAACTTTGTACATTCAACTTGTATTTGTAGGTAAGCTTCAGAAAGGTCTAATTTCGATAAAGAATTTCTACCGTTTAGTCTCGCAAAAATTTCCTCTGGACTTGGCAACGGGTAGTTGTGTGGTCTTAAGCATTCGTTTAGTCCTGTCGAAAAGCCTGCACACATACACACACACGAATTTTATTATTATTTTTTTTTTTATATATACACTGTTGGAGCCGCTCATTTTTCCCAGTCTATTTAATTTTTTGTTGACTTGATCTAATGCTGCAAACGGTACATTATGTTTGGGTTTAAATAAAGGTGTCACATTTTCTTTCTCTTGAAATTTAGTTTTAGTACAACAACCTAGCTCGTCCGAAAAAACATCGGGGAACCACCTTTTCAATTTTTAAAAAAGATTTTCTGACGCTTTGTTTGAACTGGTGGACGACCCAATTACATTTTTACAAAATATTTTAATGGGTAAATAAAGTCGAACAGATCCATCCAGTCAGTACCGAAAAGATTTGTTGTATACCTTAATACATAAGATTTAGCTTTTACGGTCTTGCCACGAAATGTAACGTAACTTACTATTTCGCCTTTAAAAAATAACTTCTTCCCCGAAACGCTATGTAAAATCTTCAAAGTTTTATTTATTGTAGGTTTCCTGGTTGCTTTTCACGTGTCTTCATTGATTATAGTAATGTCGCTATCTGTATCTAACTGGAATTTAACATTGTTAATGTTTACATACACAAATTTCCTTCGAGTCTCAATTTTTTTCCCGCCGACATAATTTTTCCTGTTGGACCTTTTTCTTGGTTTTGTTTTGCAGTGTGATTTTTCATGTCCTACTCTCCCCCACTCGAATCACTTTAAGTTTTTGAAAGGACAATCATATCTGAAATGTAATCCTCCACATCCCAAACATGGATTAATTTTTTGTTTTTCTACTTAAGATCGCACAAACTGTATATGAGAGCAGTCTCTCTCTTCGATTCTTTCGATGACTCAGATTTATAATTCTCTGACATTCCTCAGATATTTCCTGTAATGTTAAGATCTGATTCTGCTCTAATTTTGTCAGAATTCTGGTACGAATTTCTGCATCTTTCTTTGCAGTTAATCCTTGCATAAAAATTAAGCATTTAAACATGTCTGGGGTTAGTTCATTAAGTTTAAATCTTTCGCATTCCTTTGTAACGATCCCAGCATACGTGACAAAATCTTCGTCATCTTTTTTCGCCAGATTCATACACTGCCAACAGGTGTTAAAGAACTTTTATCGCTAACAATTTTTGACAGGATATTTATTGTTTCCTCAAAACAGATCCCATCTGGTTTCTTCGGTAGAATATAGTTGCAGTATTTTTCATGTTCGACTGCTGCCAACTTTCTCAAAAGTCGTGTTTTTTTTCGTCTTCCCAGCCGCTGCATTCTTCTCGGAAATTTCCTCATGTCTTCTAAAGTAAGCGGAGAAGGTAATATCCTCATCTGGGTTATATGCGAATTCTCCAATTGAGTTCGCCACAGCGTCTTGGGTGAACAAACTTGACGTATTTTCTATTTTCTTCTATATTAATTCTATTAACTGTTGTTGTTGTCGCAACTGTACCACTTGGGCTAGTAAATCTTCCAAATTAAGAAGTTTTTTTGTTTTTACAAAAAAAAAAAAAAAAAAAATCAATCCAACGTAAGTTTCGATTAACTCGTCGCCATTGTTATAATGGGGTGTTACACCTGTTAGTATATCTGTATGAACGAAGGTAAAACCAAAATATCCACCAGATGTAATTTCGAACTACCACCGAGATCACTACAATAAGACACTTTATACACAGTCTACTGACAGTTCAATTCAGTTATTATATATAGACATTTCCTCTAGTCCGCTTTCAGGGTTTTTCCCTACAACACATACGCTTTAACTTTGTCCCGGAAAGAAAGAGCAATAGACACAAAAATATTATTCCCGAAGACAAAAAATTCCTTATGAGAAGGAGAACGAAGATCTCAAACCGACTACATATACAAATAAGGAACAAGAAGGAATCCCATTTGAAACAGGCACTGTTTCAATTTGAAAATGAACTCAAACTCTCCCATGAAAAGGAGAGGACAGAAAGAGAAACCAGGTCAGTAGAAAACGTAAAACATAAGGCCTTCTTTAAATTGGCAAAGGAGACCGCCTCAGTACACTACGGGATAGAGCCACTTTTCCATTGAAGTGGCTCACTGACCGGATAAGTGGAGTACTGAATGAAGCATACCAAAGTGTTTTCACACGTCCAATGAGTCACATGCAAATAAATAAGCCAGATGAGTTCTTCAATACAAATGCATTACACAGAGACATGGCAACCAACAACCAAATAAAGGTCAAAGATGTAATATCAGCCATAGACGAAATGAGACCAAATTCAGCTGCTGGCCATGATGGTTTCTCAGCAATCCTCCGAAAAAATATGCAAGCAAACATTACAAATGGTAAACTACCCGGAAAACTAAAAGAAGGCATAATATGTTGTATCAACAAAGGAAGAGGCAGAGCAGATGCCAGAAACTACAGATCTGTCTCCCTCACTTCACATATCAGGAAAGTCATGGAACGAATCGTCAGAGGGAAGCTGATTAATTTTTTAGAGGAAAATGGTCTTCTAACTGACAACCAGCATAGCTTTTGCCCAGGTAGAAGTTGTTTTACGCAGCTCTTACAGCATTATGACTGGATACTGAAACAGCTGTTGGACCGTTCGAACGTGAATCTGATATATCTCGACTTTGCGAAGGCTTTCGACAAGGTTGATCATGGAATGATGTCACAAACTACGTAGCTTTGGCATATCTAGAAACCTAACTGAATGGCTTCATGTCTTCTTAAAAGAAGCCAGACTGTTGTAGCCAACGCGGCCCTCTCAAAGGAAACGACAATAACAATAACAAGCGGCGTGCCTGAGGGAACCATTTTTGGGCCCCTACTGTTTGTGGTGACTCTCTCAGACATGCGATCTGTAATACGGACAGCCTCACTCACAATCTATTCTGATGACACGATAGTAGCACAGGCAATCAAGAAACCGGTTGATGATACTCTCTTACAACATTTAGATGCCATATACGAAAGGGCTGAAGACAACAATGTGCAATTTAATGCAGGTAAGTTTCAAGCGCTCCGCTATCAACCCATTAAGATAGGACCACCACAACAAAAGTACACTGGCCCAGGAGGAATTGAAATCCCCGAGTCAAAATTAATATGGGATCTGGGTATTGGCATGAGCATCGTTTCATGTACATATCACCAAAATGGTGGCAATGTGCAGATGACTGGTGGGTTGGATTCTGAGGACTTTCAGGACAAGAGACCCGGAAACCATATTTGTCCTTAGCCGTGGTTGTTCTACAGTAGTGGTCGGCAACCTTTTGGGATGTGCGGACCTCATTGCTATACAGTGTTTTGTCAGCGGGCCACAAAGGTATGCCGTGTCTCGTCGACGGACCACAAAAGGTATGCGGTATCTCGTCGGTGGGCCATGATATCAAAATATAATAAATTTGTTTGACTTCAGACTGCTCTGTCCAAAAGGGTACCTTAATCCAGGGATGTAAAGAAGAACAATTATTTTTATGTGATATTACTTTAATGATATTTCTTTCTACAAATAAAATACAGATAGAAATGGTCAATTGTTTAATAAGATACTATGTGTCTGAGTTTGATTGTTTGTTACTGTCACGCAAAAATTACGTTCAGCTAAGTGAGTCTTGTTGCTAGACAAGTTCTCTAGTCGGTATTCTAATCCAAAATAATTCAGAGTACTTTTTCAGGGATCACTTAGCCTAACATTGAAACCTTTGTCGGGCCGGATAAAAATCCTTCGCGGGATGGAGGTTGTCGACCTTTGTTCTACAGAGTCAAACTAACAGTAGAACTTGAAGAAATCCAACGAAGTTACACCAAGAGGGTTGTCTCAATTAGAAAGATGAGCTACTGGGAGAGGCTGAAAAAACTAAATCTGGATCGAAGACGGGAGAGATACGCAGTTATATACGTATGGAAGATCCTGGAAGGGTTAGCATTAACCCTTCGGCATCTGGGGTTCAAGCGATACCAGCTTTTTAATAAGCTGCCAAAACATCTGAGAGGTCTATAGAGTGTGCATGTAGATGTTTTCAAGGGACATCTCGATGTCATATTGACCAAGGTCCAGGATAAACCCAAAGCACGAGGTGAAGCGCAAATAAGGGAGGCAGTAGCAAGCTCTCTTTTGCATCAATGACCAACCAAGGAAAGCTAGCTGTAGAAAGTTTAGTGTTGCATTGCTGTTGAAGGGGACAAGCTTGGGGCTTACGGCAAGAGCACGCTGGTGGGGTGTTGGTGATGTGGGCCTTCATGTTCTTAGCTGAAGTCACTTCCATCCGACCAAATCAACCACAGGAGGTCAAATCCTATGTGGGTATGGCGGAGGGCCGATTTAAGGAACCCTTCCTGAACCACCAGTCGACCTTTAGGTACTCGGACAGACATTCATCCACGAAACTTGCGAGCTACGTATGGTCCTTCAGGGACTCAAGTATAGACTACTACATTCAATGGAAAGCCATCACTAAGTCCAAGCCATACACAAGGGGCAATCCGTCGTGTGGACTATGTATTGATGAACGAATAAATATTCTAAGGCGATTACGCAATAGCGATTGCATAAACCCAAGAAATGAATTCTTCACACGTTGTACACACATCTGTAAACACCTCTTACAAAGCTCAGGATTGAATTACAACAACATCCTAATTTTCTTATCAACTAGAAACTTTCGGATTTTCGCAGTTATCTCACTTACACCTCTCGCACGCAATTTAATATTGCCTGAATGAAGTGACCGTTTCTGCGCATGCGCGTTCTTACGGTTGTCCTTCCTGTTCCATATAACCATGTCCATTATGAGCTGAGGATCCGCTAAGGTGAAACAATTGTTCTCGGAATGGTGAACTAACTGTTGTGTAACCACTACTATATATATATATATATATATAGAGAGAGAGAGAGAGAGAAAATTGAGGTTGGTAATGGCACATGGAATATATAAGAGACAGAATACTTTTTTGTGAAAAAACATATAATTTTATAAGGTAAGGAAATAATAAAGAGTATAAAAAATGACCGGTTTCGATGGGTCTCCAAAAGCCATCTTTTCAAATGTTGATTAATGTTAAGAAAAATTAATAATAAGAAGAGTTAAAATTTGAGATTTGAAAATTCAAGTATAAAATCCATTGTGGGATTTCACAGTAGTTTTCATCTTGGTAGCAGCTCGTTTAGCAGCTCGTTGACTGCTGGGTGCCTTTCTGGTAGTGAATGAGAAGTTATTTGGGGGTGTGGGTTATTTTATAAAGGTCAAATTTAGCAATGGCCAGATGGCCAGCTGCTGGTCAATGAGGGGGTGGAAGCAATATACATACATATATCTTCTTGTGGTAGGTAGGAGAGGGGAGATTGATAGAAAGGGATTTAGTGCACTTACACCTATATATACACACATACCTTCATCCACACATACATATATATATACATACACACATACAAACACACTTACCTTATAAAATTATATGTTTTTTCACAAAAAAGTATTCTGTCTCTTATATATTCCATGTGCCATTACCAACCTCAATTTTCTCTATAACCTTCGTTTTGTGTAGTAAATTACACTTTTCATATATATATATATATATATATATATATATATATATATATATATAGTATTAATATATAAGGGAACAAATCAATGTTGCATCATGTACATATTCTATTACATATTACATATGTTTCCCAGTCGATCAGCTCGAGGAACGATCTATTAATGATCGAATTTGACTCTGGAATCGGAAGCCCTTCAGGTATGCTTTAACATGTAGACTCGCGTCCGAGAGTGGTTGAATATTATCCAGATTCGTTCTTATATATATTTATATATATATATATATATATATATATATATATATATATAAAAAGAAATTAAAAGATGGTTAAAAAAGTTCCATATATTTTATTATGCGCATTTTGAAAACAACATCATCCTGGGACAAAGATTGTGTTCTCATCAGATAAAATAAGGTATCATGATATGAGACCTAAAAACACTTTTGAACAAGAAATATATATATGTGTGTGTGTGTTGGTGTGTGTGTGTGTGTGTGTGTGTGTGTTTGTGTGTATTTGTGTGTTCCGAAGAGATTGTTTTGGTAAAATCAAGAGCAAGCAGGAGGAAGCTCTCAACATTCATAGTTTGTAGCTACGATGGAGGTTCAGTATAATAATATCATTAATAATGATGCTGATGTTACATGAATCGTTTATTCATTATAATTATTTCAACGGTTCTCCCATGCAATCAAGATGTAATTCATGCATTTGTTGTTGTTATGCGAATGGTATCCTCAGATTAAATTCGATATTATGATATGCCGCCGGCAGGAAAAAACACGTCCTTTGCTCATGCGTCCAGCAGACATATGAGTTCCTGAAAGGGTCTCCCTGCTGTCGTGTTTACTGGAGATGGCGGTGCTATTTTTCTGATCCACTTTCCTAAAGGTGTGTCAGTGGTTGTTCTAGCGTTCCTTAAAATGATTAGCCGTAGCTCCAATATAGGTGAAGGTTTGGCTATTGGTACTCACCCTACATTCATAGACTAAGCTACTGCTAAGGCATTTACTTTCCAGTGGGCAGGTACCGGGGTTTTTCTTCGCTCGTAAAAAATTTCATGAAACTGTAATTTGCTTGTTTCAAACCTAGCTTCAAAGCATTGTAAAGTAAAAGTATACGCATATTAATGTTTATAACGTCTTGAATTGAAAATATATGTCTGCACACGTGCTTGGTCTCAGCATAAGTAAATCTTTTTCATAATTTAGTCTTAATTCGATACTTCGGTTTAAGGTTTCTATATTTTGTGCCAGGTTTCTACTTGTGGAGTAGGACAATTTAATTGTGTGCCTGTTGAAAATGGCGTGGTACCTGTGCTGTTTATGGAAGTGCTTATCTATGGCCCTAAAGTAATAGGCTGCGAGGTTGCTGTGTAATCCCGTCCAGAAGAAGGGGTTATATCATACGACATTGCGGGAACAGGTTCGCTTCCTGGTGTAGGCCCCAGTCCCGCTACCTGGCCGTCCGAGCATGCATTACGCAACATCACAACTTACAATTAATGACAAAATGAAAACACACATGCACATAGAACAAACAACCAACCAGTAACATGTAAATAAACAAATAAATAAACGAATAAAAACACATACAGACACCCGGATGTAACACATGCGCAAACTAAGCACACAACACACAAACAAAAACAAGATGGCGTAGGACAGAACAAAGGAGAGGCACAAAAACAAAGAAAAGAATCCCCAGTCACTGAATGTGTGATGAAAAAACTTGACAATATATAAACAATCATCTGGTTGTGGAACCAACCAACCAACCGGAAATTTATAAATTCCTAAATTTATAAATTTATTATAATAAATTGAAGTGTAAGCAGCTGGTGCGTGTGTTTCTTATTGGCAACATGACCCTCCCAAAGTATAACAATATCGGTTCCAACACACGTTTTCAGATAAAGAATCTTGCTAAACAAATTCAGAAACGATATATATATATATATATATATATATATATATATATATATGTGTGTGTGTGTGTGTGTGAGTGTGTGTATGTGTGTGAATGTACATATGTATATGTATGTGTGTGTATATATAATTATATGTGTGCGTGTGTATGTTTTTGCGCATGTGCGTGTATGTGTACGTATGCTTACTTAAATTTATATATCTGCTATGCAACACCGAGGAGTAAAATTCTAATTTTATTTTCAATTTTCGGCAAGGGCAGCCGTGAAATCGCTCGGTATGCAAATGAGTCCAATCAGCCGGTGTATACTTTAGAAAATACTACATATTTTCGACTGTTCAACAGGGTGGCATAAAGGTACACACTCCTGATGAACGGTAATGACCCAGACACATGTTGATTGTTGAAAAAACAAATGTGGATTATTCATCATGGCACAGCATAGCTTAGTCGTGCCGTTTGCTGGCAAACGGTTCGAATATTATTAACCCATCCATACATATGTATATGCGTGTGCGTGTATATATATATATATTTGTGTGTGTGCGCGCGTGTGTGTGTGTATGTATGTATGCATACTTATATATATATATATACAAATGGAAGGTTAGGAAAATCGAAGTTATGGCGGTGGCCAAGCTTACGAGATACAATTAGGTTTGCATAAAAGCACTCAATAAGAATGTATTGATGAATCGATAGGCTGCACCTTAGAGTAATTAACATACGCTAGATAACGTGACAAATTGAAAACTGCAGCAAGGGGCCCTAGCCACATAATTCAACAAAACAACGAAAATACAATCAGGTTAGATTACAAACCTGGACCGTGTCGAGGAGTATTATGCAATACCTCCGATAGGTTTCTATGAAACCAAAATCAACAATCCTACCTGCGCAATATGCAAGTTAGTGGTATTTGAAGACCAAACGCGGACTCACGTTATCACGTTATATATGAATGCATATGTGTATATATGTATATATATATGTGTGTATGTATATGTATATATGTATGCATGCCCGTCTCTTGAATCTTTCTAATTTCTCATTCTTTTTTCTGATGAAGAACTAGCATCCGAAATCTATAGACCCTCTTCCTGCTATTTCAAGCGTTAACCTAATATATACCGATTGTATTGTTATTTCTGTTTACCTACATATACACGTCAACGCTTACGGGGACCTCTCAAATTCGATGGATTTTCAAATTGGATTTTCACTCTGAAACTGGATCTACACCAGCAGTTTACCTGAACACCAGGAAGACTTTTCACATCACTGATATTTTCTTTGTTTCTTGCATTATATATATATATATATATATATATATATATATATATATATATATATATATATATATATATATATATATATATATATATATGTGTGTGTGTGTGTGTGTGTGTGTGTATGTAGTCCAGCCGGTATCTCAAAGAACTCTGTCATCCCATCAGGTGTAATGACTTGGGCTTTCGTGTTGGTGTAGAGCAGTGATATCAGGTCCACTATCGTCTTGGGGATTCCATAAGCCTGTAAGATCTTCATCAGGTAGTGACGGTCCACAGAATAATCCTGTTGAGGGTCTTTGCCGCAAGTGACTTCAGTGAGATCCCCCGGTAGTTGTTGGTGTTAGAGAGATCTCCCTTCTTTGGCACTGGGACGATGTTACTGATCCTCCACTGATTCGGGTCAACTCCTTTCTCCAGTGCCTGGTTACAGAACCCCAGGATGACATCATCAAAATCACACCTCTTCATCACATCTGATGCCACTCCATCTGCTCCATGAGCTTTGCCCTCCTTGATCTTCTTCTTGGCTCTCTGAAGCTCCTCTCTGGTGAAGGGCTCTGTCTCAATATCCAGTTCTTCAAACAGCCGCCTGATATCCCCAGTGTTCTGGGCCGTGGAGGGCGGCTCTCCTAGTAGGGTCCTAAAATGGTCTAGCCATTTCCTCTTCCTATCCTTTTGGCTCCCTACTTTTTATGATCCTAGTGGACTATTGCATGCGCCTTGCACTGGAGAAACACCAGGCTCTGGCTTTACTGTAGCACCGGCTCAGAGCAGGAGAGTTAAGGCGAAAAAGATATCGGATGCTGAATTTGCCGACGACATAGTTTTGGTGACAAATACAGTGAAGGAGGCAGAGGATTTGATGCAGGAGGTTGAGACTATGGCTATGAGTGTAGGGCTGAGAATGAATGAGACTAAAACAAAATATCTGGTAGAGAATGTTGAGAAGCCAGAGGGGATCACTAATGTAGGCGGGAAGCCGCTAGAATTGGTTGAAGACTTCCTGTATTTGGGAGCAAAGATTGGGAATACGGAAGATGATGTGGTTGAGAGGAAGAGCAAAGCCTGGCCGGCGTGCCACAGCCTGAGATCGGTGTGGAAGTCGGAGCTTCGTAAAGATCTGAAAATCCGCCTCTTCATTGCTGTAGTGGAGTCTGTGCTGCTGTACGGGTCTGAGACTTGGACACTGACCAAGAAACTCACTCAGATGGTGGATGGGTGCTACACGAGAATGCTGAGGATGGCTCTGAACATTAATCAGCATACACTGAGGATGAAAAAATCAGAGCTGTATGGGAGCCTCCCAAAAGTCAGCTCAAAAGTGACACAGAGGAAACTGAGGTTAGCTGGACATGCTCACCGACATCAGAGTTGACATTGCACTCAGTGCTCCTGTGGGAGCCCCTACATGGACACACTGGAAGGGGAAGACCAAGGTTAACGTATGTTGATGCCCTAAGGACAGACACTGGTATGTTGGAGACGCAGGACATAGCAGCGATAATGAGGGACAGAGTCCGCTGAAGAGAACTCGTCCATGGATCTCGGGAATTTTACCCGCCCTAGATATAAATATATGTATGTATGTAAAAGGTAAACAGAAATAACAACACAATCGGTACAATATATGGACGGTATATATTAGGTTAACGCTTGATATAGCAGGAAGAGGGTCTTAACGTTTCGGACGCTAGTCCTTCATCAGAAGAAAGAATGCGAAATAAAATAGATGAAGGGGACGGGCGGGATGGAATTAGAAAAATGTCTTTAGATAAAAATAATAGGTCCATTCATGTTGACATCTCTTGCAAAATTATTGGTGCTGGCATTTTGTGTATGATTTGTTTTTTTAGAAAATAGGATGATGGCGCGCGTCTACCTGAAAAGAAAAAACCGTTTTGTAAAAAGAGCTATACTTGAGTGTGTATAAGCATGAGTGTGTGTGTGTGTGTGTGTGTGTGTGTGTGTGTGTGTGTGTGTGTGTGTGTGTGTGTGTGTGTGTGTGTGTGTGTGTGTCTGTTATTATAGGTCCGTACGAAGCCAAGAAAGATATGTGTGTATATGTGAGTAAAAGAGTGTGTGTGCATGTACGTACGAAGCTATGAGCAAAGAGAAAGCGATAGGAATCTTGGGGTGTGATAATGGACGGGGTATTAGAGAAATTAGGGAGGTGAGTTGAGTCCAAGAGGGGAATAGGACCCAAGACGGTGAATCAGACATTGTTCAGTCCTGGTGCGCGAGGCCTGTGATCCACGATGTAAAAGGACACCCAGGACTGAAACATGTAGGGAAGAATGACCAGGAGAACAGAAATGACAGACGACAGGAGTATCCAAACCGAGTCGTATGTCCCTCAAATGTTCGGCAAATCGGTCCGTCATACGGCGTCCCGTTTGTCGGATATATAAAGACCCGCAAAGGGAACACCGGAGGGCATAGACAACGTGGGTGGATGTGCAGATGAAGGAATAGCGGATACGGAAAGACCCGTTGGGGCCTGTAAGAGTTGTGAGGGTGGAAATAAAGGGACAAGTGTTGCAGCGGGAACGGGAACAAGGATGAGAACCGGGTGGAGTCGTGGGAGAGGACGAAAAAGAACTGCGAACCAGGAGGCCGCGGAAGTTTCGGGCGCGCTTAAAAGCAGTAATGGGTGGGTTTGGAAAAAAGCGAGAAGTATATATACACTATGGAGTGTATATATATAATTGTTTATTGCATTATATATATAGTTCTGTTACATGGTTATTCATGTGACATTGTCAGAAGCTTACGCAATCATTGGTGCAGTCATGCAATCATTGTGATATGGCGGTGGCCATGCACGTCCATCCAGTAGGACCTACTTATCACCAGGAAGTTACCACGTAGCAACTAAGATGAACAACACTCTTGTATATATATATATATATATATATATATATATATATATATATATATATATATATATATATATATATATATATGTGTGTGTGTGTGTGTGTGTGTGTGTGTGTGTGTGCGTGTGTATATATATATATATATATACATACACACATTCACACACACACACTCACACATACACACAGACATACATATATAACTTTGATTACTTTGATAAGTTTTGGCCAGTATTGGCTCAGGCCATGTCTAACTTAAAACACCACTTGGCGAAGTCTTTCAAATCAGGATTTCGGCACCATGGCCCACTCAAGAAGGGAGTTATTGTTTGCTCAGGAATATCCGGGTGTATGAGGTTTATCTGGGATTTCTTGAAGGAATTTGTCCAAAGACTTCTTGAACTTGATGGGTTCTGTTTCTGTTTTAATGTGTTTTGGTGTAATGTTAAAGAGAGCTGGGCCAATTAAGGTGAAATAATTGTACCGTATTGTTGTTATGAGGTGCGAGTGAGATTTTTGTTGTTGGCGGATAGCACGGGACCCAAGCCTTGGGTGTACCTTAAATATGATGCCAACATCATTTGAGCAAAGCTGATGGAATATTTTCCACATCATGCAGATAATGTAGCGCTCACCACGGCGTTGGAGAGAATAAAGTTTCAGCTTTTCTAGTTGACCCCAATAATCAAGGCCTGACATGCTATCTATCCTTTTCGAGATTGACTTTAAGGAGCTTCAATTTTCATGATACTTTGTTTCGTGTGGGGAAACCACAGTGGACAACAATATTTAAGGTGGTGTCGGGCAAAAGTGGAGAAGAGAAGGATAATCATGTGGATATCTCTTGACTGGAGGTTCTGAGAATCCAGGAACACATTTTGCGGGACATGTCAACTTTGCTGTTTATATGAGTGGCCCAGTTTATGTTGAGCAACATCAGTCTCTGATGTTGTTGGATGCCACGACAGTTTCACCAGAAGGAAGGGAGTATGGGAGTTTCAGGGCATCCTCTTTTCCAAAGTGGATTAACTCAAATTTATCATCGTTCAGAAGCATATTGTTCTTTTCCACCCATTGGATAACAACCAGTAGATCCGATGGAAGGCATGCTCGGTCATCCACACCAGAGATGACCTTCTGGAACTTGGAATCATCTGCGAAGATTCTTATGCTGCTGTGCTTGATGATGTCATTAATATAGACAATGAAAAGAAGTGAGCCCAACACACTGTCTTGTGGGACACCACTACTGACTTTGGCTGGGCTCGATTTTATTCCTGCGACTACATGTTGGGCTTTGTTTGACAGGAAACACTTGATCCACTGTAGCAACTTTACAGTGACACCAATGTTTGATAGTTTTCTCGGTAGAATGTTGTGATCAGTGTTGGAGCCCTCTCCCAAAGCTCTCAAAATGTCATCAAAGTGATGCAGTAGCTGCGTTAGGCAATCCCTTCCATTACGGAACACATGTTGGTTGGAGTTCAGCAGATTGTTGCCTGTTGAAAGTAAGTTATTCGTGATCTCACCACCCTCTGAAATACCTTAATGATATGAGAGGTGAGTGAGATCGGACGGTAATTCATAACAAGGGATTTGTTTCCCTTTTTGAAAACTGGGACAACAGACTGACATAGAAAGTATTAGCAAGAGGAAGTGCAAGTTGATGTCGACACACATTCTGAACACAAGTAGGGAACCTATTGGGGCCTACTGCTGAATTGTGTTTAGTTTCTTTTATTGCCGCTAAGACATCAGGGGCGCCAAACGTTTTTTCTGATATAGTGTGTTGGGGATTAACATCACCGATACAGCCCAGATAAGCCACATCAGGATTGCTGAAAACAGTGCAGAATTGTTTCTGCAGTATCTTACCCATGGTTTTGGCATTATCTTGGGGAGTGTCATTTCCACCAATTAGAGGGCCAAAAATGGAGACAGTGACCTTGTGTTTTTCTACAAATGAAAAGAACACTCTTGGATTGAGTTTGATTTTCTCAATGGCCCAGGCCTCTTCAGCTGTTGATGATGGGCATCATGCTTTTTTCGAGGTTGGGTTTTTTAGATTCTAGTGATGTAGTGGCAGTCAAATGGGTGTGTTGCTGCTGGCAGTATTTCAGTTTGTTGAATTTTTTGTTAATTCTTTTAATTTTTCTGATAAGTATTATTCTATTTCTAGGGATTCTGCACTTAGATTTGTTTACAGATCTTAATGGGGTATGTTTTGCAGATATATTTGTTACAGTGTGTACAAATGACTACCAGGATTTTGTTATGTTAGTGGGTGTGTGAGTGTGCGTGAAAGACCAATCGACATATGCAAGATCATGATTGATCGCTTCCCAATTTGCATTATGAAGATCCACAGTGTCAAATGGATGGGCTGGAGAGGTATCATTAGGTTTGCTTTTTGGACGGTATGTCATGGTCTGAGAGTAGAGTTTTGTCCACAATATTGTGGATAGTGTCAATGAGGTTACTGATGTTTTTGTGGCACCTTGTTGGTTTGAGCACAAGTTGGGACAGGAAAAACTCATCAATGAAGTCAAGAAGTGATTTTACTCTGTCTTTGTCAGGCGTTGAGGTGAAAAGACCTGGTATTAAGCTGTTTGTGGACCAGTCAACACCGGGGAGTTGAAGTCCCTCATCATTAAGATGTTGCCAGGGTGACACTGTTGGATGAAACACTTTATGCTGTTGAGGCATTCCCTGAAGCATGGTAGAGGCGTTTGGGCGGCCTATGGAGCCCAAACATTATTAAGTTGTTGGTTTTACTCTACACAGTGACTGCTTCACAGTATCCATTGGAAAATGAATCGTACAAAAATGGCAGTCCCACCCTTTCGTCTGCCAGCGCGATCTGCACGGATAGCTTTGAAATTCTTCACTTTCACCACGGCTTCCAAGTGGAGGGGATTGAGATGCGTTTCGGTGAGGATAAAGAAAGGGGTGTAGTTAGGATGGTCATCAACCCAATTGTTCAGAAATTTGATCTCCCATTTTTGAGTATTGGTGGAAGGGCTGATGCCTTGTACATTAAGCAAAAATGTTGAGGCTACATGTTGTGCAGTATATATACATTACTGGTACTTTATTTTATCGACCCCTTAAGGATGAAAGGCAAAGTTAACCTCGGCGAGATTTGAACACAGAATGGCAAGGGCCGTAACTCTATGCGTCAAAGCATGGTGTCCGACCCTCTACCGATACTGCCAATCCACCACCCTTTCTATATTTATTAATATTTTGAAGTAATATATATATATATATATATATATATATATATATATATATATATATATATATATATATATATATATATATATATATATATATATATATATATATATATATATATATATATATATATATATATATATATATATATATATATATATATATATATATATATATATATATATATATATATATATATATATATATATATATATATATATATATATATATATATATATATATATATATATAGTATTAGTTATACTATTTATGGTTATGTAAACACAAAACCTTAAGCAGTTGTAAGTATTTTACACACACCCTAAATAGTGGTAGGCAGTAATGTATTACTACCTTATTACCAATAAGTTAAGTAGCTCAATGTAAAAACATCAGATGATTTACAGAGCAGTTATATGAAATATAAGAATCAAAGAACTGTTCAAAACATTATTGTGCTTACAGCTGTTTCCTCCAAACCGAGGTTTGGATTCTTCGGAGCAATTTATTAATGCATGGACAGTTATATGACCTCCCTTTCAGCCGAGAGACATACCAATACATATTCAAACATTGATACATATTCAAACATTGTGGGTCAACATTCATTACAGAATTTAGAGTGGCAGTACACACTTCGAGATTACATTTATATTAATAGGTACAATCAAAAATCAAAGATATAGGTTAAAGTACAACATGAAGATAAGTGGTTATATAGTGCAAATGTTATATGTGTGGCACGCATGTGCGTCTTGTTTATATAGTGTGGCAGAGAGATATGTGTGGTAGAGGCACTTAGGTAGGTAAATAAGAGTGTTAGGTTGGTAGATCTGGTGGCAAAGTCTTTATATGATTGATATAGTCTGTGTGTGGAGAAATATTATAAGCATTAAAGATAGTGCAAGCATTAAAAGTGTTATAAGTATTGGAGATGCACAGCGCAGGGATGTCAAGTAATTCATGTACTTCGGTATTTTCATGGTCAAGGGAGTGTATATTTCGATTATATGCCTTTCACATAATCCACGACAATCCAGTTAGAGATCGTAGTCTGGTGTTCTTTAGTTCGATACAGGAGGTTGTTACGTTTCGAGAGACGCCATTGAATACCGGAAGTGTGTGTGTGGCTAAGGGGAGTTAATGCATGCGGGGAGGTAACTCTGGGGTTTCTATATCTAGCCATTAAAATGTGTCCCAATATAGACCCTAAATTCTATGGTGAGGTGCACCTTCCAAGAGAGACTTTTAAAGCATAAAGTGTACTAACTATAGAGTAGTTTAACTAAATTATGCTGAAGGTGATCATATTATTATTAAGGTGGATTAACCCATCTTAAGGTGCTACAAATGGAAATTATAGATGATGAGCGAGGATTCTAAATTAATGATCTCTGTGGTTGTAGTCTGCTCATATGACCAGGCGCGGTGATTGCAGGATTGCTTCAGGACCCAATGATCTCTGGTAAGATCTGGGTCATCGCTTGCTACATTGGATGTCGAAAGATAATCATCCCCAGGCAGGCCAAAGGTCAATCCGCAGTCCTCGCGACCCCTCTCTGACCGTCAGATCATCCATATACGTACAACCCGCACGGCAGTTGCATTGCATTCACTCACTGCGCTCAGCAGCCTGGTCCTACTGGTCAACAGCGCTACTCGATTAAATCATTTTACATCTGTCTAAGGAAGGTGTTTCCTCTGCCCAACACCATCCAACCGATCAATTCATGCTCAAATTACCCTTAGAGCGGTGTAGTGCCGTCCAGGTGGGTGGATGTTGTCACACCTGCCGTAGAGGTATAAATGGGTATTTTCCCTGCGAAGGGTTCCAGAGGGATGTCGTTGTTTGTGTTATAATGGATCAGCTAGTGTTGGGTATGTAGTATAGGGTGTGTCTCTGGTGTTTGATGCTAGATGTGGTGTTAGGTTCCAGTCCGACATTGCTATATATAGGGCTTAAAGTTTTGGAAGGAATGTCTGAGGCGGTGCTGGCAAGTTGCAAACACCTCAGATTTTTTGTTAAGTAGGTTACGGTTGGAGAAGATAATATTGTGTGTCTCTAGTATACAGAGGTTACAGAATTTATTAGGTGGTTTGTACGAGGTCGCGCTGCCTATCACTTCCCATTTGAGTGTGTATGGTTTATTTTTAGATTTTAGATAGTGTATGTAGCTAGAAAGTGAGGTGGAGTTGGCTAGGCTGTGCTTTTTGAACGAGTGGATGTGCGAGTTATATCTAATTTTGAAGCAGTTAGAAGTGGAGCCTACATAGGTTTCTGAAGAGTTATTAGTCGTGACTGTGCATGAGTATATGACATCCTTGGTTAGGCATTTTTTATCTAAAGGGCAGGTTCTATTAGCTCTACAGTTACAATTATTCTGTGCGTTAGTCCGCTGGTTATAATGCAATGCGGAAGTCTGTGTGGTGGATATAGGATTTTGGGTGTTCAGGTTGACAACCCTGGTGTTATTACTTATACTAGTGTTATTTCTATTGTTACTGCCGTTGCTATTGTTGCTTGCTACAGTGGTATTTAGAGGGTTTGCATCCCGTTGCGATTTTGTTTGTTGGAAGTAAGAACTAATTTTACTATTATTGCTGCTAGCTATGTGGTATGCTAAGTTAGGCGTCGTGGAGTATGAGATTTTAATGGTGTTTTTGTTTAAGAGGTTGTGGTACTTGTGTCCTAGAGGGAAGTTTTTATCTAGTAGTGAGAAGAAAGCCCTAGGTATGTTGGTGGAGACATTTAGGTTGAAAGGAGGGTTGAAAAATGTATTATTTCTTCTTCTATTTTTGCTTTTAGTGTTTGGTGTGTTGCTTCCTCCTAAGGCCTCACAGTAGTTTCCATGGTAATGGTTACTTCCGGTGGCACCCTCCGCTTTGGTGTACTTGTGGTTGCTATTCCTATTATTAGATTTCCTCATGGACATGTTGTGCGAGATGATGTTGTAGCTATGTGTTTTCTTAGGTAGGAACTCAATTTCTATATTATGGCCGGAGCTAGCTAATGCTTGATTGTAATATTGTGAGTTTTTGCTAAATATGTTTGCGTCATAGGACAGACTAGAGATTCTATTGGACACCCCCTTAGAGATAGAGTTTAATATTGATCTAGGGTGATTAGACTTGGTATCTACGTAAATAAGTTTCTCATTAGGCTTATGGAAGGGTGTATATATTTTTGAGTCTAGGTATAGTGTGGCGTCTAGGAAGTTAACATTTTTAGTGTTTTTGTCCATGGTGATACTAAGGTTAAAGTTTTTGAATGTCTTATGCAGTTGTTTTCTAGTTCTTTCTATATTAAATTTTTTATATTCTATGAGTAGAAGTGCATCATCGCGGTACAAACCACCGTTGAGGTAAGGGAGGTCTTTATGGATTTCATTGAGGAGGTATAGGCCGACCAAATCAGTGACCTGCGCCGAGTCACTAGATCCCATGGTTATGTCGAAGTTGTTGTGCGTATCCTTGCGTGTCCATAGTTGGTCCTCGAAGGTGATTATGGTTTTACGGGCCGCAAGGATGACATCAACCTGGGCTCTAGTCAGGTCGCTATTGGTCATGGCCATGATAAGTGCCTTATTTAATAGGATAGGGGAAATAGAGGTGTAGTATGAATTGATATCAAATTGAATAAATTTTTTGTTCTTATTATTCTTGATATCCTTAAACCATTCAATTACTTCACCCGTATTTCCCCATTGTTTAAGGTGTATCTTGTGTTTAATTTGTGGGATGATTTTATCCAAAATCTTCTTGCTGATAATACCAATGTCGGACTTGGAAGGGCAGATAAGTCTTATCGTGGGGTTGCTGATGAAGTTCTCCTTATGGTCCTTCAGAGAGAATCTAGGGGGGTTCGGAGTGAAAGGTTGTGTATGCCTCTGTAGTCCTAGTTTAGACACTATATTATAACCCTCTACATTAATATCTTCTAAGTTTTTCAAGGTGGTTTTTTTGTAGCTTTTATGTAGTTCATTATATATAAACTTTCTATAAGTAATATAATCTAGGCTGTATATGTTATTAGTTTTATCTGCGTGTACAATAATTTTATTACTAGTTTTGAATCCACTAATAGAAGTGTTAAGTTTGTTTAAGAAGGTGTTGCTTCTAATATGGTGCTTATTGTATTTAATGTTCTTAACTAGTTTAACTAGGTCATTTTCAAAGGAGTTAAGTAGAGTGTTATGAGGGGGGCTTTTAAAGGTTTTAAAGCCGAAGGAGTCAAAATTGTTAGTATTATTCAAGTTGTTAGATTTGTTTCTATCATAATGGAATGTCCTCCATCTCACTCTATTGATAAATGAATTTACACTGTTGATCAGCAATTTCTCATATGTATTCCTGGATGGTATTGGTATGTTCTTGGTTGACATGGGGAGTTGGTCTTTGATTAGCATATTGGCAATATTATATGTCAGCTCAACGATATGGAGCAGTTAATAGTATTAGTTATACTATTTATGGTTATGTAAACACAAAACCTTAAGCAGTTGTAAGTATTTTACACACACCCTAAATAGTGGTAGGCAGTAATGTATTACTACCTTATTGCCAGTAAATTAAGTAGCTCAATGTAAAAACATCAGATGATTTACAGAGCAGTTATATGAAATATAAGAATCAAAGAACTGTTCAAAACATTATTGTGCTTACAGCTGTTTCCTCCAAACCGAGGTTTGGATTCTTCGGAGCAATTTATTAATGCATGGACAGTTATATGACCTCCCTTTCAGCCGAGAGACATACCAATACATATTCAAACATTGATACATATTCAAACATTGTGGGTCAACATTCATTAGACAGATGTAAAATGATTTAATCGAGTAGCGCTGTTGACCAGTAGGACCAGGCTGCTGAGCGCAGTGAGTGAATGCAATGCAACTGCCGTGCGGGTTGTACGTATATGGATGATCTGACGGTCAGAGAGGGGTCGCGAGGACTGCGGATTGACCTTTGGCCTGCCTGGGGATGATTATCTTTCGACATCCAATGTAGCAAGCGATGACCCAGATCTTACCAGAGATCATTGGGTCCTGAAGCAATCCTGCAATCACCGCGCCTGGTCATATGAGCAGACTACAACCACAGAGATCATTAATTTAGAATCCTCGCTCATCATCTATAATTTCCATTTGTAGCACCTTAAGATGGGTTAATCCACCTTAATAATAATATGATCACCTTCAGCATAATTTAGTTAAACTACTCTATAGTTAGTACACTTTATGCTTTAAAAGTCTCTCTTGGAAGGTGCACCTCACCATAGAATTTAGGGTCTATATTGGGACACATTTTAATGGCTAGATATAGAAACCCCAGAGTTACCTCCCCGCATGCATTAACTCCCCTTAGCCACACACACACTTCCGGTATTCAATGGCGTCTCTCGAAACGTAACAACCTCCTGTATCGAACTAAAGAACACCAGACTACGATCTCTAACTGGATTGTCGTGGATTATGTGAAAGGCATATAATCGAAATATACACTCCCTTGACCATGAAAATACCGAAGTACATGAATTACTTGACATCCCTGCGCTGTGCATCTCCAATACTTATAACACTTTTAATGCTTGCACTATCTTTAATGCTTATAATATTTCTCCACACACAGACTATATCAATCATATAAAGACTTTGCCACCAGATCTACCAACCTAACACTCTTATTTACCTACCTAAGTGCCTCTACCACACATATCTCTCTGCCACACTATATAAACAAGACGCACATGCGTGCCACACATATAACATTTGCACTATATAACCACTTATCTTCATGTTGTACTTTAACCTATATCTTTGATTTTTGATTGTACCTATTAATATAAATGTAATCTCGAAGTGTGTACTGCCACTCTAAATTCTGTAATGAATGTTGACCCACAATGTTTGAATATGTATCAATGTTTGAATATGTATTGGTATGTCTCTCGGCTGAAAGGGAGGTCATATAACTGTCCATGCATTAATAAATTGCTCCGAAGAATCCAAACCTCGGTTTGGAGGAAACAGCTGTAAGCACAATAATGTTTTGAACAGTTCTTTGATTCTTATATTTCATATATTTCCTATATATATATATATATATATATATATATATATATATATATATATATATATATATATATATATATATATATATATATATATATATATATATATATATATATATATATATATATATATATATATATATATATATATATATATATATATATATATATATATATATATATATATATATATATATATATATATATATATATATATATATATATATATATATATATATATATATATATATATATATATATATATATATATATATATATATATATATATATATATATATATATATATATATATATATATATATATATATATATATATATATATATATATATATATATATATATATATATATATATATATATATATATATATATATATATATATATATATATATATATATATATATATATATATATATATATATATATATATATATATATATATATATATATATATATATATATATATATATATATATATATATATATATTACTTCAAAATATTAATAAATATAGAAAGGGTGGTGGATTGGCAGTATCGGTAGAGGGTCGGACACCATGCTTTGACGCATAGAGTTACGGCCCTTGCCATTCTGTGTTCAAATCTCGCCGAGGTTAACTTTGCCTTTCATCCTTAAGGGGTCGATAAAATAAAGTACCAGTAATGTACTGGGTATTTGCTGGTCTTGTGCCAATACTAGAAACAATTAATAAATATAGACATTCATGTGATCAAATATATTTTATTATACATATTTCAGAGGTACTGAGCTATTTCAACAGTACGCCCTCATCAGATAAAATAAATTGATGTCTGACATACCTTGACTGTGTTGATTGTTAAAATTCAGTCATGGCAGTGATTAGTTATGACAAAACTCAATATTTATATACCTTAAGTTGAAACATGAAAAATTACATATAATACAGAGGGTACGTATGAGATTATGTATAAAAATATAAAAATATAAAAATATATAATAATAAATATAATACATAAAACTACTTAACTGTTAAAAATTTAAATAATAAAATATGTATACCTCCGTATTGTAGATAGAGCAAGCGAGAGAGCCAAAAAAGCTAATCGGAGGAGAGAGAGAAAAGGAATAGATTTGATAGTAAAAACAAAGAAAGGGAGATATGTGAGATAACGAGAGAGGTAATCAAAGGATAGAGAGAAGAAAAGGAAGTAGGTTTAATAGTAAAAACAAAGGAAGATGCTTATGGTAACGTATAAATAACGTATAATTACATAGGGGAAGGAAGATCTAGGTATATGATGCGTGACCGTTTATTTTCAAAACTTAAGTTAATTAGAAATAATCAATTAATTAAATAACTTGAAATTTTAGACTATAAAATTTTAAAGAATATTCTTTGCTTACCTTTGTGTGTGTAAATATCTATATCTATATATCTGTGTGTATGTATATATATATATATATATATGTATATATATATGTATATATGTATATATATATATATATGTATATATATATATATATATATATATATATATATATATATATATGTAGATAAATCTACCAAAATGTACGTATATATATATATATATATATATATATATACGTGTATGTGTGTGTATACATATATATGTATGTATATATATATATATGGAAAAAATGTACATGCATATATGTATACAGACGTACAGTATTATGTATATATATACATACATGCACACATATATATATGTACGTATGGATTTACCGAACAGTTATTATAATTGTTTCTACTTTAGGCACAAGGCCAGCAATTACCCAGTACACTACTGGTACTTTATTTTATCTACCCCGTAAAGATGAAAGGCAAAGTTAACCTCGGCGGGATTTGAACTCAGAATGGCAAGGGCCGTAACTCTATGCATCAAAGCATGGCGTCCAACCCTCTACCGATACTGTCAATTCACCGCCCATTTATTATAATGCTCGGTTTGTTTGTAAACAAACATCCCGGATTAAGCCGTGCAGTGTTTAGCAACCATCGTTGC
>OZ024740.1:247627921-247657921 GCA_964016885.1 Eledone cirrhosa | reverse complement strand
ATATATATATATATATACATATATATATACATATATATATATATATACATATATATATGTATATATATATATATATACATATATATATAACGAAGGAAATGTGGTAAGGAACCAGGTGGACCATAACGCACCAAAGTACTCAATACTTGGGGTAGTAGAGTGGGTAATAGGAACCAGTAAGACCCCGACAGCTGAGCTCAAGCCGTTTCGACGGCTAATTCTGGACTAAATGAAAATTTATCCTGGTATTTAAATAGCCGATCTTCTCAAGGGGTAATTCCATATATGGTCAAAGTGATTGTCAAAAGTCAGTAGTAATTCTGTGATTGCAAATTAGTAGGGGAGATGGTGGCTAAACCTGCCAGTAGGAGAAAGAGGGGAGGGGGTGGAGTAGACCCAATCAAGCGTTGGTAGTGCCAGCTACAGCTGGGCATGAGGTCAAAGAAGATACTGGGGAGGGGCAGGGGGAGGAAGTCGGAACGGTAGGTAGAACAATGAGGGGTAAAAATATATATGAAAGAAAAAATACTGAGAGTGAAGAAAAGCGAATAAGTGTAAAGAAAAAAGTAAAGCAAGTTCTACGACCTAAGTCTCTAGCTATTGTTAGGCTAGATAAATAAATAAATAAATAAAGAAAGAAGTAAAGAAAGAAATAAAGAAATAACGAAATAAGTAAATGAACTAGGTGGGACGGAATAGGCAAGGACCCTTTTAAGAGGTATAAGTACGTAAATCATACGGTGACGGGTCAACAAATGGTGCCAAAATACTAAAGAGACTACCACGAAATAATTAATAAAGGTTTCTATCCCGGGCACAATGCCAGCAACCACCCAGTGCAGCAAAGTAAACTAGTACGAGATAATAATTCTGAGTCCCGAAAAAAATATATACTAATGCTAACTCTAAAAGGTCTTATACAAGCTACATGAAAGTTCGTACGAAGTAAAGGTAGAAAAATAAATTCAGAATCCACCCCGCCCAAAAGAAAAGCGAAGAAAGAAAAACTGAAACGAGAAAATAAGGCATAAGTGCCACTAAGAAATATAGAAGGCCCGGAAAATAGTGGGAACGGTCGGAAAAAGGGGGCAAGTAACCGGGGTCTAAACCAGCTGCTATAAAAAGCGGAGTCCGCCAAATCTATCATAGACTAGGGGAGGAGGTGGGGGTACTGAGCTTACAAGGGGCCAAAGGGCAGCCTCGGGTGGGCGAGAAAAGACGCCGACAAAGAAGAAGAGCTGGGGTAGAAGGACTAAGGAGGGATGGGGGGAAGAAGGAAATAAAGGAAGCGATAAAAGAATAAAAAGATCTTACGTCTCGCTTGGCAAGCAGGGGTTACCCATTGCAAAATCGGCAAGAGGTGTTATAGCCCTAGTCTACCTCCCGCGTCATTATGGGGTTTGAGAGCGAGGTAAGTCCTACGCAATCTATGTTTACATGCAGTAACCAGTTCATCTTTCTTGTTTAGGAGTTGGTCCGTCGAAAACAGCATTTGTAAAGTTTCCTCCGAGCTTAATTTGCACGGACGGCGTCCTCCCGTGTAAGAATTGGCTCTGGACAGTAATCTCCAAGTGAGATCATAGGTGATGTTGTTGTCCTTGAGGTCCCATATGTGGCCCGAAAGTGTAGTGGCGTGACGCCGGGCCGGGTTTCGGAAGGTATGTCTATGTTGGTATAGCCGGGTCTAGAAGTCACATGCGGTTAGTCCTATATAGGCTTTGTTGGAGGTGTCCATCCTCACGTTGCACTGGTAGATCACATTACGGTCTCTGCATCTATTGTCGAGTGGGAAAATAGATCTATCCGGACAGTTACACCTCCTGGTCGGTTCTCCACTGCTATTTAGGTTATTTCTGCCATCGGGGTTGAGTTTTTTGTTGTTAGAGGAGACGATGTTTTGTGCGAAGTTTGGTGTAGTGCTGTAAGAGAGTTTGATGGTATTTTTGTTAATTATGTTGTGGTAGCGGTGTTGTAGTGGGAAGTGTTTTTCAATGAGCCTAAAGAATAGTTTCCCGATGGGAGTTGTCACCTCTGCGTTGTGGGGAGGATTGAACCATGTTACATTGCGTGAGCGGCGGTGTCTCCTGCTGGTTCCGCTAATGGGAGCTGGACAGTAGGATATTTCCTCCCGGAAACCACTCCGCTTGAGGGCCTGGTTGTAATAAGGCGCATGTTCATCGAATATCCGCTCATTAGCTGACAAACGGGATATGCGGAGGGAGATGTTTTTGACCAGGTTGTTTGTGATGTTCCTAGGATGGTTTGATCGGCGGTGGATGTAGTGCAGGTTGTCATTAGGTTTCCTGTATTGGTAGTACAGGTCGTTTTCGAGGTCGAGGGTCACGTCCAGGAAGTTTACTCGGGTCAGGGACGTTTGTAGGGTTATTTTAAATCCTCAGTCGCGGAAGAAGCTGATTAATTGTTTCCGGACCCGATCTGTACTACTGGGGTTGTACCCTTTAAGGGTAAGGAGCCCATCATCACGGTACAATCCACCACCGAATGCAGGAAACATATCAGTGAGTTTGGCTATTAGGAATAATCCTATAAGATCTGTGACCTCCGCCGAATCCGTGGCGCCCATGCTGACGTCGAAGGGTGAGTCGGGAGCTCAAATTACAACAAATTACCTCCAGCCCCGGGGTCGCCGACCGCACGGAACCTCTAGACCCACGGACACCATACTTCACACTGAAGGACCATAAATCCGATTTTGACCGTAAACCCTCTATCAGGCTTATTAACCCAACGAAGTCCGACATAGGGAGAATCAGCAAAAAAATCCTAGACCGCGTGATACCAAAAGTCAAGCAACATGCCCGACTTAGCCTATGGATCAACACCCAGGAATTAATCTCATGGTTCAGCAATATGGAGGATAAACGAGACACTAAATTCATACAGTTCGACATAGAGAGCTACTATGCTTCAATCACCTTACCGCTACTTACTGCCGCCTTGGACTTCCCCGAAACACTTGTGCCCATCACCGACCAGGAAAGAAAAATCATCCTCCACGCCAGGAAGAGAGTCTTACTCTTTGACGACTCTAAATGGATAAAAAGAGCTCCCGACTCACCCTTCGACGTCAGCATGGGCGCCACGGATTCGGCGGAGGTCACAGATCTTATAGGATTATTCCTAATAGCCAAACTCACTGATATGTTTCCTGCATTCGGTGGTGGATTGTACCGTGATGATGGGCTCCTTACCCTTAAAGGGTACAACCCCAGTAGTACAGATCGGGTCCGGAAACAATTAATCAGCTTCTTCCGCGACTGGGGATTTAAAATAACCCTACAAACGTCCCTGACCCGAGTAAACTTCCTGAACGTGACCCTCGACCTCGAAAACGACCTGTACTACCCATACAGGAAACCTAATGACAACCTGCACTACATTCACCGCCGATCAAACCATCCTAGGAACATCACAAACAACCTGGTCAAAAACATCTCCCTCCGCATATCCCGTTTGTCAGCTAATGAGCGGATATTCGATGAACATGCGCCTTATTACAACCAGGCCCTCAAGCGGAGTGGTTTCCGGGAGGAAATATCCTACTGTCCAGCTCCCATTAGCGGAACCAGCAGGAGACACCGCCGCTCACGCAATGTAACATGGTTCAATCCTCCCCACAACGCAGAGGTGACTACTCCCATCGGGAAACTATTCTTTAGGCTCATTGAAAAACACTTCCCACTACAACACCGCTACCACAACATAATTAACAAAAATACCATCAAACTCTCTTACAGCACTACACCAAACTTCGCACAAAACATCGTCTCCTCTAACAACAAAAAACTCAACCCCGATGGCAGAAATAACCTAAATAGCAGTGGAGAACCGACCAGGGGTGTAACTGTCCGGATAGATCCATTTTCCCACTCGACAATAGATGCAGAGACCGTAATGTGATCTACCAGTGCAACGTGAGGATGGACACCTCCAACAAAGCCTATATAGGACTAACCGCATGTGACTTCTAGACCCGGCTATACCAACATAGACATACCTTCCGAAACCCGGCCCGGCGTCACGCCACTACACTTTCGGGCCACATATGGGACCTCAAGGACAACAACATCACCTATGATCTCACTTGGAGATTACTCTCCAGAGCCAATTCTTACACGGGAGGACGCCGTCCGTGCAATTTATGCTCGGAGGAAACTTTACAAATGCTGTTTTCGACGGACCAACTCCTAAACAAGAAAGATGAACTGGTTACTGCATGTAAACATAGATTGCGTAGGACTTACCTCGCTCTCAAACCCCATAATGACCCGGGGGGGGGGGGTAGACTAGGGCTATAACACCTTTGCCGATTTTGCAATGGGTAACCCCTGCTTGCCAAGCGAGACGTAAGATCTTTTTATTCTTTTATCGCTTCCTTTATTTCCTTCTTCCCCCCATCCCTCCTTAGTCCTTCTACCCCAGCTCTTCTTCTTTGTCGGCGTCTTTTCTCGCCCACCCGAGGCTGCCCTTTGGCCCCTTGTAACCTCAGTGCCCCCATCCCATCCCCTAGTCTATGATAGATTTGGCGGACTCCGCTTTTTATAGCAGCTGGTTTAGACTCCGGATACTTGCCCCCTTTTTCCGTCCGCTCCCACTATTTTCCGTGCCTTCTATATTTCTTAGTGGCACTTATGCCTTATTTTCTCGTTTCAGTTTTTCTTTCTTCGCTTTTCTTTTGGGCGGGGTGGATTCTGAATTTATTTTTCTACCTTTACTTCGTACGAACTTTCATGTAGCTTGTATAAGACCTTTTAGAGTTAGCATTAGTATATATTTTTTTCGGGACTCAGAATTATTATCTCGTACTAGTTTACTTTGCTGCACTGGGTGGTTGCTGGCATTGTGCCCGGGATAGAAACCTTTATTATTTATTTCGTGGTAGTCTCTTTAGTATTTTGGCACCATTTGTTGACCCGTCACCGTATGATTTACGTACTTATACCTCTTAAAAGGGTCCTTGCCTATTCCGTCCCACCTAGTTCATTTACTTATTTCGTTATTTCTTTATTTCTTTCTTTACTTCTTTCTTTCTTTATTTATTTATTTATCTAGCCTAACAATAGCTAGACACCTAGGTCGTAGAACTTGCTTTACTTTTTTCTTTACACTTATTCGCTTTTCTTCACTCTCAGTATTTTTTCTTTCATATATATTTTTACCCCTCATTGTTCTACCTACCGTTCCGACTTCCTCCCCCTCCCCCTCCCCAGTATCTTCTTTGACCTCATGCCCAGCTGTAGCTGGCACTACCAACGCTTGGTTGGGTCTACTCCACCCCCTCCCCTCTTTCTCCTACTGGCAGGTTTAGCCACCATCTCCCCTACTAATTTGCAACCACAGAATTACTACTGACTTTTGACAATCACTTTGACCATATATGGAATTACCCCATGAGAAGATCGGCTATTTAAATACCAGGATAAATTTTCATTTAGTCCAGAATTAGCCATCGAAACGGCTTGAGCTCAGCCGTCGGGGTCTTACTGGTTCCTATATATATATATATATATATATATATATATATATATATATATATATATATACTGGTTAACATTTGTGAGGTATATAGAAATCGCTTACGGTTTTCTAATCATAAAACATTATTCAATATTTTTTAGACACCATCTTCCTCATAAATTACATTTTCAATGATGCGTTTATCAAAATACTAAATTTGATAAGAAATATCAATTTTACAACGAACGATTGGTTAAACCATTACAGCTCTCTCGGCTACGGCGAAGTAATCGCTGCTGTTATTTAATTTGTGATTAATGCTGTGATGTCTATCTACAGGTGGCGAATTGGTGGAGTCGTTAGAATATCGGATACAACGCGTTGCGTTATTCGTTCCGGCTCTCTGAGTTCAAATCCTGTCCATGTCAACTTTACCTTTCCTCCATTAGTGGTCGATAAAAATTTCTCTTTCTCACTTCCATTCTGTATTCTTCTCTGGAAGAAATCTGCTGTATTCAGACCTGGAGAGGAAATGGACTCCGTTAGATTTAAAAGAAAATGTCTTGGAAACGTAGTATGTCAATACGGCGCCCCTCTGAGTCTCCTAAGAGTTTCGGGAAGGAAGAGAGTAAATTAAATATGGAGTTTAAATAAGTTTCTTTTTTCTTGTGTGTGTGTGAGGGTGTGTAGAGGAGTTGAGTGTGCATCTTTGAGGGATTACATATGTCACTTAATATGTCCCTATGTATTTGTGTGTGGGAAGAAGGATGCCTGTATCTGTAGATGTGTTTGCATGAGTGTATCTGTGTTTGTGTACTTGTTCCTGGCTGTATGTATTTGTATGCGGGAGTGTTTCTGTGTGCGTAAGTATGTTTGTATGTGTGCGTCCTTGCGTGTACGTGGAGTATGTATCTGTGTGTGTTCTCCGAGAATGTGTCAGCGTGTTTTTGTGACTATGGGGATGAGACATGCCTGAGTGCATGCGTGTGCGCGTATGAAGGTTTTCATGTATGTGAAGGCGTTTATGTGTGTATGTTTGTGTGCGCACGTGCGCATGTGTGTGTGTGTTTGTGCCTGTCTTTATGTATGACTGTGGAAGTGTGTCTGAGCGTATGTGCGTCTGTATGTGTGTGTGACTGTGTATATTTACGTGTGACTGTCTCTGCGCGTGCGTGTATGTATGTATGTATTTTTATGGAGAGCTGATCAGAAGAAAAAGGTAGCGGCATAATCCAAAGAAGAGGTTTATGGGTCCCATAAAAGACAATCATAAAACTCTGAAGATTGATATTGAGAACTGGGAGGTATTGGCTGAAGGCTGTACACCATGGAGAATGATCATCATATAATGTGTTTGAGAAAAAGCGAGTGAAGCATGCGGCAAGCGGGACCCAAGTTCAGTGCCTGCAAAAATCCAGCCGGCATTGAGGTACAATGTGTGTGAACGCTTTGTTCTATCAAGAGGTGGATTTGATAACCATCTGACATCTCACGAGCCAGGTACATTTGCAATGAATGTGGCTTAATTTGCAAGTCAGCTAGTGTACTGATTAGATATGGTAGAATGCATGAAGAAACATCCCAGCCGACAGTTCCAGGGGATAGACAGTTCAAGTGTCACATCTGTGAACATGTCTGCAAAACAAAAGTTGATCAGAAAAGTTACCTGCGTGTACATGATCATGCAATGTTCAATGAAGGGTTGGCTCTCTTCTGACAAGAAGCAGCAATCAACATGTATCTATGTGTCTGTGTAGGAGTGTTTCCATGCTCTGTTATTTAAATTCATTTACTAAATACATCAAATTGCATATTTAATAGATTCTTACATAAATTTTGAAATGATTCCAAGTCTGCAAGCAAATCAATTCCGAATCATTAAACGGGGAATAGAAATAACAAATTCTAACACAGTTTTAAAGAAATATCCCCATTTAATTTATTTTAGAAAAAAAACAAACAATTAATTGTTTCTCAGTTGAAGATGTTGGATGGTAAAATCATTAGTGCCGTATTTATATTATTTATTTATTCATCTATCTATTTATTAAAACAACTTCGAGTAACGCTACTCGATAAGGTGTGTAGCTCGAAGATCATATAGAGGCTACTTTTCCACATCACGAGATCTCAACTGGTACTACGGACATGTAGTTAGAATGACTTAGGAAAGAATCGCTGGCCAGATTTTACGGGTAATGCGTCTTTGTGTCTAATAAAGTAATAATGATTACGATAATCATAATAATACTAGTTGTAGTCACATTAAGGATTTCTAATTTAGGTCCAAAGCCAATAATTTATGGGGAATGTAATGCATATTATATCAACCCCAGTACTTGAGTAAGAAGGATGAAAAGCAAAGTTGACTTCGGCGTGATTTGAACTTAGAACGAACAGAACTAGAACAGTACTGCTTAGCATTTGTCCGATGCTCTAATGATTCTGCCAGTCTACCTCCTTAATAATGATTATTTCTAATTTAAGCATAAGGTAAATTGTGAAATCGATAGATCACCAGACAAAATACTGAAGTACTGATTTCTTATATAAATGCTTGGCCGCAAATTTGAGTAGGGGAGTTAGTCCACTATACCGATCTTAGTACTTGACTGATACTTCATTTAATCAACTTATGGACGCAGTATGGTCGAATGGTTTAGAAGTTTGTTTCACAAACATTAGGCTCCGAGTTCGATCCCACTGCATGACATCTTGGGCAATTGTCATTTACCATAGGCTCTGGTCTATATTTGGAAACTGTGTGTAAGCCCACCTGATGGACTGTACCTGTAATTAAGAATGCAAGTGTCAGTTGACTTATCATCCACTTACATATTCATTTCATGAGCAGAGTGTTCTGTAGATGGAGCAACCGGAACACTCATCGTCGAAACTGACGGATGTTCATTTCACTTAATAGACTCCCCGGAATGATGAAAGACAAATTTAATCTCGGCGGAATTTGAACTCAGAACCTAAAAAAGACATAGTCCGACATTAAAAATATTAACTTACGGCGGTGGATTGGCGGAATTCTTAGAGCATCGGCCTTGTTTTAACTCTTTATATGTTCAAATCACGTAGAAATCAACTACGCTTTTCATCTTTCGGAGTTCAATGAAATAGTATATGAGTGGGGTACTGAGATTGATATAATCGGTTGTTTTCATCGCTCGAAATTTCTGGGCTCAACTGTAGGACCATGGATTGGCAGAGTCGCAAGATGGTCATACAAATCCTTAATAGTATTAGTTCCAGTTCTTTACGTTCTGAGTTCAAATCCCGCCGAGGTCAACTTAGCCTTTCATCCTTACGAGGTCGATAAAATTAAGTACCAGTCAATAACTGGAATCGATGTAATCGACTTTCATTTCCCCTCAAGATTGCTGGCCTTGCCACATTTGAGCTCTCTAACTGCTCTTGTGACCTCAGCCTCTGAGAGATTAGTCACCGCTCCCAGATGCACCTCGTGTACATCCGAAGATGCTGTTGTGATCGGGTTTAGATCAAAGTATTCTCTCCACCTGCCGAGGATGCACCTCTCTGAAAAGAGGAGGGACCCAGACGCGTTCCTGATAACAGGTGTGGAGGAGAAATTATTATGAAGTGGGTGGATAGTCTGCCAGAACATTTTATTTGTTGACCTGATGACGGACTTCAGCTTACCACTAAAGTCCTCCCATGTCTTAAATTTTGACGCCTTTCATATTTTGAGGTCGATAGAATAAAGTATCAGTCTAGTAATGGGGTTTATATAATCAACTAACTCCTCCCTGTCCAAATTTCTGGCCTTATCTCTATGTTAGAAACAATCACGAATGTCCAATAATTATAACAAATAGGTTTTATGTATTTTTCAGATTTTTCAAACAGGCGATATTATTTTTAAAGGAATACGATTTTGACGGGATCGAATTATCAGTTAACCATCCAAAGCTTGTGGATAGAAACTCCCTATCAATTTTTCTGCTGGTGAGTATGTCTTCCTTTACGTGATATTAGAGATTTTAGAGATTTTAGACACACACACACACACACACACACACACACACACACACACACACACACACACACACACACACACACACACACACACACACACACATATATATTGTGTACATTCATACATATACACACACACAGAGACACACACGCACACACATATATATGTATATATATATATATATATGTGTGTGTGTGTTTATGTGTGTGTGTGTGAGTGCGTGTGTGTGTGTGTGTTGTATGTTTGTAGAGTGTTTATGAGTTAACGAAGTTTCATTTTAAAATATTTTTATCGCATATATATCACTACATGTTTCACGGATTATTGACGTGGGGTCCTTATCTATGTATCAGATCTGATTCCAGTATCCATCTGTTCATCACAATATTTCCATCTTTGGGGCACCCGGCATCTTACTGATAGGCTGACTGATTACACACGCATTTTTTCTCAACAAGTTTCTCCGATTCTTCCTTGTCATTCTGTATCTTTTTACTTCATCTTTTATTTCTTTTATTTCTCATTCTATCTTCTGATAAAGGACTAGTTCCCGAAGCGTAAAGACTCTTTTCCTACTATATCAATATTTCTTCATTGTATTGCGTCGTTTGCTTTGTTATTTCTATTTACCTTTTTGCATATATCACCAGTATCCCGTGTACAAGTGTTATGACCAGTGTGGGATTCCTGTTGAGCTAGGTTTAATCATTTTGTGATGAGAATGTTCACAGACTGGGTGAATATGTATATCAGGCCGGTTTACTTGCATTAGCTACTGCATTATCAGCGACGACAGCAACCACCATTATATTCAGCCTCATGCCTTCTACCACTCGTGAACAGGGCCCCCGAGATACTAGAACTACTCTACCTTCGCAGGCTTCCTTGAGAGGACGAGTGTCTCAGTTTTCGCGGCACTGATTTTTATTCCAGCCATGCAGCACTCGGCATCAAACCTAGCAAGTGCAAGTTGGAGATCAAGTAACACCTTGTCGTCTGCAAATTCCGGCCGAGTGATTTTGTAGTACGCAACCTTGACGGAATCCGACTCCCACATTGAATGGTTTCGATTTAGCACCATTTATCCGAACACAAATACTCGGGTATACATATTGAGACATCAGGGCAGCAAGAAGTAGACCATCGATTCCATACTCCTTCACGGCCTTCCACAGCATGTCGAAAAGACAAGAATATATCTCTTGGGAATACTCCCACAATTTCTCAAAGACCTGCCGCAGTGTGAATATTTGATCGGCTGTGCTGCGTTCGGCGCGAAAACCGCACTGTTTACCAGCTAGCTTGGACTCGGCAATATCCCTGTATCTCTTTGTCAGACACTTAGCATAAACTTTACCGAGGAGTCTTCCTTTATGAAAATTGGGATTATCACTCCCGATTGTCATTGCTTTGGTGTTTTTCTTGAGATCAAGTCCACCCGGCACAAATGATTCAGCCAGAGAATTCCTTCTCTATTTAAGGCTTTTAACATCTCGGGCCGGATTTCATCTTCCCCAGCGGCTTTGCCACATTTGAGCTCTTTAACTACTCTTGTGACCTCAGCCGCTGAGAGATTAGTCACTGCTCCCAGATGCACCTCATGTACAACAGAAGATGCTGTTATGATCGGGTTTAGGAGATCAGCAGAGTATTCTCTCCAACTCGCGAGGCTGCACCTCTCTAAAGAGAGGAGAACCCCAGACGCGTTCTTGATAGCAGAAGACTTCTTATTACGAAGTCGGCGGATGGTCTGCCAGAACACTTTATTTGCAGATCTGAAGTCGGATTCCAGCTTAACCTCAAAGTCCTCCTAAATCTTATTTTAGGACGCTTTTACTGTCTCTGCTGCGATTTTTCGTGCCTGCTTATAGCACAAATGGAAGAAGGAGGACTTATTTCCAAGCCAAGCTTTGTAAGCCTCCTTCTTTGCTCGGATGGTATCTTTGACCTTTTAGTGGAACCAAGGAGTCCTCCTGCCATCCGGCGCCACACCAAGCCTCTTTCGTTCGCAGCATTTAATAGCTGATGCAGAAACTGCTGCGCTGAACAATCTCTACTCTGTCTCAAGGTGCTCAGTTGCTCAGGGAGTTCTCTGAATTTGGGTGCAATAGTATCTGCATACCTGGCCCATGGCTTCCTTATCCACCATCGCTTCCCACTTTATCCAGTAGGTAACTGTGGACCTGCCAGTTTTGTGGGCTTCTTTGGCTTTAGGTAGTATCAACTTTCAGATAACCAGATGGTGATCAGTTGACAGCTCAGTCGCTCTCTTAACACGAACAGAACATCCAGCACATAATCAAATAGATCAGAGATAATAACAAAATCAATTCGTGCCAACCCTTACCTAAGGTCATAAATCTTGGATAATGACCAAAAGAATACGATCGCGAATACAAGCGGCCGAAATGGAGTTCCTTCGAGCGAGTGAGTAGCTCGGAGATCATAGTCATTCCAGGTAGAGCGGCTACTTTCCTGAATTGAGAGATCACACCACCGATACTATGGGCATTTGGGCAGAAGACCAATGTGTAGACCTCGATGTGTAGACCTCGATGTGTAGACCTCGATGTGTAGACCTCGATGTGTAGACCTCGATTTGTAGACCTCGATTTGTAGACCTCGATTTGTAGACCTAGATGAAGATGGTTGGATAACATCCATGAGCTTGGCTGGTGTCGCTTCGGGATCCAGCCGGATCAGTTGTAGACGGTTGCTTCTGACAGGACAGAATAAGTGGGCGTAGAAGAAGAAGAAGAAGAAGAAGAAGAAGAAGAAGAAGAAGAAGAAGAAGAAGAAGAAGAAGAAGAAGAAGAAGAAGAAAGAAAAATAATAAGAAGAAGAAGAAAAAGAAAAAGAAGTAGAAGAAGAAGAAGAAGAAGAAGAAGAAGAAGAAGAAGAAGAAGAAGACGACTTGTTATATTTTTATCTATCTATCTATATATTTTTATCTATATATCTATCTAAATTTTAATCTGAAGTACTTCGAAGTATCGGTCGAGCCTGTGACTGTGTAGATGTCCGGCGTTCTTGACCCCTGGACTACATCCCTATTCAGTGTTATAAGGGCTGAGTTGGTGACCCGTGAGCTGGAATGCCTGTTCCAGCGCGTCTCTGTCTCTATCCTCTGTGTAACGTCACCTCCATTGTGTCCGCGCTTAATACGCGTGTAGGATTAAGTAAGGTCTCTTTTGGTTACGCTAATTAGAGGGGTTAGCAGGTAGGTAGTAATAGCTGTCCTTGTTGGAGTGGAAGTGTCGTAGTCGGTTGTTTGACCTTTCTGATGAAGGCTAGCAGACAGATTGAGGTTGAGAGCCAGTTGTCAATTAATAGAGGTGACATTCACCTGACTGTTTTTTAGAGGTTGAAATCGTGGTGTGTTGTATGTTTGATTGTTTATTTGGTTTGCTTGTTCTGTCGGGGCAGAGGTGTCCTGAGTTTATTGTTTGTTTGTTTGGTTTCTTTATTAGATTTACTTTTTTTGATTTGAGAGGATGGATCAAATTAGCCATTAAGCCTCCTTCCGTTCCTGGCTAGTCTTAATGGACAGTTTCTATTATTTTATTTCCTTAATCTGCAGGTTGTATATGTTACGTTTGTAGAAACTATGGTGGTCATTAAGCTCTGGTTCTTGCTCTTGCATTTAAAGGTGTGTTTCCAGAACAATGCGGAGTCCGTGATGACGTGTTCTTTTATTCTGATGTACAGTGGTCGAATTGTGCTGCCGGTGTTGCATTTATCGCACTCTATTCTCTAAACCATGTACGCATGCAGTCAATAGCTTGTGTTGCGGATCGGATAGTTATCCAGTAAGTACGTGTTATCTCCATTGTAGGATTGTCTTCTGGACAAGCATTTCATAGGGAGGGTCAGTTTGATATCGAGACCTTCCTGATAGCATTGGTGAATTTTCACCAAGGTGTAGAATTGTAAGGAAGCAACTTTTAGCCGAACTGCTCCGTTTTCTGGGCTTGGGGTATTGCAGTTTGTTGGTGAAAAATGTTGGATAACCGTTGATGTCCAACAACTTGCGGAACTGCCAGTGTGTGGATAACTTTACTCGCCGTGTCACTGTATCTGTCTTATTTGAGGGAGACTTTGTTTTAGATGTATTCTCTTTGTAGTGGACGAATAGATTCCAGCAGGTTGTTTTACAGTAGAATTCATTGTTAACTTCACTGCCTTCGTGGTTTCAGTCGGAAATTAAGAAGGGTGAAGGATCCGTTATCAGAAGGTGGTTCTATACTGAATTACATGTTCGTCTGTGTTGTCGAATCCTGTCGGTCATCTCACGGGAGGTTGATATCATTCACATATATCGTGAAGAAGGCACATGAATGGCAGATGTTGAGCTTCTGCATTCGAGTTGGTCTATATATGAGATGACCAGTGTACCCAACAGACCAAATACCTTGACTAGTCTGAATTCTGTGGTTAGATAGGGCCGAGGAAGTCAAAAAAAGTGTTGCCGATGACAACGAATAGGGGCTGGTGAATGTCAGTCGAGATAAGACCGAAATAGTGTAGATATCTCATACATGGACCAACTCAAATGTAGCGTTCTCAGAACCTGCCATCTCTGTTCCTTCTTCACGAGATATCTGGATGATATCCGTTTTCTTCAGGACATATCACGATGATATCCGTTTTCTCGCAATCCAACAACGAAGACATTTGCTTCTGAGAAACTGTCCCATAAACAAAACAGGCTATTACCTATGTGCGTACGTGCTTTACAGAATAGAGTGCGATAGATGCAATTAGTGTTATATCGGCAGCATAATTCAATCCCAGTACTTCACAATAAAAGAAAACACGTCACCACGAACTCTTGTTAACTCAACAGTTACAACTCCGCCTGTATTGTAGTAGTTTCCCAAACAACAACAACACACAAACACACTCTCCCTCCCTCTCTCTCACTTTCTCTCTCTCTTACACATTCTCGCCCCCACCCATATATATATATATATATATATATATATATATATATATATATATATATATATATATGTATGTATCAATGTATGTACGTGTATATGTATACACGTATGTAAGTACGAATGTACGTATGTATGTACGTATGTATGTTCATCTGGGTTCATTTTTTAAATAAATGTTTACCAATAGAGAGAGGAAGATAGAGAGAGAGAGAGAGAGTTAAATAGGTAAACGTTCATGTTTTGTATCTGTACATGTCTATATACAGTTATTACACGGAGTTATTTTGGAATGTTTTACATATCCATTAATGGATTGTACTAGTAATTTCCTAACTATTCGTGTTCTTTCTGTTTCTGTGAAGCTCAACTTCTCAAGATTTGTACTATCCCAGATCACAGGTATAAATCTAAAGGTATAGTCAGAGTGTAGTATCTGCAGATTCCTTATTAGTTCTGCAGAGATGTTCTCCTTTTCGCTAATCTTTAATAATATATTGGCATCTGCTTGGAAGCTGACTCCTACTACTGTGCATACCTTCTTTTCCCTGTCCCATACCATCATATCTGGTCTGTTATGCTTGCATTGGGGTTTCGACTGGAACATGTGTATGTATGTCCTCCGTAATCCTATAAATATTAATATGTTTATTGTCGGGGCTATCTTTTCTGCGGATTGTATTGTATAGTGTTTTGGCCACTACATCATGCCTCATAGGTAGATAGTACCGTGATGACATCTTTGGAGAGCTGCTTATGTCACAGGTGATATCTTCGGTGTTAATTCCGCAGAGTTTGCATTTATTGTCACATCATGGTGTTTTGTAAATCAGGTACTTTGTATAGATTTCTTGTTCTTGGATTGCAAAAGCGTATCCTTCAAAATGAGAGCCAATATAGCGGTTGTATGTCCAAGATAGACAACTTTGTTTATCTATATTACTCTCACTCTGGAGCTTGCTGGAAACATATCCGCACATGAGTTTTTGATGATAAGCATGTAGTTTTTCATCTGAGCAATTTCACTGGGTGTGAGGTTTTAATTATCATGCAGGAAGTATTTCTCATGGAGTTCCTTCCCAACTCTCAGCATATTATCTGTCTCGTGTAGAAAGACATGCTCAATAGATGGGATTCTACGCTTGGTGATTCGTAGATGTTGTTGGATGGATATGACGCGACATTCAAATGCTCTCTGGACCAATGTTAGGCCTCTGCCTCCCTGTTTACGTTTCAGGTAGAGGCGGTCTATATCACTGTTGATGTGGACATTTCCGGTGATTTTAGTTTTCTTTTCGGTTTTAAACATTGTTAGTGCGGATTTCATCTATCGTCCAAATGAATATTCCGAATGTTGGTGTTGGGACAGGCACAGCAAACACATTGTGAACCACTGTTTTATTGTGCATAAAGATTTCAGATGTCAATATTTTTCTTAATCGGGTGTAATATTCTCTTGTTACGAGAGCCCTCGTCAGATACCGGTGAAACAGTCAGGCCATTGATAAAAATGTTGCTTTGATTGGCTTGTTCTTCTCCGTTTTACAATCATATATGATTATTTATCCTGGTCAAGCTCCATTCCTATATCCTTCGAGAACGTCGTAGAACGAGAGCTCTCGTCAGATACCGGTGAAACAGTCAGGCCATTGATAAAAATGTTTCTAGATTGTCTTGTTCTTCCCCGTTTTACAGTCATATATCATTATTTATCCTGGTCAACTTCCATTCCTATATCCTTCGAGAACGTCGGAGAACGTCAAGAATTTTCTTCATCCCATTTATGTGCTTGTCATAGAGTTTCAGGTCATCCACGAAGATGTTATGGGTTAGGTTTGTATTCTTGTCGTCCTGTAAGCCAATTATGTATCCTTCACATTTATTGAGCAGAAAAGATAAGGGGTTTAATTAAGTTGTGGGGAAAGTCCCTGAATACCCCCGCGTAACTAAAAGTGGACTAGGCGAAAAGCCTATAAATAAGAACTGAAGTGAACGATTAGGCAGACTGTGTACGGGGTCTCGTTGTAGTCTCTCGTTGCTAGTTCGGAATTACGCCTGGTGAATACCTTCGGTGTTACTCTCATTTCTTACAGTAGTACAAAACAAATGATAGAATAAATAGTAACACAGAGAGACTGTCTGCTTGAATTATACTCGTCCTCCTTCTCTGTTTTTAACTTTAGTAGCCCAAGTATAATATAGGTTCTCTATGGCTCTGATAATAGTGCCTTGGATTTTAGTCGGAGTGGGGAACAGAAGTCGGAGTGGGGAACAGAATCGAATGCTTTCCTGTAGTCCAGCCAGATTGTAACCATATTCCTCATGTATTGCTGCACCTCTAACATCGCGGTTTTGTTAATTTAGCACACCCCAAACACCTTTCTTCCCAGCTGATGCTCATCTGTGATTATGTTATTATTCTGACAGTGATTATTGAGAAATAGGTTCAGGCAGACTGTATACATTAGGTTCTGGCATGCAATGGGTCGGTATTTTTTGTCAAGTGTGTGTCTTTGTTCTTGGGGACCAATATTGTTTGTGCTTATGTCAACCATCCTGGTATATGTGCATCTTGCTTGAGAGCTTGCTGGTAGAGATTGATAAGAAACGTCCGATAGAATGTCTGTGTTTTTTGTACCAGTAGCAGACAATTAAATCTCTTCCTTGTGTTTTCTTATCTTGGAGTTTTCTTATCACAGTTTCAATGGTATCCTCGTTTATGATGTATGTTTTTGTTGTTGTGTAGAGGTAGTAGCTCTTTTGGATCTCTTTCAGACACACTATTTTTTTAATTAAATTTCTTCTCTTAACTCCATATTTCTTTCCAGAAGGAATGTCTTTCTTGGATGGTGCCTCAGTTTCATTTATTACTTTACCCTTCATATCTCTAAACTGATGCTTGGTTTCGTCTGAATCTTTTATTAATTATTTTTCTTTCAGCCACCCTCTTCTGGTATTGAAGTTTCTCGCTAACAGCTCTCAATTCTTGTTTGAAGCTGATCAGTTTATATTGAAGAGTTCTGGTTGTATTGTTTCCAAACATCGTTTCTATTTTATTTTTCACTCTTTGTAGTTTTTCTTTTTCATTTTTGTTTGCACGTGGAGAGCATTGTCACATATCCTATGGTTTTCGATAGGTCAGTAATCTTTTTTTTCTATTTTAGTTATATATACTGGTATCTTTGGTGGTATTTTGTTTTGTTAACATCTCTGTTATGACCAAGACAATGTCTCACTGTCGTTGCCAGGGCATATAAACAGACATTGATTTGCCAAAATGTAGGGGTTTTAATTAGTCGTAAATATTCATCCCTAATTTCACCAATAGCTCGCAAGTTTCATCATTAGGTTTCTTCTTTTATTAACTTGTTGTTTATATCTTTTCAAACGTTGCTTTTAGCGTAATTGTGATTTAGTTCTGGATGTTTTCGTCCCAGTGTAGCTTAATTATGTTCATATATCCAACATAGAGAATTTTTTTGCCATTTTATAACAATTAAATAAATTGTTATTAAGTTCATAACTCCAAGAAAAATGCGATTTATAATTTCAGTTCCTTCTGTAGCTACAACTAAAGAAATTTTCGTTACCTTTCTAGGTGTTGTTTTTCTTCGGTTCTCCACGAATATTGTTGATGTTGTATTCAGTCAGTATTTAGCCGGGTATCTCTACGAATTCGAATAAAAGGTGTCTTCAGTGAGTATAATTAGAAGAATATCCAGTTATCCAACACGACTGGTATTTATGACATTACTGTCGGAGATAGTATTCATCCCACGCCAAAATATGCGAGTGATCGCGTTGATGTATGTATGTATGTATGTATGTATGTTTTCTCTTTCTCTTAATTTCGAGTATATTTTTTTGACCGGCCACCTTCCTGGTGGCAAGGTTGTAAAAGAAAAGAAATTGTCATCCCTTGAATCGCAAGAATGTTTTGCAAATTTTGAAGGTGCCATCTATCGCAGCCATTTGTAGACTATGAATTAGGGAGCTGCGCTTTTTGTCCACAAATCCAAGTTCAGTCATACTTTGGTCCAAGCGGGTTGGTATATAACCCGTAGCACCAATAATGATGGGTATGAAGCTAAAGGTGTATCTTGGATACTGGATTTGTAAACTCCTCATCAATGGTCCGTAGATGTCCTCCTTCTCCTGTATTTTTCTGACAACGTTTACATCAAGTGGGCAGCTGATCTCCACAACAGAACACGTTTTCAATGTGTGGTCCCAAACTACAATATCAGGCCGGTTGTGCTTTAATTTGGTGGCAGTTTTTATTTTCAGGTTCCACCAGTATTCCTTAGTGCCATCTGTCTCAATATATTCTTTCTCGTTTGTTGTTAATTTTGTTTTCCGAAGTACGTTCCAGATGGTTCTAGCTATCCCATCGTGTCTCATGGGGAGGTAGTAGCGAGATGACATTCTTTCGCAGCTGGCAACAATGTGGCTTACATCCTCGATCTTTGTTTTACATAGCCTACATTTATTGTCAGCTGCTGGCCCTCCTCTTTTGTGCAGCAGATATTTGGTAGGGAGTTCTTGTTCCTGTATTGCATAGAGATATCCCTCAAGGTGTGATGTCATAAACCTGTCGGAACTCCATGCCAGGCTTTTTGAGTGGTTTATCCCCTCTATGGTCTGTGTTTTACGCCTCAAGTATCCATGCACAACTTTTTCTGTAAATTGGTCAATTTTTTTATCTTGTTTGAACATTGAATAGGATCTTCCGATTTCTCTGGGTGAGAGATTTATATCAGGCTTTATTCCATATCTCTCCTCCAGATCAGTCGCTATTCTAATGATATTTCTTTTTTCATGGTCATAAACCTGGGCAAGATGGTTGCCAACCTTTTTCCTCTGTTGAAGGTGTTGCTTCAGTGTCACTATCCGGGTCTCATATGTTGTTAATATTGATTTTAGACCCCGGCCACCTTCCTTGCGTGAGAAGTATAGCCTATCCACATCACCATTGATGTTAAAGTTCCCAGTAACACTGAGAAGTTTTCGAGTTCTAACATCCATCTCACTTAGTTCTTGCAATGACCAGTTCAGTAGGCCAAATGTTGGCGTTAGAATTGGCACAGCATAAGTATTGTGGGCAATGTATTTGTTGTATGCTGACAGTTCTGATGACCATATTTTCTTTACTCTTCTGAGGTATTCAGTTCTGGTTCTCTCCTTATTTATGGGTCCATCATATCTGACATTCTCATCCTGTCCAAGATATCTGTAGTTGTCACCTGACTGCAGAGGTTGTATTGTCAGGCCGTTCATCTCTAGATTTCTAGAGGAGGGCACAGCTCTTCCACGTTTTACTGCCAAATATGCACACTTGGACTCACCAAATTTCATTTTGATGTCGGTTGAAAATTGTGTAATGAGGTCCAATTGTTTCTTGATGTCATTGATATTTGGCCCATACAACTTCAGGTCATCAACAAAGAAAAGATGGGAGATACTTCTGGTCCCACTTCTTTGTCCACCTTGTTTCCTGAGTAGGTAAGATAGTGGATTCAGTGAGAGAACGAAGAGTAGCACTGACAAGCTATCACCCTGAAAGATGCCCTTCTGGTAATGTATCTTATCAGTCTTAACCTGCTCCTTCTCACCTCTAAGGATCAAACTGGTGTACCAGTCCTTGGTCAGGCGTTCAACAGCAGCTACCAATGGTTGTGGGACTTTAGCTAACTGTAAAGCCTTAACAATCCACCCATGAGGTACACTATCAAATGCTTTTTGATAGTCCAGCCACACGACAGTCATGTTTCTGCGATTCTTTGTTGTTTTTTCCTGAATCATTTTGTTAGTTAGTAGGTGATCTATGCAACCCCACACCTCCCTCTTTCCACCAGCTTGCTCAGGTGTTATGATGTTGTTGGTAGCACAGTGATCCTGTAAGAACAGGTTAAGGCACCCAGTATATAATTTATACATGATGTTTTGGCAGGCAATTGGGCGGTAATTTTTAACAAAGGTGGTTTGGCTATTTTTGGGAATGAGGAGAGTAGAGGCAGTTGATAACCATCTGGGCAGTTCTTGTGTGCCCTTAATGGTTTCTGTAAACAGCCGCATGAGATCTTGCCGATAGAAAGTGAAATTCTTCAACCAGTATCCTGTAATGAGGTCTGGGCCTGGCGATTTCCTATTCGACATTTTCTGTAGAGCTGTTTCCAGTATTGACCCATCTATGTCATATTGTTTTGTCTGGACATGTTGGCAGTAGTCCTGTTCCAGTTCTTTTAGCCAATTAGCTTGTCTGTTGAATCCGTCATCCGTTTCCCATACAGATCTCCAGTAGCTCTCAACCTGTTCTTTTGAAGGGGTGTCATTTACAGAGATTGAGCTTTTGCCACCGAAGCTGCGATAAACTGATTTAGGATCTCTGGCAAACAATCTATTTAGTACTTGTCGTTTATGTGCTGTTGACTTATATTTTAGTCTTTCTGTTGTAGCTGTGAGTTGTTGTTTCAACTGGTGTAATTTGGAGTTCAAAGTTTTAAATTTTGTATCTCCAAATCTTCTCTCTAACTTTTTCTTTAGGTCTTCCTGGTGTTTTGTGAAGTTGCTCTCTATGTTGCATTTCATAACGACTGCGATGTGTGAGATACTTCGTCTCAGGGACAAAATTTTGGTTTTTAAATTTCGCATCCACGCTGGTTCAGGCTTTCTGTTTGTATCTTGATTGCGTGGTTTTAGATGTGTGTTATATGATAGCAATGTGACAGCTGAAACATATAACAAAACATTAAGCGTTTCAAATGTTGTTTCTACACCTTTAGATCGTATAGCCTTCAGATAATTGCCAGCTATTTCGTTCACCGCTTCCAATTCCAATTTAGTGGGTTCTTTACTGACTCTAGTGTTGTATGGTCTGTCACTCACATTAAGGCTGTGTATCTCTTGAAACATATCGTTCCATATCACTTGTAGGGAGCCCACAAGTTTTTGGTGCTCTGTTTGTTCAGTAGAGTCATGAATTTCAGCCTCGTTGTTGATGTGGTGACAATTACTACTAGAGTCAGCTGACCTTTCTCGCTGTTCTTCAGTGGAAGTGGGATGGATTTCAGCAAAATTGTTGGTGAGCTGTTCACTGTTAGATTTAGCTGGCCATTCTCTTTGTCTGTCAGTGGAGGTGGGGTGGTTGTCTACAAGAGCTGTATTTGTAGTATCACTCGATTCCGTTAGATGTATCAATTTACATCTAATGATACGTTTTACCTGTTCGTTTAAATGCTTTGGAGAAAAGTCTAATTCTGGGTGTTTGGAGTTCCATAAAGTTTTTAGCCTTTGCATAAAACCGAACTTTTGGGGTTCAGATTGTTTGTATGCTTCATATAATACTTTGTTAAGCTCGTAGCTCCACTGTGTACAACGGTTGTAATTGCGATTTGGTCGAAGGAGACTTGTACTTTTTGCCATGATGAGTTCGTCTATTCACTAATATTTCGTATTTATTTTTCAAAATAGTCGATGATCTTCTTTAAAAGTTACGACAAAGTTCTGTCAGAATCAAATTTAAAGTTATTCACAGCTTGAGTAATATTTCTTTTCAGTTAGTTTTTAATTCTACAACTGTGTTTTAAACGTTGCTCTTGAATCGTTTGAATCGAGAACAAAAAGAACCGTTACTTAGTATATTCCTTTATGAATGTAATATAATATAACAACGCTGTATTTATATGTTAAAGTTTATGTATCATTCATATAAATAGGTGTTCTACAACCTATTCACAACATATTCACAGTTAAAACACTTATATTTTTGTTTCTGAATCGAAAACGTTACTTGTATATTTCTTTATAAATGTAATATAACAACGTTGCATTTATATGTTAAAGTGTATGTATCGTTCATATATCATAAGTGTATGTATCGTTCATATAAATAGGTGTTTTACAACACACTTACAGTTCAAACACTTATGTAGAATTATTGTATGTAATCTTACCGCGTAATGTAGCTCAACTTTTTCCAATATATGGTATGTTGCCTTCATGTAAGCCGTAATTACACACGTCCGATTATCAGACACTGACCACAACGGTCGCCATTTTATGTATGTATGTATGTATGTATGTATGTATGTATGTATGTATGTATGTATGTATGTATGTATGTATGTATGTATGTATGTATGTTGTATGTATGTATGTATGTTGTATGTAAGGGCATTGCTGTTGCACTTCCAGACGGCGAGGGTCCTCCTATGGTGCTGACATGCAGTGTCTGTGCGAGACTCTGCCTAAGCAAAGCTGGACTCGAAAGTCATCTTCGCAGTCATAAAGTAAGACCAGTGGTTGACTACCAGGCTGCTGTTGGAGATGCTACTCATCATGCTTGCCAAGCATGTGGTAGAGAATGTAAATCAGCAGGAGGGCTCAAACGACATGCAAAAGTACATGAACTCCAAACGACTATTCCCAATGAATGTTTTGGTTGCCGACTCTGTGCAAGACATTTTAGATAATTGGCTGGGCTAAAAAGCCACATTCGATCGCAGCGTTGTTAGTTGCTATCGTGTGTGTGTGTATAGATATGTTAATGTGTGTGCGTGTGTGTGCAAATATATATATATGTATATTATTATTATTGTTGTTGTTGTTGTTGTTGTTGTTGTTGTTGTTGTTGTTGTTGTTGTTGTTGTTGTTGTTATTATTGTTGTTATTATTATTATTATTGTTATTAATATATATGTGTGTATATATATATATATATATGTATCTGTATGTATATATATATTTTTTTTTTCTCGTGCAATGGCCATACTCGATAACGAGGGGGCAGCCATCATGTATGTATGTATGTTTGTATGTATGTATGTATGTATGTATGTTGTGATGCATGGTATTGCTGGCCATAGGCAAGTCCCTATCGGGGCAAAAAAGCCACGTCCGTGCTTAAGTATCAAGCGATGGCATTACTCGGAATCGAGTTTGCAGCCATTATGTATGTATGTATGTATGTATGTATGTATGTATGTATGTATGTATGTATGTATGTATGTATCCCAGTACAACCTGTCTCATGGTCGGGTCGTTGGCGACTAAACTGGCTACCCCACCAAGGTTTCTTGGTGAGGAGGGTGACTTTGGACATCCTGCAGGACTAAAAACAAAACCTGTCAAAGGGCAAGGGAGCTCTTAAGAGTCAATAGCCATCCAAAATCACCGGGAGAGATGACCCCTTAGCCTTTGTCAAGGCAGAATTCTAGGAGAAGGAAAACTCTGATATAACACCTGCAACCCTGATGGTATCCAATGATGTTGACTTGTTCTTCTTTTTGGTAAATATCATCTTGGTTAAGAGAGTGGGACTGGCTTTGTGCAGTGCCTTTGCTCACTATAAAAGCTTCACAGCACAGGCATTGCTTTATATCTGGAGATCTCTCTGCACTATGTGTCAATAATGGTCACAAGTGTAGTCTTTGTACCAGAGTTTTAAAGTTGCTGGCTGGACTAAAAAGTCACATTCGTTCAGCGCATCGGTAGGGGTTCTCCTACAAGGATATAAAGTAGTGGCCGTACTCGAAAACGAGTTGGCAGCCACCATATATAATGTATGTATGTATGTATATATATATATATAACCTATGTATGTATATATATATATATAACGTATGTATGTATGTATATATATGTATATAATGTATGTATGTATGTATATATATATATATAATGTATGTATGTATATATATATATATATATATAATGTATGTATGTATGTATATATATATATATAGTGTATGTATGTATATATATAATGTATGTATGTATATATATATATATATATATATAATGTATGTATGTATATATATATATATATATAATGTATGTATGTATATATATATATATAATGTATGTATGTATATATATATATAATGTATGTATGTATGTATATATATAATGTATGTATGTATATATATATATATAATGTATGTATGTATGTATGTATATATATATAATGTATGTATATATATATAATGTATGTATGTATGTATATATATATAATGTATGTATATATATATAATGTATGTATGTATATATATATATATAATGTATGTATGTATATATATATATATATAATTTATGTATGTATGTATATATATATAGTGTATGTATGTATATATATATATATATAATGTATGTATGTATATATATATATATAGTGTATGTATGTATATATATATATATATATAATGTATGTATGTATATGTATATATATAATGTATGTATGTATATATATATATATAATGTATGTATGTATATATATATGATGTATCTATGTATATATATATATAATGTATCTATGTATATATATATATATAGTGTATGTATGTATATATATATATATATATATAATGTATGTATATATATATGATATATCTATGTATATATATATATAATGTATCTATGTATATATATATATATAATGTATGTATATATATATATATATATATATAATGTATGTATATATATATGTATAATGTATGTATATATATAATGTATGTATGTATATATATATGTATAATGTATGTATATATATATATATATATATAATGTATGTATGTATATATATATATATAATGTATGTATATATATATATATATATAATGTATGTATATATATATATATATAATGTATGTATATATATATATAATGTATGTATATATATATAATGTATGTATGTATATATATATATATATATATATATAATGTATGTATGTATATATATATATATAATGTATGTATGTATATATATATATATATTATGTATGTATATATATATATATATTATGTATGTATATGTATATATATATTATGTATGTATATATATATATATATAGTGTATGTATATATATATATATAATGTATATATATATATATATATATTGTATGTATATATATATATAATGTATGTATATATATATATATAATGTATGTATGTATATATATATGTATGTATGTATGTATATATGTATGTATGTATATATTTATGTCAGGTCACCACTTGGTGCTACTGGTAACATGTATCCCAGTACAACCTGTCTCATGGTCGGGTCGTTGGCGACTAAACTGGCAACCCCACCAAAGTTTCTTGGTGAGGAGGGTGACTTTGGACATCCTGCAGGACTAAAAACAAAACCTGTCAAAGGGCAAAGGAGCTCTTAAGAGTCAATGGCCATCCAAAATCACTGGCAGAGATGACCCCTTAACCTTTGTCAAGGCAGAATTCTAGGAGAAGGAAAACTCTGATATAACACCTGCAACCCTGATGGTATCCAATGATGTTGACTTGTTCTTCTTTTTGGTAAATATCATCTTGGTTAAGAGAGTGGGACTGGCTTTGTGCAGTGCCTTTGCTCACTATAAAAGCTTCACGGCACAGGCATTGCTTTATATCTGGAGATCTCTCTGCACTTGTCGTCACATGGTACCAAAGGCAAAGCACTATGTGTCGATAATTGTCACAAGTGTAGTGTTTGTACCAGAGTTTTCAAGTCGCTGGCTGGACTAAAAAGTCACACTCGTTCAGCGCATCGGTAGGGGTTCTCCTACATGGATATAAAGTAGTGGCCGTACTCGAAAACGAGTTGGCAGCCACCATGTATGTATGTATGTATGTATGTATGTATGTATGTATGTATGTATGTATGTGTATGTGTTTGTGTGTATCAAGATGTGCGTAAAGAATTCACATATACACGCATGTATATTTGCATACACATACATACGCTCATACATAGATATACAAACGCATATACCCATATATAAACATAAATACATACACATTTACGTGTACACACATCCACACAAAATAATTCACGAACACACACGTGTATATACTCACACACGTGCACATTCACGCACACACAATCGATACAAAAAGTCACAGACACACATTTGTATATAGACATACACGCTCACCCAAAAACATATACACACACACATTCATATAACAACATACGCATACACTTACGTACACACGTACACACAAACTATATAAACACTTCACACATAAATATAAACGCACACACATATACGAGTACTCATGCACACATAAAACACACACAAATTTTCAGAGATATACATGTGTATCCACAGATGTAATCCATATAACTTTATAATATACGGTGCATCTGAAAAAATATTTATTATTCAAGGAATATTTAAGGAAAAACATTATTGTAAAGCTTCGTAAATTATTTGCATATTGATGGAAAATATATTTGAAACTAACAGGTAAGATTTTTGCAGTAAATAAGAAAAGAAAATTTCTGTTCCGTGCTAACAATTGTATTTCTGTTTCATACGTAGGAGTTCCATGAAGCTTTATTAAGAGAAGTTAAATACAAAAACAGGCCAAAACTGTTGCTGTCCGTTTCACTACCGAGCACTAGGACACAACTAATGACATTTGATTTTTCCATTCTTCAAAAGTAACAGTTTCTCTGTTTTTTTTCTTTTTTTTTTTCAAAATTATTATTTCGTCTTTTGTGGTTGTTTTTTTAAAATTATTATGTTTGTTGGGGTATCTTCCGTTCTTATCAAAGTTTAATGCCAATAAAATCGGGATAAGCTCCGGGTTAATGCATTTCTAGGCTTGAGAGAAAGTATTGAGCTCGACATAATCAATTGTTCTCATCCTCAAAATTTGAGTCCTTGTGCCTCTGGAAGTAATCATTCGAAAGTTCGATCCCGTCGCTTGGCTCTTGCTGGTCATTTACCACCATGATGAACCTGCACAGAAACCACTTCGCTGGTCACCAGATGAGGACCACAGGCCGTACTTACCGGTATCTTCTTGCTGCAATGAGATATCGGGAAGTCTGGAACAAGAACTTTGTACATGTTTCACCTTCGATAGAGGGATGACTAAGGAAGAAGAAGTAATCATTATTAATGCAACTACCAGTAATGCACTGGGAAATTGCTGGTCTTGTGCCAAAAGTAGAAACTATTATCTTAAGAATCGCTTAACTTTCTAGTGTATATTCACTAAATCGTCGTTCATGTGATTTACAATGGTTTTTGTTGCTACGCTTCACCCCTATGTGGGTTTAGTTAGCTTCCAATTAGGTTGAATCTCATTGGAGTTTTCGTGGTTGTTTTAAGTTAGCGGAGCAAGTCTTACCATGTTACCATTTTTTCAGGTGACAGGAAGTAGGATTTGAACACAGAGTGCACAGAGCCGAAACTGATACGACAAGGCATTTCGTCCGAGATTCTAACAATTCCACCATTCCAACACACTGAACAGGTACTTTGCTTCTTGATTCTGAACGGATGAAAGACAAAGTTGACATCGGTGAAATTTGATTTCCGAGCGAAGAGCGCCGGAACAAATATCGCAAAACATTTACTCTGACACTCTAAAAACCTTGCCAATTTCCTGCCTTACGATTTAAAAAAATTTCTTTTTCTTTCATTTAATTTATGAATTGGCTTTAACCAACGTCATTCTTTATTGACAGAGTCGTTGACTTCGCAACAGCCGCCACATATGATTTGAACACAACTCCTAAAAAAACTTGCCATCACAGTCCTCTACATCCTGGATCAGGAGATAACAAATTTTTTAGTGTGGTATGTAATATATGAATAAATCAACTGTTTAGATTAGTGGTTTCAAACACTTTCACTACTAATGGCCCTTATATAAAAAATGAAATTTCTCACAGACCCAGGGGCTTTTGGAAGGTGTTTTTACTCAACAAGGTGATTTTATTAACTAATCCTATACTCTTTTTCTCAGTTTCATCTCTCATTTGGAAGATGCGATGTAACTAAATATTCAGATAAATTCAATTAAATGGATAACAGTAATGAATCACACACTTACTTGTTTAATGAGAAGTCTAATGCTATTGTATTGATATTACGTAACAGATTTCGTGTTTAATGACAGAGAACTTTAAGCGTAGATCAAGTTCTAAAAAGCGATTAAAAATAGACTATTCCTAAAAAAAAACAAAGACAAAAAACGATTTAGAAATGTTAAAAGTTTATTTTTGTCAGCCTTATCATGAGTACTTATATATTTTAAACTGTAACCTCTTACAACTTTAAATTTAGCTTACTGTCCTCAACTACTACATTAGTGACCATTCATGGCTGGCAATCGCTCGTTTAGATTTTCAATATAAAATCGTATTAGGCTAGCTACATTTCCACATATAGTGTAATATCGAGCAAGTTGTTCTTTAATTTCACGTTTTTCGCAATAGATAAAGACCCGAATGAGATTGTAAATACTACCTAGATGGAGCCTACAAACAGGTAATTTAACTAGGTGATGGTCATGCCACAAACAGGTAATTTCTGGTTTAGATTTTCAATGTAAAATGCTATTAGGCTTTTTGAGATGGAAAAGAGAAAAGCACACACTGTCGAGATTCGAACCCGTGTCTATCTTTTACCATGTTACTAATTATACCACAGAGCGCATGGTTTCCCACAGTCTTCTCAAATTTGATACTTAAAATCATTTTTAACTTATGTTAATTTCATGTCCACAAGGTAATTGATCAGTTATTCAGCGTTCGATGGATCTTCAGCGGTTTCACGATGAGTATTCAATTAAATTATTTACTCCTTGAAATAGCACATCAGTGAGTGAATATTCCCTAGACACATGTACTCATAACGTAATTCTCAAGTAGAATCAGTGTGGGGCAGCGTGTAGTAAAGCCGAACCGTTGAGTTACAATTGCAATTCATCCGACTGGCTTCCCCATAGTTTCCGTCTACTTGATTTCACTCGCAAAGCTTCGGGTCGACCGGAGACTATGATAAACGACATTCCTCTAAGATGCCACGTATCTCGAGATTGCGAGACGAATATCTTAACTATTTGGGCATGCTACTGAGCCTAGCAGGATAAGTAAAAAATACATACCGTCGCAGGTATGGCTTTGTGGTCAGAAAGTTCACTTTGCAATTGTGTTATTTCGAGTTCGAGCCCATTGTCAGACACATTAGAAAATTTACATATAGTGTAATCTACATCGCTGGGTATATGTGAACCCTTAACTCCCGTAGTGAGATATAACGTGCCATGGGCATTATAACCGGAGCACATCCGTAGGTTTGAACATGATGGATTTCTGAGAGAGAGAGAGGGAAGGGGGGTAATAAAAAGGAAGTGAAAAAGAGATACAGAGGAAGAATCTCCTCCAACACTGGACTGCTACATTATTTATCGACTTCGAATGGATTAAAGACAAAGTTGACCTCGGCCGGTTTTGAATTTAGAACGCAGAGAGCCGGAATGCATAACGTAAAGCATTCTATCCACATATTCTATCTACATATCTACTTTTAATGTAATGCTGAGCAAGGTACGCCATCCTGATTTGATATTTTCCACAAAGAGTAACCCCGCGAACCAAATTCTGAATGAAACAAGTGCTGCCTAGGTGGAGACTATAAGCCAGCAGCAGTTTAGGCGGGTGTTAATCCTGCCACACAGTTAAATGCCCTGATGGTTTACAGCAGAGATGGGAAACCCTTTCGTGCTGCAAGGGCGCATTAAGTTACGTGTAATATAATAAGGCCGCATTCAAAAAACCATAA